>OV725082.1:88624127-89224127 GCA_928085145.1 Nezara viridula
TTTATCTGCTCGCTTTCTGTTCTCCACCCCGATTCGCTGATTCACATCGAACAGATTGGACTTTTTTTGATTCTCACGCCGATGGGGATCCGCGATAGCACGAGGCTATTCAGCCCTTTTTCAAGACACAGCTCGGCCATTGTCGCGCATAAATACTCCATTATTGCCCTCGTTAAGGAAATTCCCTTGTACCTTGTTTGCCATTTATGTTTTCTCATGACCATTATGTTATAAGTCTGTTATGTTTTCTAATTGATAGCTGATTGTCTGGTTTATGAATGATTTAGTTATTTAATAAGAAATATTTTTAAAGAAATAGAATGCATGGAATGTGGCATTTGAATGAAGGAAGTACATTAGTAATCATAAATTCTTCTGGTTAGAACACATGACTGTTACGATTTACCTTTTTTTATATTAATTATTATCAGTCTAATTCCATATTCCCATAACCTCAAGATTAATGTATTACTTTCCCCTATTTATTTCTGTTTTTCAGAGATTTCTCATTTTTCATGTATTTATTCCATCTACCGCAGCAATACGCACTTTCTTGCTTCGTTCATTTACATTTTATAGGTAATTTTTACTTTCACTTACGTATATAATATATGTAATATATAGGTAAGAGGAATTATTGTGATCGTGAAAATTTCCAAATCTGAGTTTTCAACGGAAATATCAAGTTCTGTATTTTAGCAGTCTAGCTCAAAAACGAGAAGTCGTACGAAACTGATATTACGTATTTAAGATAAGTATATGCCTCAGATGTGACAGCAACTTTTTACTTAAAATCGGCTAACCGGAAGTGCCACTTTATATCAACGCTGAAACACATTTTTACAATTTTCTCAAAAACGGCTCTTACGATTTTGATTAAACTCGGTTTGTGAAATATAAAAATATTTCATGGATATGTTTATAACATTAAATACTTTTGCTGTAGTTTAATATTATATTATATAACTGTAGATATTATATTATATTTAAATAATTAGGTATCTATCGGCCGTTTATTCCAAAAAAATCATCAAATAACCTTATAGAAAATTAAATTAGTGATTAATTTGATGAATTTTCCCTTTGTGAAATCCCAACATAATTCACTTACAATTAGTGTGACAACTTTGGACCTATCCATGGCAGGCAATGAAAATCTCGGAATTTCATTTTAGTAAACTTTACAATGGAAAATAACAGTTTAATAACTAGTAGTCCTATAATAAAGTTTACTTTCTATCAAATCTATAATCAACGAATCGTACAATCCATAATCAACGGATTGTACAACCCATAATCAACCGGTGATATAATAAATAGGACTTTTGTTATTTTAATGGTATTTATGATTTGTTAGCTGTAAGCTTTTAGCTTTGGCTCGGTTAAAAATACAATTAAAAAATTTTATAATAGCCCAACATGGTCAGAAAATAATTTCTATTCAAAGTTGAGCGGTAAGTGAAAGTTGCGTGTTGCGCGCACCAGATTTTTTTTAAGTAATGGTTATAATGATCCCGGAAGTTCAATGCCGTCAATATCCACAATCTTTGTTTCTGTAATATCACACTTTTTTTTCACTGAAACCCAACAGAAATCATCAACAACATATTCAGTGCCTACTTTGGGGCAGAGCAACTCGCCCAGAGGCATTCGTCACTCGTTATGAACCATAAAAAAAATATAAAGCCTTTTAATGAGAGAATTAAATTAGAAACATATTGAAATTCAAATATAAAGTAATATACAATAGTTTTTTATTTTCTTTCTCTAAATTGTATAAATTTTTTTATTTATAGAGTTAGAGAGCGCTCATGGCGTAATTGCCCGCGAACTCCGAATTTATAAGGCCATCATAAATCGTATCTAACGCCATCCTTCCTTACACGTTTTCGGCCGTATCCTTGTACTTGGGAAGTTTTCATCGCGTTTATCTTTGAGTTATTCAGACTTGCTCAGGCAGGGTTGAAAATTTTAATTGTATCTTTTTCGGTCTGAATGTACGATATATTTACTCTCTGATTAATGGAAACATTCTTGATTGACAGTGATAAATATAAATCAATTAATCGATAAAAATAATGTTAGGTTATAATCATTTTTTATAGAGCAATATAAAAAGACGGGTATTTATGATCTAATAATTCAAAATTGGCTAGCCTTAAGTATTTTTAAATGTTCGGAAGAATAATTAAATTTAACGATTACTCTTTGGCAATGAAGAAGTTTATTGCCGAACGAATTAGTTTTTTTTTTTTTACTATTCAATCAGCACGAATGACTGTCCTATCAAAGTTTAATTTATGAATCAATTCACTTCGTTTATCGCTGGATTTGTATTCCCTATGTCGATAGTGAAATCTTGTGTTTGCAATTTGGTCATTTTCTTGATAGGATTGGTATAAGTTTATAAAAAGCATTGATACCGTTTTTTATTTTGCTGTTATGCATTCCTTGGATCATTATACGTAATATTATACATTCCGTTCTTATTTGAACTTTAATCACACTGTTTTTATCATGTTCTATAATAAGACACATCCCTATACCTTTTATGGTATGTTACGGATGAGACTTGTAGGCCTGTAAAGAGGCTAAACGTAGGCGTTTAGTACTTGGAGGCTGTTGGTAATAGCTTGGCCAACCAGTTGGTTGCTACCCGGCAAATTGGTTATATCATTTTAGAGGAGGGGGGGCGAAAGAAGAATGTTATTATCGAGAGCTTCTAGACCGCTACTGCATTATCCTTCCGAGTTTATTAGGAGTCGTTGGAATGGACTTGTCCCTTGCGTTGATCTTTCTCTGATGGCATAGCTATAAGTAGGTAAGGTCGTTTGTAGTTCGGTTCTTTCCTTTAATGACATCTGGATATTCGCTAGGATACCTCGTGTTCCACCGACCCAGATAAGAAACAGAGAAAAAACAAATTCTTTCATTATGTGGAATTGAATAATAGTGGGATATATAAAAAAAATTATCGTTTTATAAAGTTAAAGATTTTAAATTACTTTAAATATTTTAATCATTTTAAATACTTACCAATACTTAATAATCTCCTTAGAGCATTCTCTAAGCTTGTTTAATCCCATTAGACTTCTTCTTAAAAAAAAAAACCCTCAGTTCAGTTATTTGTTTCAAAGAAGAAGCATGACAGTGCCTTACGAAATTCCCGTAATTTTAAGGCATTACTGAAAAAAAAATTTCACAGCTGCTGAAGCAACTTGTGAAATTATTAAACACGAAGGGGAAGGTGTCCTTGACCAGCGCACTGACCAACGTTGATTTGAAGAATTTTGCAGTAGAGATATGATGTTGGAAAGGAATAAGGGCTCCGGCGACCATTAATGGATATTTCTGCAGGAAGCTGTTGAATCAAATCCGACCGCAAATTCTCGCGAACTTGCCTGGGAGTTGGGTGTGTCGAAAAATACTGTTAGTAGTCATCTACTCTCCATGGGGAAGGTGAAAAAGAACAGTGGACTGGTCCCTCAAATTAGCTAAGAGGTGTGTGAAAACTTATTGAAAAACACTTCTGATATGAGATTTTACCGGAAGATTGTCACCTGTTATTCTACTTGCCTGTTGATTCATTCAACAAATGCTATGACATTGCACCATGAAATAATTCATTATGCTACTTTTTTTCTTATTGAGTTATATTCAATTTTGTCATTATCAACAACGTATGTAATAATCATAAAATATTTCATTGACAACATTTCTTCAATAGAAAATAAAATAAATATACCTCTTCTTTTCAGAGGCTTCGGAAATTTGACAGAAAATATTTTAAATAAAATTTTATGAATTAGCGAGTCAAAGTGACCAACAAGCTTAGAATTAGAAGAAAAATACCTGATTCGGTTCAAATCTGCAACAAGTGAAATATTTAGGTCTTTATGGATAATTTTATTTGTGACGTGATATGGAGTATTAAGGATTCCATGGAAGCTTTTGGATCGTGAGGATTAGACACGGCAAGAACCGGACATGTAAAGCTCAATTCTATTTGTTCAAATTTTTCTCATAATAACAGTGTATTTAAGTTGTTTTTATTGTAGAATATTATAAGTGTAGAGCGTTTGTCAAGTAAGTGTTGTAGTAATCGGAATCTACGAGCAGACTCTTGGCACTTTGATAAATATTTTTAAAAATATAGTGTTTTCGGTTGTATTTATAAGGTGAAAACTCTCCCACCTCCTTACGAGAAATTCTTTTAATTTAATGCGAAATACTTTTATTTTGATGAAACCTTCATCATTATGCCCAATAGTATATTGGACTTAATATACCCCCTTTGTATCCACACTCAAAAACCTCCCATTTCCATGCAGTCAGAAATCTGTCAAGTATTGACATTATACATGTATTTCATATCAATTATCATCATATGATAAGATTGTTCTTTGCCAAGGATATTTCATGGATTTTCTACTTTCGACGCCACTCAATACAATTATTTATCCACTCAATACTCTTACACGTATCTTCCATAACAGGTTATCATGCTCTTCTTATGATATATTTACATATTATCCAGCATTTACATAATTAGGTTCATATCGACAAATGCAGCTTTTGTTTTTCTTAGTAGAAATTTAGAGCTTATTTAAGAGAAGAATTTTATTTATTTTGCCTTTTTTCCTTTCATTTCTTTTTTTTTGGCTAAAAAAAAAAATATTTGCGCCTGTCAACAATCAGCAAATTGTATTTGGAAATACAAGACATAAATGAAATTTCAAGCAGGGAGAAGAAAAGTACTCAGTAGCACCTCTTTCCTAATTTGTTTCAATTACTTACTTTGTTTAAGGAAGGAGATCTCTCATCCAAAGCCTTTTTAGTCTCCATCTCATGTTCTGGGGTATGTCAGATGTGGCCATGTCTCTTATTAATCTATTGTCATGTCTGTTTAAATTAGTATAAAATCGTAGGTAAAGGGTCGTTATATGTTGGTCAACTGTTGAAAGGTGAAAGTCAGTACGTAGAGTTTTGTTAGTCACGTACCATGGTCATTTTGTTATGAGTTGCGATAATTTTGATTGGAAGGTTTGAAGTTTTTGAAGGTTTATATTTATACTATTCTAACTTTATATATAGTTTAAAGTGTTTTGTTCATAGGTTTAACTGTTTTGTACATAGTTTTGTATATAACTTGTTCACTTAAGGTTTTCTTTACCTTTTTTTATTTTATTTATTTTTAAAAACCTTTAAGTCAGTATTTTATTTCTGTACAATTTTGTTATTGTAAAGGGACTTTGTCCCAGAATATAGTTGTTTTCTATATATGTATATTAAAGTTCGAGTTATTGTTGGTTCGTTTTGTATGCATGTATGGTCAGCTTTATAGACATAATCGTTCGTCACGATGTTACGGCCATCTCTCACACGGCCTGAACAACTTTCGCATCAGAAATTCCCTCTACGCCTACTTCATCGATTTAATTTCCCGGGTTATGCTAATTGCTTGGAGAAGGATCCTTACATGGGGCCGAAGACACCTTATGCGCATATCAACTAGCCCCCTCAACTACCGGGGAACTATGAATCCATTCATGAAAGTGGTCCGCAGGTTCCGACACCCTCATAAGCCACGGAACTGATTATGCTAAGTCGAAGAGAGGGTTCCATGTTGATGTTGCATGGGTTCGGCGGACACCAACAGATGTTTAGTTCCCGTTAGGTGATAGGAAAAACACCAGCTATTTATATCTCTTAGCCCGGACCGCATGTAACCATCATCTATCTGTGCTAGGCCTCACTCAGAGAAACAGCGTTGAGGGTTCCGCTATGTGTGGTCTTGGGAAACGTTTGGAATATAGTTGGCTGTGGCTAACTTGAAGGGAATAAATAAATACTACAACCAGTTCCCCACATCATTTATGTAAAATTTCAATACAAATATTTTTTCACTTGGGTTCAATTCCTCTTTTATTGAGAAACAAACAACGTTGTTTGTCTTTTTATAAAAACTAGTGTCGCCCAGTGGTCGAAATCCGACCTTAATCATTATTGAAAATTCTAAGTAAACATATATGAATTTACATATTTCCAAAAATTTTCTTTTATACGTTTTATGCATTCGTGCAGACACTTCAATATATACTTACAATATAAAACAGTTCAGTGCCATTTGTATACTTTTTTAAGTTATTCGCAAATTATATTTTGAATCCTTTGCTAATTTTTTTTTAGCCTTTTTTCGGCGAAGTATGTTATATACATAAATTGAAAGCACTTCAAGGAGAAGACTAGCCAAGTTCCATTAAATTCGGGTATAGCCTTTTTGGCATTTAGTTACACACGTTTTTCGGCCGCTATTTCGAAACGAAAGACCGTATATTAATATATATAAAACACTCCTGAATTAGATTGCAACGTTGTATCAAATCTTCAAAGGAATCGATGAAATACTTTCGGAAAATAGCCATTTTGAAAAAACTAACATTTATATCTTTAATTATGATAAACAACCTTTTATAGGTTATTGATATTTTTTGTCAGATTTTTTAATAATTATTATATTTAATCTATGTATGATTTTTTTTTTTTTTTATAAAAACCTTTTTAATCTCAGTCTATTATTATACATTTAAAACATTGTTACAATACTTAAAAATGATTTTTTTTTTTTAACGTTTCGGCTCCAAGAGCCATTTTCAAAAATTCCTTTTCTTTAAAAAAAACATGTCATATTAAAAAAATTATTTCTAAAAATGTCATATATATATATATATATATATATATATATATATATATATATATATATATATATATATATAGGATACTATTGTATGTTAGTATTTGTTTTATTAAATATAATTTTTTTTGTTTTATAATTAATAAAACAGTTACTACCATATCTAAATATAGAATTAAATTGTTTTTAATATGACTAATGTTTTGTTTGTTCAAAAGAAAAAGATTTTTCGAAAATGGCTCTTGGAGCCGAAACGTTAAAAAATAATAATTTTTAAATATTATAAAAATGTTTTAAATGTATATTAAAAGACCGTGAGATTAAAAAGGATTTAAAAAAAAAAATATTTTTATTTGTATACACATTTTCCAATTTTTTTTTTATATTGATTACTCTAAAGTTCTTCAATAGCTACTAAACGAGGGAAAAAATCGTTTGAGAAACAGAGGGTGAAACTGTACTGAACTGTTTTGTCTTTGCCCATCTATATTATGGCATTAAGGTCGCTAGAAAGCGAAATTAAGGATGTCTTCACCCTCAAAAGGACTCAAAAGAGCTACTTTGTAAAATATATCATATATATATATTTTTAAATATTTGGCTTTTATTTCAATAATAAAAAAAGATTATTGTTTTCCGCATGATCAGTTAAAGGTTCTTCCGTAACTTGTTTCCCTAAAGCTCTTAATCAATGAATGAAGAGCTTAAAAATCTATCCCTTCACAACTATATCGCTGTCGTATTTGTAACATTCACATACGAGAGATCGGTTGCATTTTTTTTTAATCTAATATTATTATTGTAATTCACAGAATTTGTTCTTGTAATTGTGTTTTGATGTAAGAAACTTTGAACAACTTTTGGCTAGCCTGTTATAGAGCTGCCAAAAAAAATGACATATTACCAATTACCAGTTTTAGAAAAATAGAACTTTCTCTCGCCCTAATTCCGAGACAGTTAACGGACCGGTAAAAGCCGAATCTGTTCCAGAGGCCGCCGATAAGCTTCGGCATTCGGTGCCACTATCAGAAGGCACAAATAGGCACGTGCTTGAGAGCGGCTAACCTTTGACCAGCTACCTCAGTGCTTGACCACACCTGTGGGAGGGGAAGGGGACTTGCGCCTGTTTGTGCAGATATTATCGCATCTGCTAACGACTTCTGCGAAAGCGAACTCGAGGGTTGTAGTTAATGGTAGCGTAGCAGCAGCATGACATGGACTTATTGGAATATGTGGTCGCTACTGAATCCTACGGCCTGCCAGGACAGCTACTGCTTAATTCCTCTACGTGCTGTTTCGTGATCTTATTTTCAATAGATCGAAAGCTATCTTCAGATGTATTGTATTATTAGGGGCATTCATGCGCGTGTTGTAAATGCTTAATGTGCCATCATGCTAAGCAGCCAGCACAAATTTTGAATGAATGGTAAATAATCTTTCTGTGGTGATGTGCTGAAGTGTTATTAGTTATAGTAAGTTATGTATGCCTGTACTGTTAACAAAGTTTGAGAGTTCTTAATTGATCTACCAACGTTTCGATTTTTTTTTTTTAAATACCGAAACTAAGTAAACAGTTAAAAGATGGATTATTTGGTTAAAAAGACTTTATTTAATGAAGAGAAGAATAGTTGGGATGGTCAGTCAAAAAAGAAGGCAAAAATAAATGATAATATATTTTTACATATGCCGACGTTTCGACCTGAAGTTCAACCACCCCAACTATTCTTCTCTTCATCATCCATGACAGTCAACCATTTACCAATTATGAAGACTTTATTTAAAATCATGAATAAGGATTCAAAACACAAAGAACTTGAAGATGAAATCCTAGCCGTTTTTACATTTCATTTCTGTGGATATTGTACTCAAACAAAGAATCAAACACTTCAAAACCTTATAGCACTGGAGCCAGGGCCCAAAAATCGACCTGATCGCAGGCGAAGGTTTGATTGTAAATTACGAAAGTGTATGTTATTCTGAGTAAAAAAAACCTTGTCTGCCGTTCCAGAGCCGCTGCTTTCCAAAATGGCGGCTGATTTAAAGAATATTAGGCCAGTGATTTGAGGATCGAAACGGGAAATCCATTGCGAAAAATGTGAGGAAAGTTTTTATTTTTTAAACTTGCATATATGGATTTAGATATGTAAAAATCAAAATTGCTAACGCGGGCCACCAAGGGAAAACTTTTTACAGCCAAAAAAGTCAGATTTTTTTTGATATTTTTTGGGTTTTTCATCTATAACTCCTAAAAAATGCATCAAAGCGAAAAATGTACTCTTTAATAAATTAAAGAGCGGTAAATTTTGCGTCAAATGAGTACATAAACTTTAAAATTTGGTAACGCGGTAAGGTATAAAACCACGGTCAACCAACGCTGAACTTTACCAAATTTGTCAAAAACTGAGACAAATTACTATAAATGGCCGTGTAACTTGGAAATGAGTTCCCTAAGAGGAAAAACCCATAGAATCAAAGTTGTACAGCAGCAAATTTTGCGTATACTGAGAACCAAATAATTTAATCTAGGTCACTGCCTGCGGAAAAAATCGGTAATCACTCGATGGTTAAAAATTGGTAATGATGATAAACGTGATTTTCAATATTTTAACAGTATGGGTGTTTTTTCTACTGAGTTAGTTTTGTTTAAAATCTGTTACATGCTGTATAAGCTCCAAGTTACAGAGCCATTTATAGTAATTTGTCTCAGTTTTCGACAAATTTGGTAAAGTTCAGCGTTGGTTGACCATGGTTTTATACCTTACCGCGTTACCAAATTTTAAAGTTTATGTACTCGTTTGACGCAAAATTTAACGTTCTTTAATTTATTAAAGAATACATTTTTCGCTTTGATGCATTGTTTAGGAGTTATAGGTGAAAAACCCAAAAAATATCGAAAAAATCTGACTTTTTTGGCTGTAAAAAGTTTTCCCTTGGTGGCCCGCGTTAGCAATTTTGTTTTTTACATGTCTAAACCCATATATGCAAGTTAAAAAAATAAAAACTTTTCTCACATTTTTCGCAATGGATTTCCCGTTTCGATCCTCAAATCACTGGCCTAATATTCTTTAAATCAGCCGCCATTTTTGAAAGCAGCGGCTCTGGAACGGCAGACAAGGTTTTTTTTACTCAGAATAACATACACTTTCGTAATTTACAATCAAACCTTCGCCTGCGGTCAGGTCGATTTTTGGGCCCTGGCTCCAGGGCTATTACAATAATCCTCACCAAACGTTTACAAAATTAGGAGCACAGGACCGTAGGCTGCGTTAAAATCAAGTGTGTTAGTGGTCATATTTAACAAAGATTTCGTAAATTATTTTATCAACTTTACATATTTAAGAAGTTTACAATACATAAACACTGGTTACATAAATGTTTCTATTCTCATTTTGATGTTTACAATTCACTGCTTTATATTGTTTATGGAACCATAACAGTATTTGTTGGAGTACTCTTCTTTCATTATGGCCATTAATTGTCGGATTCAACCAATAACGTAATGTTTGTATCTGTTGTAATTATCTTGTGCATATCATTTTGAAAAGATTAATTTGAAGCCACCCGAAGCTCTTTGTCTGTTGTATGAGGGTTTTCTTCCACTGCATCCTTAAGATCTTCGTTTTCGACTGATGTTAAAGGATGTCCATGTTGTAGATTCTGTAACATCGTATTTCCTAAAGAAAATTAGGGAAAGCAACGACGAATGGTTCTTTCATTAGAACTCCCTTCACCAAAAGAATTATCAATATTCCTTACCGCCCGGACAGCGGAATGACAAAGTTTGAATTCATAAAAACAGATAGTTCGAAAATCGTGTGCTTTCATTGGCACGTTTGAAATTAAACTAAAACTTTATGAACACTTTATATATGAAAACTTTATGTTTGTTTAATAGGAATTAAACAAACACTTTTAATAATAATATAAAATAAATAGAGGATTAGCTAATATTTATTATAATTGGTAAATATTTTGCTGAAAACCAAAAACCAGGTTTGCTAAAAATTCCTAGCAAACCCGAAGGTTATTTGCCAAAATCGTCTATTGCTGCCTACTTACTTTCATCCTGTGTTGTTTACAATTTTCTTTATATAATGCAATTAAATATATATAATTTTTAATGTAACGAAACGAAAAAACTAAATAGAACATCCGATTAAAACTAACGGAGCTAGGGAATTATATTTCTTCGTCGAACTATTTATTTAGTGTTTACCTCTAAATCCTTAGGAAACACAATTTTTTGTATTTTATGTATATTTATATGTATACTAAAAATATTTTATATGCACATATAGACATAATCTGGTGTGCGCAACACACAACTTTCACCTACCGATCTATTTTGGACAGAAATTATTTTCTGGCAATGCAGGGCTATTATAAAATTTTTTGAAGTGCATTTTGAACGGAGCTAAAGCTTAAAGCTTACAGATAACAAGTCATTAAGACCATTATAATTACAAAATGTATACTTAATATATCGACGACGCAATAAAAATCTATTCACTCTACCTGCTTTTATAAACCACACAACCTTCTTTGATTTTATAAACCACACAATAACTAACTCCAATTTCAACATTTTAGTGATATTTTTAGTTGAAAAAGTTATCTATGTAGACAATGAGTAAGTTGATTCCAGAGGTGGTGATTGCAGTGTTGAAATATAGAACTGAGAATAAAAGTATAAATTTAGGTACTACTTTCTTATGAAAGATGTTCTTAGGAAAGACACTTTATTAAATATCTGTAGAAAAAATGTTTTTTTAGTCTCAACAATTAAAAAAATATATTTTAAATATATCCAAATTTTCACTTCTTCAGGGAAAAAAAAACTAGAGACCCTTTCTTTCCTCCTAATTGTCCGATTTTAACGGTTTTTTTTGTTACAATATCGACAAAAAAGTGTATACTTTTTGACACACACACACAGACCATTTTGCGACATTGGTTATTTGAACTCAGGGGACCTCAAAACATGTATTTCCGTTGAAAACTGAGATTCGAAAATTTTCACGATCGCAATACTTACCCTCACTTTATATTACATATATACGTAAGTGAAAGTAATAGACAAAAGCTATTGAAAATCAAATCAAATCAATATTGATAGAGATGGGATAAATAAAATGTGTTGTTGACTTGACATCCATGGTGTTTTACATCATACATTGTCATATTAATCTAACCTTGAACATGAAGGATTAAGTGCGGATGTAACAGCGTTTTTCTCTATCTCGATTAATGATTGGCTTAGCGGCTTTTCCTATCTCGCTAGCGGTTGGTTTAGGGCATTTCCCGAGTTCCATCAAGATAGGTTTAGTCTTCTCACATACTTGCTTCCATTTAATTCTTTTATGGCGGGGCTTATAGAAGTCAATGCTTCGCAATAGTCATAACAAACACTTTGTTATTCGGCTAATTGTTTAGGTGCCACACAATTAAACCGACTACCACCGATCAATTAAAATTTGTTAAGTGTTTAATTTTCATTTATGATGAAGCGAGGGGATTGTGGAGTCGATTAATTAATCAAAAAGAGTTATAGTCTCTCCACTCCTTTAAACTCTGCTGAGTTTATCGCTTGCAAAATAACCAAAATAAGATTGGACATTGAGTCAGCTAAATCCGTGTAAAATTAGAACTTGATCTGAATATTGTGGAGGACGGGGTGAAATTTTTGGGATTTTTTTTCGTGCGATCCGGTTAATCCGTTTGGTTAATCCTAAAAATGTATACGACAACATTTGTTAGGCTTGTGAAGTTGAATCGAATGACACCTTGAACGGGAAGATCGGACAAAGTTGAAAAATCAGTGTGTTTTGCCCGTTTAATGCGACAACGCGTTACAGATGGTCGGTATTCCGGATTTTTCCCGTTGAGTTGTGATAATTTTTTCCATCAGTTGAGTAGTACAACTTTTAAATGTGGCTCGCGATAGAGTAGGTTGAGATGAGAATCGAAGTAACTGCCTAACCGGGATCTCTAGACAAATTACTCAAGAATTCATAACTTTGGTTCTACTCAATATTTTGCTTTCATTTAAAGCCTATATTTTAAACCAAGCAAACCTAAACATAATGTCAAAATTTCAAAAGTCTACCATTAGCCATTGCCGAGCTTACCTCTGTCAAAATATCGTAGACAATGCGGACATACAGACAGACAAAAATTTTTAAAAGTGGATTTGGTGTCTGTAATGTATGAAACGGAAAGATATAATGAAACGGGTTGATTCTATTCAATGTACAGACAAAACCTTTATTTTATTTATATAGATGTTCTTTAACCTATAAACATATGTTTATTATTAACATTTATTATCAACATTAATCGAGATCTCTAGACAAATTACTCAGGATTCATAACTTTGGTTCTACTCAATATTTTGTTTTCATTTAAAGCCTATGTTTTAAGTCAAGCAAACCTTAATAATGTCAAATTTCAAAGTCTACAATAAGCCATTGCTGAGCTTACCCCTGACAAAATTTCGTTGCAATGCGGACATACAGACAGACAAAAATTTTTTAAAAGTGGATTTGGTGTCTGCAATGTATGAAACGGAAAGATATCATAAAACGGTTGATACTAGAAATTGAGGAGTGGCTGCTCGAATCAGAACAAATCCCATTCGAAAACAACAAATGATTTCTCGGGAAATTGGAATCTCTGTCAGATCAATGTTTTGCATAATTAAAAGTGATCTTAGGATGAGTGCATTTCGAAGAATGACAGGACGAAGGCTAACCATTTAAAAAATAAAATAAAAAATACAATGGATATATAAAAAGTGCTCCTTGGCCGATCGAAAGATTTTGTTTAGGGATGAGAAAAAATTAATCGCCAAAATAATCGTGTATACGCATACAGCTCTAAAGATGCCCAGGAAGTCATTGGAAGAGTGAAATCACCCTTCCTAAATGATGGTTTGGTGGGGAGTTTGCTTTGATGGCACCACAAAGCTCCATTTTTGTGAAATAGGAGTTAAAACAGCCCCTAAAAACAATAAGGACGATATTTGTGAATCTGTTGTCAAGCTTCTAAATAATACTCAGTTTGCTGGAAGTTGTTGGGTTTTCCAGCAGGATCCCGCTCCAGCTCACAAGGCCAGGTCAACTCAGCAGTGGCTGCAAAAGAACATTCTAGAGTTCATCTCTGCCTCGGATTGGGCCCTGAGAAAGACGTGGTGATCTCAACCCACTGGATTATGGGCTTTGGTCCGAACTGGAGAGGATGGCATGCCACAGAGCACACCCTAATTTCTAAAGCTTCAAACAATCTGGTCCGAGCAGTTGAGCCTTCCTCAGGAAGTGATTGATGACTGGCCACGGAGATTAAATGCTATTTATATATTAAATGCTATATGTATATATATATATATATATATATATATATATATATATACATTTTATTTTCTAATAAAGTTTTTTAAAAAAATAATTTTTCTGTTGAAATGTGCATATATTTCCTTGTAACAATATTTATGACAGGACTAGGTGGACTATATACTGTGAATATAGTCTTACCTCACTATAATTATTATCCATGTGACTGAATTTTATATTATTCTATAAATAAAATAATTTGGATTTAAATAATGCACAAGTTCTGCATAGAGAAGGGAATTTAAATAAATGCAAAATTATGAAATCTATCTTTATAAAAAAGTATATCACTACTGTTAGTGCAAAAGGTTGCATGTAACAATTTTCCATGTTTATTCTATTAGTGCTAAAGGTGACATTCTGTAGTCTGCAACTGCACTAAGTATTCTGATTCTATGGAAAATAATATAGAGACATAAAATATGAAATTATAATAATGAATCGTAAAAAACACATTCATGTAACACATGTAAAATACATGTAAAAATACTTTTTACATAAGGGCATAAAAAATAAACAGTTTTTATGCCCTTATGTAAAAAAACTCAATTTTAACATACAACCTTTTGCACTAACAGTATCGACGTATAACAGTTGGGTACTCCACAAACCCATAAAACACTTTAATGTTGGCTTAGTAGACAAAATTAAAATATAAAATATGAATGGGTGCATATTACATAAGTTTTGGATATGTTTTCATTACCTAGTTTTTGTGTTTATGAATGCATGTGTTGGTATATTTGAGGAATGTATGGATATAAGTGTGTAAAAAAGTTGAGTTTGCCTTCAATTGAAATATAAAAAGCATTTGATTTCTGTTTGCCTTCAATTGAAATATAAAAAGCATTTGATTTCTAACCACTCTTCCCTCCCTCCATTTTTAAAGATAATTAACCCAGTCTTCAAACCGGTACATACCTATGATCAAAATAAACGTATTCTATTATAAGCAAATTTGACATTACATTAACAAGAATATATTTAATTTTAGTATCAACGAAGTTAACTTACGAAAAATGGATTACAAGGGCAATTTCGTTTAAAAGAGTAATAAAAACGTTAAGGTATTTGATAAGTAATAAAATTTATTTAAACTATAATTGGTTTAATTAATTATGTTATATACTGTTTATATATATATATATATATATATATATATATATATATATATATATATATATATATATATAAGTGGGGACTGGGGTAGACTTGCGGGCTAAGGCGCTTGCAATAGGTGATCAAAATTAAGCAACGCCGAGCGTGGCTAGCACTTGGATGGGTGACCGTCCACCTAGGAAAGCCGCGTTGTCTGAGATTCCTCCCCTCTCCCATGGTATGTGAGACCCGTCAGCCTACTGGAGGCAACTCACATCGACCACACTCGTGGTCAAAAATCTTCATGGTCTGTAGCGCCAACAGAAAAAAAAAATGTGGGTTTATATATATATATATATATATATATATATATATATTATATATATATATATATATATATATATATATATATATATATATATACATATACATATAAATGTATTGTATAAGAATTATGACAATGTATTAAATTAACAATTGAAGTAGTGTTAAAATTGGAACATTTTAATGGGAAAGGACTAAAACTGGGACTCTCCTTAAAACTAAAATCTCCAATACGCAGATTGCGAAAAGAAAAGAAGAAAAGAACTCGCGATATGCATTGACGATGGAATATTCCTGTTGGTGACGATAAATCGATATAGTTGTATTACTATTTACTGCATTATAGCAGTCACACAGAGCGCGATACCGACAAAAGAATATTGTATCGCCGGGTCATATCGCGTTCTATGTCTAAAGGTCTTAATTCATAGCATGGAAAAACAAAAACAAATACAACGTAAGTGGATTAGTTAACAGCAAAGCAAAACCACTTCCGTGACCTACATAAACATAGGTCACGGTTTTTTTGATTAATCGGAATCTACATGATCAGTCAGGAATGACAGTCACAAGACTGACATGGATTGCTCCAATCCTGACGAACCCTACATTTATTAATTGGACTGACTCAATTTCAGCTCAGATGACGTTCAGATAATAAACAACATGGATCTGGTGCATTGTCCATTAATAATAATGTGTTTAATTAAAACAGCCAATATGTTGTCTAGCACTGGACATAAGGAGAAAAGTAGATATATAAAAATTAATGGATTTCTAATTTTTCTTTAAAAAATCTATCGTTTGAAATATTTTTTAATAAAAAAAAAAAAAAAAATCTTTCTATATCAACAGACATGATGGATGTAAATTTATGTGCATTTAAAATTATAAGATTGATGTTTTGATATGTCTTGAATAATAGTTACTAAGAAGTGACTACTAGTTTTTATTCTTTTAATTTTTAAAACTGTTTAATATTTGGTATTTCAAGAGTCGATCCAAAATTACCATGACACTGCTTAATGAATACCTTTAATACACGTAACCGTAACGTCACAAAGGCAAGAAACATGGTTGGGGGTCCTCCAGTTTGAGTGATAAAATGTGCACATTGCTGGAACAGATAGTGCTCTTCATGGATTCCAGTCTAGCATGGGATACCATTAATAGCTAAGCACTTGAGGACATAAAGGCTTGATATCATTGGTGTTCTTTGGTTCGTATCTGAAAATGACCCCTTCCCTGTAGGTCTGTGTTTATAACGGCTATAAGGACCGCGAAAGAAGGATAGCAGACTTAGAGCAATAGATCGCCCTGGACTTTATAGAGCAAATAGAGTCGTAAAGTGCGGGGCGGAGGTCCCCCCCTGCCCTCCCTCCCCCTTTGGCCCATCACGACTCCATGCCTTCCTTCCCGCTCCAACCTATCGGCCACCTTCTCATTTACTGTTATTATCGTCTCGTTATGAGAGCGATTAGGGATTGTTATTTTCAAGGGGTATAAATAAGTTTTATTGGTGGTATTGGGCGATTCCTTTGTATTGTGTCTTTTACCTCTCTTAGCAGTTAAACCTAACTGTTTCCAAGTGCAGGCGGATTTATTAACTGTTTCCTTCCTCCATCATTATTCTATCATCTGTTTACAACTGGTCTAGTGTCAGTTCCATCAAACTCCATTTAGCAGTTAAAATCGATACACCTTAATATGAAGAATATAATAGCAGTGAAATATTGAAGACAGTAAACCATTTGTAGAAGACCATGCATTTATGTATTTTTATGTATGTACTGTATGCATTTTTGTTTTGTTCATTTTTCTCCCCTCTTTTATTTTATTTTATTTATTTAATTTTTCATCATTTTTTTCTTCCACGCTACAAGACCCTCTATGTATGTATGTTTTACCCTATTTCCCCGATTTTTCCCTTATCTTGATAGTCTTCCTCTTTGATGCCCATTATTTCTACTTCTTCTTTTATTTATTCCAGATTTTATGTTCTTAAGTTCTAAAACTCCATATCATATGTCCGAAGAGTTGTATTCTCCTTTTTCTCATAGATGTTTTAAGTTTTCAATATGTTCAACTGTTCTTTTTTAATCTGTATTCTTCTCCAACCCTTCTCAGCCCGTATATTATTCTCAATATCTTTCTTTTCTATTCTTAGTATCGATTCCATATTGTTTAATCCGATAGTCACATGATATACATGTGTGTGTATATTTGGCAATTTGAACGGGACCGGTTTAGAAAAAAGTATTATATTTGCCTGGTACAGCGTGAGAACAGAGTGGATCAACCAACATTGCTATGTAGGAGTAAATATTTTAAGTTGAAGCAAAGTCGAACCTAAAATACGAATTTTCATAACAATATATAAATTAAATTTTTTTTAACATTCCAAATTTTGTCGACGAACACAATAATTGTGATAACTTCAAGACAACTCTACCGATACACCCGAAAATTATTAGGGATCTATGTGCCATACGGATTGATACAAACCTGAACTTTGTAGGCAATTTAGAACCAATACATGGTTAAGACGTTTTCCTTAAAACAACAGTTTGAAAAGGAATGAAATCCAAAAGTTATTTGTGTGAGTTTTAAGAGCAGCTATTCAGTTTGGAGAAAATCTTGGGAAGCTTTAGTCATGGACCGAAAATAATCCTCCAAGAAAATCAAGAAAATTTACAATTATCGATTTCTATAAAAATTAGTGAGACAATACAAGTCAAAAAAAGAAATACAATATCAGACATAGGGCGAGACGGGTTGGGACGTTTCTCCATTGGGGCTGACGTTTCGCCATGGCCTAACAACTTGGCAGAGTTACAATTACAGGTGTTTAGCTCGCTCGGTAATTTCCAAACTACAGCTAGCTATTTATAGCCTCCTCACAGCTTCTATTATCTTTGTATTTTTTTTTTTAAACCGCTCTTTGAGTTCTTCTTTTATGGCTGAAGATTTCTGAAAGAGGTGACTGGAGAATGCTGAAAGGTTTCAAGAAAAATACAATAAATTGAAGTTACCACAATTAGTAATGATTAACAATAAAATTATAAGGATTGATAATTGGTGTAGAGTTTAAATGTGCTCACTGAACACTATTATAGATGTCCATATAATTGAGACAGATTGTAATGTTTATTAATAAACAAGAATCTGAAAGTAATTGATAATTAAGACACCGCAAGAGTTGGGGACATACGGAAGAGAAATTTTTTAAGTGAATGTGATTAAGGTGTAATTAGTTGGCCCGTGCGAATAATTTTCGGAAAATTTTGTTTAATGGAGAAATAGAAAAACAATATGTAAATAAGTAAATCCTGTGTATTATGTGAGGAAGGAATTAATATTTTCTCCTTGGTCGATTACAATATTCTATTAAACATAATAGACCAAAATATTTGTATAAATTGCTTTGCTAGGACCTATTTTTAAACGCTGACTGGAAAGATAATAAAAGTAATAAAACCAAATAATGCCCCGATCATGGGATTTCTAAATTATTAAAAATATAAAATGTAAGAACAAACGAATACCTTTAAGAAATAATAAAGTTAATATACCACTCAGGAAAAAAAGTGTAGTAGACTATTCTATTCTTAAATGCAATATCTTTAAACAGGAAGATATTATTAAGTATACAAAATTTAATGGACTATATCTTTGTTAATAATTTTCTGATTTTTACGATTTTTTTTTCTTTTATTGGCAATACAGTAATCTTTCTAATTATCATGGGTCCATACTTTTTGAGTTATTCGCGAATAAAGTTTCTTTTTTTTCATAAATCTTTTTCCAGGAATTTCGGGAAGATAGGACTATTTTTCGCACGTGAAGGAGATATATTCAAAACGAGTGGTCAATTATTGGATTTGATGAAGAATTGACGAAGTTATGGCGTGCCGACAAAAAAACACCTTTTAGAAATAATATATAGGATGGTAAAAGTCCTTAATAAATTCTAAGACCTTTGGTATTTTAATCATTTGCGGATTGATTATATTTTATTCAGGTTGAAAGGTTTACAGCCCTAAATTAAAATAATATAAACATAGTCATATAACTTTTAAATGAATAAAACCAGAAAGTTTATATGGGTCCTTGGCCTCTCAGGAATAGAGGGCAGTGTCCTTTCTGATACCTCGACTTTCAGTCCCTTCGCCAGATTTCATGTTTGTAACAAAAAAAAAATCATAATAAAATTATAGCAACGAAAATTGGCTACGAGTAGATAAAGATAATAAACTAAAAGTAGTTAGACATAACAAATCTCTGAAATGTTATACCCAGTTATACCCAAAACGAGATGTCACGATGAACAAGTTAAGACATGGGCAGACTAAGCTGATGTTGCTTGTGGCCATGCCTCGAATTAGTGAATTGGTATGTCCGTGTAAGTTATTGTGAAATCTTTTGTAGTTTGTTTGTATGTTATATGTATGTTAACTGTTGTCATATGTAGGTCTTTATGTAAAATGTTTTTGATTGAAAAGTCTGTAGTCTACGTATGTTAGTCTTTTTGGCTGTCCCGTACATGCATGTTATGTTAGTTTCTGAATTTTAAATATGGAGAAGCAAGAATAAAAGTACGGTATATTTAATGGATTACCACATATCCTGTTAGAAACAAGTTTATGATTTTAACCTAATTTTTCGTAATTCGGCGCATTTTCAGATAAATAATTTGTGTGTACTGATGATATATAAATGCATTATGAAAATAGATCCAGGAATATAATGTCTTAGGAGTATATTTTTTCTAAGAATTGAAGACGAGGTGCAATTCTAATGGATCCCATTCTCAACCACATTATCTCAGGAGCCCAGATGTTGAGCCGGTTTTCACCGAGATGGTTCTGAATTATTTGAAGATGAATCGACGCCTTGAGTATCTCTTTTTATATCTTAATGGTAACAATTTTTAGGGAATTCGAAGTGAATATCAAGAGCAAAGGCATTTTAGTGCTGCTGAAAAATATCGCTTGCAGAAATTATAGTTGGAATTTTAATCGAAATGTTCTGGTCTGAGTAGTTGTTTAATTTTCTTGAATATCCGAATCGAGTTGAATAAATTAGTACCTTCAATGTAAGGTTTTATTAAACTTAATGAAATAGTATTAATAAATTACTTTATTTTTATAACAATACGTTTGACGATAAGCGGAAGAATTATACGGAATTTAATAAAATTGATCTCAACCCGCATAATTCCTCAAAATTGAATTAATTGTACCAGATGAATTGGCTGTCAAATGGTTTTATCAACAGACAGACCGACACCGAAACAAATGATTGTTTGACAATTTATTGTCACACGAATACACTTCCAAATTCATTTCTGTATTAGGTAATTTAAAACTTATAACTATATTTATAATTATATTATATAGTAATAATAAAATAAAGATGTGTTGAAGTAAGAGTACTTAGGAGGTTAAAAACCAGATGGATAAATAGAATGAATAAGGATGCAGAACTGTACGAAGGAAACTGGATAGCAGTCCACAAATCTACAAGGTCTTTAAAGCTAACTGAAAAAAACATATAATAAAATAAAATATACATATTTGAAATATTTATGATATAATAATTTTCGTTTGTTTGACAACAACAAAAATCATTTATTATTTCATCTGTTGAATATTTAATTTAAGTTGCGTTTAGACGTTTCACAAACTATGGGAAACGCAAATATATAAAGGTGCGTTTAGAAATTTTGATACATTATTGGGTACACAATTATCTACCGACTAACAGTGACATTATACCTAAACCAAACTATCCATTTTATTTTTCTTGATACTTACAGCTGATGAAAAATTTCAAAAACAAGAAACAACAATACTAGCATAGCGAAAAATGATAATATATTTGTTTTTCCCATAGTTTGTGAAATGTCTAAAAGCATATTAATTTAATTAGTTGATTCCCACGTACTAGTGTTTCGTTTCTATAACACTCTTTGTGTTTAAATTTTTTTTTTTTTATTTACTGCCTTATTTAATTTTGTTATTTGTTTATTGTTTGTGTTGTTTGATTAGTGATCTGTGGAGGTCGGTTGCATGTTATTGTAGGCTAGGTTATATATTGAGAGATGTCCGACTGAAATATGTGATCCATATGTGATATGCATGTGTGATCCAATTGATTTGATGTACACATAGAGCCTTAATGCCCAATGCCCTTGATTGTGGCAGATTGTATTATTATTATTCCAATAAAAAGATTTTTTTTTTAAATTGATAAATATCATAAACATAAGAAGAAAGTTGCCGATAGGTAGACCATACCCAGCAACATTTTAAATAAGGGTGTTATAGATTTCGATTCCTTTATATAGTAATAGGTTAGGCATTATATGATCATCGAAACAGCTTCTACGTCGGCCATGTCTGTTTATTTAGGAAAATAGTAACGTATGAACATCTTTTGTTTCTTTATATTTACTTTTTTTTAAATATCTAAGCTTTAGAAGTCTATAGGGATAAATCGGTAAATTAATAAATAAACATATATTTTTTGTTTAATTTATTTTAAAGTATACAAAGTTACATGAGCGTATTTATATTTAAATTTTATATTCTTTTCCACCATCACCAATTTTGTGACCATTACCACTACCATCCTCACCTCTGCTAAGAACCTCCGCATCATCACCATTACCATTAATATCTCTAACATCATCAAAATCGCCGTGACCACCACCGTGATGTCCTCCGTCACCACCTCCGCCTCTACTTCTCATATACTTGACAGCTCCTTCCAAGGCTATGGTCGCCAGAAAGGCTGCGAAGCCTAGAGGGAAGCCCCTGAAGAAGAAGGTCATAAGGCCCTGCCGCGTGGTGCCCCATTCGCACTCTCGGAAGCGCCAGACCTCGTTCCTCAGCCAGGGGTCTTTCAGTCCTTGGCTCCTGAGGGCCTCCTGCACCTTCACCAGTTCTGGAGCTTCTTCCACCTTGTAGATCCTGTAGTCGGGTGTTTGGTACTTTTCTCCTCCAAATACCATTTTCACTTAGTGTTCACTGTAGCTTGTATTTTTACTGTAGCTTGCTGGAATTACACAAAATAACAAATATCACCTGGTAAGTGGTGTTCTGCTTTTGTTTATGAAGACGATTTATCACCAAGCTTTCATTCTTAATCCATTCAATTTCAATGAATAGATTTAATTAAAAAATAAATTATAGCCAATGATAACTGGTATAAGATTAAGTTTTATTAACTTTATATATTTTTAAAAGATCGTCGATTTATTACCAAAATTCAAAGTGCATTTTTGATGTAGGTTAATTTTTAAATATGCTTTTGCATCGATTTTATTTATCGATACGAAAACACCGTTAATGCATGAAAATGACATATCCAATATAATTACAACAAACGCACAAAGGAAAATTTTCTGATTCTACAAAGAGCAATTTTTTCTAGTTAAAAAAATAATTATGTCAAATTGTTTAATTATATATGGTTATGAAATGTCTCTTAATGACTTTTTGCAAAAAATAGACGATATATTGTTGTTTCCTTGGATATTCAATGATTCTTCTTTAAAAAAAAAAATCTCTATATACTTGTCAATTAAATTTTTCTGATAAGTAAAAAAAAACCAGTTTAAAATAGGTATATAACTCACTAAGTACATAATCTTATCGATAAAAAACACAGTATACTAAAATGTCACAAACCCTTAGGAGATTTAAGGTTATGATATGTCAGTGAATCATTTTTCCTATGAACCGACGATATTAAAAAACAAATATTTCCCGTTGTTTTTTCTAAAAATCTTTTTCTCTTACAAGCTACTGACACTTTTATCGATTACCTCAGAATCCTCGATGAACGCATGTATATCTGAAGGAAGTAATCAGTAATTATTAACAATACTTTATTCTGATTCTTAATGACCATTACTCGATATTTTTAATCGATGGTACCGAATGCAAGTGAAACTTTAAATTAAATTATTAAATTTTCTGGTTGATAACGATGTAGTGCTATAACCTCTTTCTAGTGTTATCAAGCGTTTTTCGAGAAAAAATATTTCGTCATGAATAAATTCGGCGGTTTTTAGGTCAATAAGATGTAACTCTGAAAAAATATAAAATTAATTTTTATTTTGATCACCATTTTTTCAGTTTCCTCTTCTTTTTTTTACGAGTAAGCGCAATGTTCGGCGATGACCCAAAAGTTGTTTTTCTAAATTAAAACATAAAAATACGAGGGAAACTATTTATTTTTTTTCTATCTTCTAGTAAATTTTGAAGTCATCCCTTACTTTTTTGTGAATATTGTTATTTAACTTTAGCTTCATTTTTTATTTGGTTCACACTCTTAGGAATACAAGACGTTCATGATACAGGTTATAACCTCATTAGTACAATCGTAATCATTAATTAAAATATGTGTATTTGACAGATGTGTAACAGTTCTAATAAGTGACAAAAAGTAACTGGCGGTACTTATATAAAAAAGATCCAGTTTTACTTACTTATAAAATTCCAAATTATGCTTTTTATTTCGTCTCATAAATTTCCACGTTATATAATTACACCAATATAAGGTGTAATTCTCCATATTTTTATCACCAGGAACAGTCCTCGAAATCAATAAAGGTTATTATTCTTTTTTGAAATTTACTAAAAAAAAATGCTTCGAAAGAAGAAGGGATGATAATAATTTTTTCGTTGCTATTCATCAATTGTTTAAAAAATTAAAATAAATTAAATATACCGGCAATAGAGGCATTAAGAGAATTTTAATGCGAACCACAGCTTTAAATATTATCGTGGATCTTCGCAAATCGGTTTAATTGTTAGAAAATTTAGTTTATTTATCAACAAATTAGGAAATTGTGACAGCGTATACTTAATCGGTAAAAGAAAATTAGTTTTGTGGTCAAAAAGCTTTTCACATAATTAAAAAATCCAAAAATGAATTTTGCACTGTTTTAAACTAAAGATTGGAAAATTGAAGTTGAATGTATCTAGTTGAATACTCCAAGATATCAAACTTGTCTCCTAAAGAAAAATGGTTTAATAAACCACCCTGAAACAAATACCCAGCCTTATTCCATCAAGGAACTGCCAATCGGAATCGGCTATTGTGTAATGATATCGCTTAAGGTTCATATACCACTCTCTTAAGTGTTCTATCTACAAATCTACTGGTTTGTATATATCGTTTATAAGGTTATTATTTATTAATGAGTATAAAATAGCCTATTACTAGTACAGTGTCTATTATTGGTAGATTTACTATTTCTTCATTTTCCTTTTATGTGTTACATTGCAGTAGCAACAGCTGACACACCCCAGTGTTTTATTTTAATTTGATATTAGTTAAAGAGAATACTATCTGTTAGCAGCTAAGTAGGGATTAGAGAATTACAGGTTCTGTAAGAGACCGTAACACCGCTACTGAGCATGTAACTAAATTAACTAGTTAACGGAACCAAGGATTGCAAAACCTCCTGCTTCGGTGGGAGCCCTGGAACCAATATCGGTTTGAAATATGATGGACTATCCTATATTTTAAAACTTTATCTAAAAAATATTTCGTCGTATAAATGATTGTTTCAAGCCCCTCGAGCAAAGTCAATATCAAGTGCATTATGAAAAAAACACATAAATTCATATTTTGTTCTTTATGAAACTCATTAGCGTCTTCCGACCTCCTTCATTCTTGGAGATCGAAATTCATTCCAAGGTTTCTAACGTTTAATAAGTAACTCGAACAGCGAGGATATGAATGACAGTTACAGGTACCTGGAAATATTCGTGGATTACCGAGATAACCGTTTGAAAATTATCAATGTCCTGAGCATAGTCCGCACAGTAAAATAATTGATGTATACCTAAAAATATTATAACTGGCGCAGATAAAAAAAAAAAAAAAAAAAAAAAAGAGAAAATTGCTTAAATAGGTATACTGTCACCATAAAAAAATCAGTGTTGATGGAGCTAAACTTTCTAATACAGTTTTGTGATTTTCGATCTCATTTCTTGATAAAAAACAAAATGTGTGAAGAAAAATTATAAATGTCCTATCACACATCCAAAATAATTGTACTAATTATAAATGATATTATATATAGGTGTGAATATGATTTATTTACTTTAATTTCATTTAGCTTTCATCTATTATTTCATTTTTTTTTTTTAGCACAGCCATATCAACTTTTTTTTTAAAGTTTTGTATTTTTAATTTGTATATTCGTATTTAAGTTTTGTATTTTTTATTTATTGTTTATTTTGTACATAATGTGTGAATGAATCATGTAGCCTTAATATTAATGCCCTTTAATGTGGCAGAATGTATTAATATTCAATAAAGAAAGTATCCCCCCCTTCAAAAAAATTATAAATGCGAAATGTCCTGATTTTGACACAAAGAGTAAATTTATTAGCATACCTCGTGTTTTAGTTTTATAAAATGTTAGTGATTTTTCGCCATGCGATGATGAATATGAATAAATAATATGTCTGTCTGTTTATCCATGTTTTATCTACCGCTAATTGTTATATTCAGAGGTTTCCAGAAGAGGTTGACATGAGATCGATTGGCGGAGGGGGGTCATATTTTTTCTAGTGGGGGGGGGATTTCAATTAAAGCAAACTTTCAAACTAAGGAACAGAAGAAACAAATTAACTATATTTTTTATAATTTTACTTTTATTTATATATTGTGTTTAAAGAAGAGAACAAAAATGTTCCTAGCAGCATCTGGCGCAGCCGTGGGGATGGATGGGACTGGCCCCTGCTTTATATTTAACAATCGAAATTTGATTTTAATGGTGGAGATCCCCTCCGAGGCGTCTGAAAAGAAGATGGCTTCGTGATCTACTTATGTAAATGTATTATTAGAGTGCTTCCAATGGGTAGTTTCTCAACAAGCATTTTTATGTCATTGTATTATTACTGTGTGCACATTTGCTAGTTGTATTTTTTTTTTTATAATACAGTTGTAAAAATCAATGAATAAAAAAAAAAGAAAAAAAAATCGTGTAGAAATTTTTGACTTTAGATACGTTTAGTGGATATTAATTGGGATTTTCAGTCAGTGAAGTACACAATTTTTTTTTTTTTATTCCCGAGTTTTGGAATAAATTTTAGGTCATGTTCAATTTTAAACAAAGAAAACTTATTATTGAAATATTAATGTCATTATAAATTTGCTTCTCTGACTGCAACCACCAACCAGCTTCTTCTAGTTAAACGTTTTTATTTTTTCTTCTTGTTCTTGGAGAATTTCTTCTTATATCGTACTCGAGGATGTTTTTTTTGTTTTGTTTTTTTAGAAAATTTACTGTATTCTAGAAATACGTGTTGTACTGTTCTAGCAGTTTGGAAATAGGAACGCGTTGGTGCTTCCAAACCGCGCGAAAGGTAGCAGTGGGAAATCCCAGTGTCCGATGCGAATTCGGTTAAGGCTTATTCCTGTATTGAACTTATTAAGTAATTATCTAATATGTATATCTTATAATATAACATACAATGTTTTAAAGTGGAACCATGTAAGCTATTCGTGTTTAAGCATCTTCTAAGATAGTTCGATATCATTTGACAATACCTCTTTTGTGTTAATGTGGATTGGTTTTGTTTATTTTTTAAGAAATATATTGTAACGTGTAATCTGGATTTTGATCGGCCGCTGAAAAAAATTATAGATAAATGTTATTATATATCGAGATGACACACGTCTAAGGTACATCTTATATTACTTATTATTTATCTTATTATGCCTGTGTTGTTGGGTTAATAATTCAAATGCCCAACGGAGATAAATATGGAACTTCTTATTTTTGCTGTAATAATTATAGTTAGTGTTTTCGTAAAATGGTACTCTCTTATAGTACGAAATGCCATATAACCCAATTGCACAAGCGAAGGTGTGTGTTGGTATTTTTCGCTTTATTGAAGTGGAAGTTAGTCGAGCGCAGGTGTCAATAGCCACCCAAATGTGTTGGAGTAATGTTTATTGGATATCCATCGTACTAGACCTGCGCTGTAACTCTTCATGAAACTCTTTCGTTCAGCTATGTTGGAAGATTTAAGGGGACTGCCCATTATTATGAGAACTAATCAGAATTTTTGTTGTTGTTTGATGTTTTTAGGAGGTTGTTTGTATTTAGAAATGGATTCAGACGGAAACGTCACCTTAAATCGCTTTGATACAAGTCGTAAACGCATACCGTTTCATGATAGAGATCAGATTGTACTATAAACCAGTACGGCTCGAAGGTACGAGGGGTATAGCTGCTGAATATGCATCAAGCTCAGGTATTTCACCTGTAGGGTGTCCTTGAACCGAATGTTCCGTTCACGGTCCGGCGGAGTCACGATTAATGTTCCATAATTGGTTGCCGCCCGGGGAGAGCAGGTGGATTTTTAAACGGTTCTCAGCCATTTTCTTCACATTTCTTGTTTTTGTTGACGCCGTATCTGCGTAGCTTCGGATCTTTGAGCCGAGGAACACTCGCGAATGGTCTCACAGTTTGTGATTATCTCCATTAACTGTGTATTAATATAACCCTATAGTCGTTTTTAAACAGGTTTCTAGTTCGTAACCTGGCATTATTGTATTGAAAACAATTGGATGGGTTATGGATAATAATTTATTTTTTATTTTTGAATCATATTAAATATACTCCTTCTGTACTTTATCAATTCTCTACATGGCTTATTTTTGATCTTTTAAAATTCTCGTAAATAAAATACAATAATAAATATGTGGCGAAATATCTTATCAGAAGATTGTATACAGTTCCCTTTTCAGTCTTTCTGGAGCGATGAATTTTGTTAAAGGCGGTATCTCAAACTAAAGGAAATTTACTGAAGAAGTGACGAATTCTAATTTCGATTCTTGAATTCCTTCAACATCTTTAATAAAAGTCTTTGAAAATATTGAGAAGTTTCAAAACTCGAGAGAGTGAAGGAACTATAGACGAAACTATTGGACCCCGCATTTTAAAGCTCGAAAATGTTCCGTTTTCGTGATGAGAGATAGTTTACATTGGGCTAGACCAGTATATGATTATTTTACTAATGGTTTCCTAACTCTAGATAAAACATATGCGTTTATAGTGTGGTAGATTCCAAATAGGTGTCTAGCCAGGAGTGCCTACCAATATTTTTGAGAGGGCAGATTTCAGTGGAGTTATATTTTAGTGGGCTTCGATTTGAGAAAACTTTAAACCATAGAACAAAATAAAAACATGGAACGAACTCAGTAAGTGTAATTGTATATAATCTACAAATGTTTCCAATTTTAAAATTGCTTGCACTGATTTTAAGAAGCGGAGAGAAATAAAATATCTTGCGATGGGAGGAGGCATCGCTATCTGCGTCGCTATCGTCCTTGTGGGGGGGGGGGAGAGAGACCTCTGTGGCAACCGGTAAATTTTTGAATTTTTTATTCTTAATTTTGCAATTAAAAAAAGAGTTGAAGTTGTCTTTTTCTAATGAAGGTGTATGTTAGTCTCCACATGTTTCATTTAGTTAAATTAGATCTCTCTCCTTTACATGCATTTTATTGTATAAATAATATTTATTAACTGCTTTATTTTATTATTTAATTACATTCTAAACATTTAGAAATTTAAAAATGAAGGAGATGGTCCGAGGTTGCGGTCATAAATAGGCTAAATAGTGGTAAAACTATTTTATTGAAAGCCGACGTTTCGACCCGACTTAGCAGGTCTTCATCAGGGAGGTGTGTTCATCTAGGAGTTTCACTTAGAACTGAAGTGAAACTCCTAAAATTCCCCTCAGTTCTAAGTGAAACTCCTAGATGAACACACCTCCCTGATGAAGACCTGCAAAGTCGGGTCGAAACGTCGGCTTTCAATAAAATAGTTTTACCACTATTTGTATATATCATATTTAGCCTATTTATGACCGCAACCCCGGACCATCTCCTTCCTTTATAATGCAACGGTCAACTATTAAATAGAGACAACAAATAATTATTGTGAAAGTGATAGGGTTGTGTCACACCTCAATATGGATAGCTATTTTTCAATTTTTTTTTCTGGGAAGTTGTGTAAGTTATTCTTTGTTTTTGGCAATGATGACTTCCAATTAAACAACAATTGATTTATTTGTTGTATTTTCAATTTACATGTTAACGTTTCGGGATATTTACTCCCATCTTCAGAACTACAATGCCAATTTTTTTTTGTTGATTTATGGCTAAAAAATTGAGTCAAAATATAATGCATGTTACAATACATGTCAGAATTGGGTTGTTACATTAAATTTATAATTACCTTACATCTAATGTGCTAAATTGGCAGGTTATAAATTCATGTTATAATAAATTAAAAATAAAATAATAAATTATGTATTAAAAAGTAAATTATATATCTTCAAAATCTTAATAATAATCAAGATTCCAAATTGTAAACTATTCTTTTGAGCCGTTCAAATTTAGAGGTCCAATTATTACAAAATACTAAAAAAATATAAAGTTTAATGTTATAATCCATGTAATAATACATTGCTATTAAAGAATATTTTCTTCATCTGGAACACATTGGCGACAGACATTTGGTAGAAATAATGGTTTTGTAATTTATACAAAAAAAATGATAATTTTAAAAGTAAATTTATTATCAAAAGAACATTTATAAATTATTGATCTGTCATTAGTTAAGTTAGTCTTAGTTGAGCAGTTGATTCATTAAAACTTGATGTGTACAAATATGTTGTAATAAATAAATAATTGACTAGATTAAGGTGTAATATACAATTGCTAGCCAGAGGCTAAAAGAATGTAAATTAAGACTCCACCACTGTTGATGTTGTCACTTAAGAATTATGAATGATGATACTTTCGGTAGTGAGTTTGAGTGTTTACCTGAAACCCGGTGGAAAATACTCTTCGTAGCGACCAGAATCCGGCAATATTCTATAATAGCGCTGTAACTTGGGTAATTGTTCTTTACCTGAGCCAGCTGGATCGTTAGCACTTTGGAAGGAAGGCTGGGTTCCCTCATCTTCTTGCGGTAGAAGTTTCGTTCCTTCTGTGTGTGGACGGTCGCTATCATCCTCTTCTTTCTTGGAATATCCTTCTGTAAACGACTCGGTACTGTCTTCTTCCCTGACTTGGGTTTCATCGTCGTCGTCATGCTCTATTTCACTCCTTTTCTCAATTAAAACATTAGATTTACTAGGGTGATCATCATCGGATCTAGAATATGGCATTTTGCTTATGGATCTCGCTAAGTCCTCTAATCCAGTGTTCTGGCTCATGCTGTACAACTCTGAGTTATGTTTGTTAAAATCTAAATCCATTAGAGCACCGCTTGAATTCTGCCTTCTCATAAATTCTTCAGTTTTAACAGGCTTAAGGGATTGGTGGTCAGTAGTCGCCTCGTACTCATAGTTCAGCTGAAGAAACGAAGGGGTCGTGCTCATCTCGTTTCCTACCACTCTAGGCACAAGAGGCCTCCATTGTTCCGAGTTAACAGTGTAAAAGAATGGCTGCCGCTGTTGATGGAAATTCAAAGTTGATGAACTACTTGAGTCCTTCAGCTCCGGTTTGATTCCACCATCTGGGACCTGATAAGTGTTCTCCGTGTTTCCTGCGTTAGGATCTGGCGTCGTTTCAACTAAAGAATAATCATCTGTCGCATATTGAATACCAGAAAGAAATTCACTATTTCTTAATATCCTGGCGTCTTCGGGGCCGAATTTAGTCGTCACTCTTTGGTTTACTTTATCCGGAGTCAGGTAAGGGTACGGTAGGAATCTTGGGTTTCTAAAGGTACGACTTTGTTGACCCTGAAGCTTATTATTATTTGCTTCATGTGATTCTGAAACAACAGGTACAAGCGTAGTCAACTCGTTGCTCAAGTAGTGTCGGTTTCTTTCTTCCTGTTTGAAGAATTCATTCAAATTCAATCCACTATCATGAACCATTGGATTGATGCCGATTTGAGGAGATTTATAAGGTTTGTATTGGTCAATGAATTCCTTCTGTTTCGTTGCAATATTTTGTAAAACGAAACCATTTAAACCTTGCCACATTTGAGGCATAGAGTAATATTCATTTAACAATTTCAGGTGTAAACATTGTAAACAACTGGGAGGTGTAATTTTGAAACCATACCATGCCATGTTGATGAAGTCCTCCTTGGGTAGAATATTCAATGCTATTTGGTGGTTTTCGGGAACTTTTATCGTTCCGAATTGATTCGGTTGGAGCGAATTTCGTTGTTTGGAATATTCATCGGCGTTCTCGTGTATAGGTAAAGTGTTATGTTGCTCAAAAAGTTCACTTTTCACGGTAACTTTTTCTGGAGAATCATAATTGACGAAAAATCTGTTGAAAAAGTAGTCGTTTTGGTCCGATTTATTTGGCTGTGGGGCATCGAAAGCCTTTTGGTATATGTTATTCGTGAAAGGTACTCTGTTTTTCGTTGGGTATGCCAGTGTAGGATCGTACCACATCTGTTCCTGATGCTGGAGAGGTGCTTCATTTGAAGGCGTCTTGTTATCCAAAAGTTTATTCATCAATTCCACTCCTTCTGAATAATGCTTCTGGGTTGAATAATAGGGCAGGCTGGATTTTCGCTCTTGTGAAGGATTTTCTTTTGCTGCATCATTTTGTTCTGTGTATCGTTTCTCAATTTGACTTTCCGTATTCCTGTAGCGGTTATTTTCCTGAGAGTACGGCTGCAATTTTTGAACATTGAATGGCTCTTGAATATTTTGATTTTCTATTGGTTCGTTATTTTGTTCTGTGTACCTTTTTCCAATTTGGCTTTCCGTATTTCTGTAGTGTTGATTGTCATGAAAGTATGGCAGCAATTTTCGACCATCGAATGGTCCTTGAATATTTTGATTTTCTTTTGGTACAACATTTTTTTCTGTGTACCTTTTATCAATTTGACTTTCCGTATTCCTGTAGCGGTTATTTTCCTGAGAGTGCGGCTGCAATTTTTGAACATTGAATGGTTCTTGAGTATTTTGATTTTCTTTTAGTACAATATTTTTTTCTGCGTACCTTTTTTCAATTTGACTTTCCGTACTCCTGTAGTGGTGATTTTCATGAGAGTGTGGCTGGGACGTTCGACCTTTGAATTGACCTACGTCTGGCACCTGGGTGTGTAAGCGTTTGAATTCTGGAAAATATTGATTTTTCAAAACACCCCTTTCCTCTGAAATGGTGATAGCATCAGAAACGTTTCTCATTCCCGTACTGTGCGCGAACACGATATTCTTAACCATATCGTACTGCACCTCATTTCGGGAAGGATCATTGCCGAAATAAACATTGCTCGATCCTAAATTGGCAATACAGAGCACTAACACACCCGTGGGCAACATCGCACGTGACTGGCGGTTAGAAACTTCGTATGCTCTTTATATCATGTGCCGTTTCTAATTATTCAGTATTTTCACTGCAACCTGGGGGTAATTGAGTGTTGAAACGGTATAGCTGTTTATGAACCGTAAATAATTAAAAACTGATTGGTTGAAGAAATTATGTTTGCATTAATTCATCAGTGAAAACGTTTCAACCTTTAGAATAATATTCTCTAATCGGTAGATCAGTAAAGTACGTATACATTTCAATGGTCCAAATAAAGTAGTTATTTTTACTTATGTATGTATTCATTTGTTGCCAAAATTCTTTTTTTTTACACGAGAGTCTTATTATTTATAAATTTTTTATATAAATTTAAAAAAAAATCCATGGAAATAATTTAATGAGAAGGGGTCTGTACCTCGGACTATTATCATCAACACTTTTTACTATTATTGCTAGAAAAAAAAGTTGGCTTAATTTTTTTTTAAATTGCTGTTTTAATGATCTGTAAATGTTAACGATCACCTTCGAGAGCCTTTATTTACAACTTAACAACGAAAGCGTGATAATTCAGTTTAGATTTTGCGCCAATAAGGCGTTTATAGCAGTGACTGGTTTATATAGCAAAACCATAATATATATATATATATATATATAAAATAAGTAAAACATACTCGGATAATTGAGCTGTTTGAGTGCAGTTACTATTGCAACTTTAAATTTAGCCTTTGTTCAGATTCAATGCTATTAATTGCTACGTTCTCTATTTATTCTTATTTACGATTTAACACAAATAAAAAAAAGGATAGCTGAACTACTGTTCTGTTAATAGGATCTCATTAAAAATATATTTTTTTTTATTTCTTGATGATATTTACAACTGTATTAAAAAAATACATCTAGTGAATTAAAAATAAAATACATTATCGTTGATAAAGTCTAGTTAATGATTACTAGCATGTTATTTTCGAATTTCAGTCCAAACATTTTTTTTGTTTTCAATCTACTAACAGCAATGATCAAGAATCAATCTGATTCATAATACATTACAAAAAAAAATTAAAAGTATTATAATTTCTATTTAATTAATTTTTATTATACTTATATTTTCTGTCTATATAGTTTATGTGCTCACTCTCATTTATTCTAGTATTTGAGTATTTATTCTAGTATCTTAGTATTTAAGAAGGAGTTGATCGGGGGGTGCGGTCAAATGAATACTAAATTATACAAATAGTGAAGACCTGCAAAGTGGTTCGAAACTTCGGAAAAAAAATTAAATAATACTATTTGTATAATAGTATTTATTTGACCGCATCCCTCCCCCCCCCCTCCCGATCAACTCCTTCTCATATGCTATCACAATCAACCATCTCTACATCATTATTCTAGTATTTATTGATTTTTCGAAACGTTTATGAAGCATAATATTTTTTTTTTTAGATTTACTTTAGACATATGAATTCATACGTGTAAAAAATTTATAGCTAATTTTTTATTTATTTTTTTCAGGTGAGTCTTCATTTTCATTATTTATCAGGTATGTAATGTCAGCTGTTAATTTTCATATGCAAATAAATATTTTTATTTTCAATAATATTTTATTTTTGGCACAATAATACTTGACTTATCGGTGGTATATATGTATGATCTTGCGTATAGTAAATATGTGGGGGATGGGATGGCCGTGTGGTCTAAGGCGCTTGCAATAGGTTATCAAAGTTAAGCAACGCCGAGCGTGGTTAGCACTTGGATGGGTGACCACCCGATTTGGGTGACCGTCCTCCAGGAAAAGCTACGCTATCCAAGATCCCCCTACCCTGCTACGTGAGGGCCTTCAGCCTACTGGAGGCATCTTACACCGACCAGGCGTAGGACTGATGACCCTACTTCCGTGTACTTAAATCGAGAATCGGGATGTTGTCAAGGAGACCACATCTCGCGGTCAAAGATCTTTAATAGTCTGTAGCGGCAACCGAAAAAAAAACATTTATATATAAGACCAGTTCACCCCAAAACGGTTTCAGTCTTTCTTTTAAAAAACTTTCTTTTTAGATTCTTGATTATAATTTGGTTATAATTTGAAGTAATTAATCTCTGCTTTTTAAGATTAGGTTTTCACTTTAGGGAATAGAAGGGCTTGGAATATAAAAAAATAAAATAAAACTATGAGGCAAAATATAAATGCTTGAATAACCATTGCAGAATTTAAAACACCTCCATTTTCTTCTGGAATTCAGAGATCCAAAGGTGACTCATCGTTGTTCAGATGTACGCGGTTGACAAAAATTTGGGGAGAAAGATCTCTAAATGAATGGACAATGACTTCTTCGGCAGAGGTTAGATAAGACAGGTGGCTAACACGTGTACCTCGCTAACTGATGTACCCTCTGGAATTTCTTTTACTCTCTGATGATTCCGAGGCAGCGAGCTCATTCATGATGACATCTGCCCGAATTTTCACGTATGGGTAATTCTTACCTCTTAATGGGTAACTCTTACCAAATCTCTGAGGACAACGACCTTAGTTTTACTATTTCAGTGGGAGTTATTAATGAGCAACACATTATATACAATGAACATTAAAAAAACAACACATAATAAATCCTGTAATATACTTTTTATTTACACGACTTCAACAATTAAATGATTATTCCATAATTGGTCTCCAATGATTGAACCAATGGACAACTATAGAGAACTATGCCGTAATGTAAGCGTTTTTCTTGTACTTCCTTCTCCATCTAAAAGAAGTAACCATTATCCTTGTCCCGTAGGTACAAATTTATCTCGCAACGTTTTTCAATTTCACTCTTATTTGGTTGAAATATCTATATATGCATCTTGGTGTACATACGCCTCTGGATTGAAAAATGTGCTAACGATTAATAAATAAATAAAAATAAAGCATTTGCTAACTCCATTTCGATTCCTTGAATGCTTATGATTTTTTCTTCCTGAGGGCAAGAACTCAGCCAGTACCATTGAAAAGAGAAGTAGCTCTGATTTATAGATAACTTATCGAGGTCCGAAGAAATTATATGGATCATTTCGCACATGGATAAAATTGGCAGGAATCGCAGTTTTTGTAAATAAATAAAAAATATGATGAGTATATTATTCTTGGTTGATAAGCTGTCGGGATCATCATTCATATTTTTTAACGTAGATACCTACGTATCGATCCAAGCTTGTGAGGGTCATCTTAAGAATTGGTGAATTCTGTGAAGGTGATACCAGAACTCTCACTTGCCCTGGTGATGACCGTTAAGATGGGATAAAAAGATAATAAATAAATATGACTATTCTTAAACTATTTATTATTCAAAATAACCTTCAATTCATCTCTGAATTATTATTACCTTATTTAAGACATTAGCTATTTGAGATTTGATATAGTTCTAAGTAAAGGAAGGCAGCAGAAAAGCTATCCCAAATGGCAAATTTAAAGTGAAATTTTATTTTAATGTTAAGAAAAAGGTTTCTTTGGTTTCGATTCATTCAAGGAAATGGGTTTATATTACGATATTTATCGTAATACATCGTATTAATTGTTTTGTTTTTTTTATTTCTTTATGACATTTACAACTGTATTACATAAATACATTAAGTAAATTTGGACATAATTGATATAATGACATGAATACACTTGCTGAGTAACTACCCAATGGTAGCACTCTAATGATATGACTACATTAGGAGATCACGGGGCCATCTTCTTTTCAGACGCCTCGGAGGGTTATCAGGAATTGAAGAGGAAGCAAGGTTAGAAACGAGAGGGTTGGGATGATTCTGAAGTTTATTATGGAAGGATAGGTATCTGGATTGGGCCAGATCTGAAACATAAGGAACATTGAGATCTTTATGGATAATTTTATTAGTGACAAAGTAAGAAGCATTGAGGATTTTACGAAGGATTTTGGATTGTAAGGATTGGATGCGAGAGGAATTCGATGGTTTAGTGGAGCCCCATAACTCAACTCCGTAAGTCCAAATAGGTCTTATTATAGTCAAGTATATGAGTCTTTTGTAATTAATGGGAAATTTAGAGCGTTTGTCTAGTAAGTGCTGAAGTAATCGGAAACGTCGAGCGGTTTCTTGTCGTTTCAGTCTAGTATGAGGATTCCAAGTTAGTCGTTTGTCCAGGTGGAGTCCTAGGTATCGGATTTGCTCAACAGCGATAAGTGGAGTATTGTTAAAGGAAACTGTAGGACAGGAAGTCGTTGGTTTACGACGAAGGGTAAAGATAATTTGGTGGGATTTATTGGAGTTTATTTTAATTCTCCAGTTTTGACACCATTCTTCTAGATTTATGATTTGTGATTGAAGCATTTGGGATGCAATTGCTGGGTCATTGTTTACTGATAGGATACATGTGCCATCGGCATAGGTGGTGATGACAGTGTTGGGATAGGTTGGGATGTCAGCTGTATAAACTGTATAGAGGATAAGACCCAGGATACTACCTTGAGGAACACCAGCGGACTGGGAATTGTTATTTTGAAACTTGGTTTTTGGTCTAGCGGAAAAGGGAGTAAAAGAAAGAGCGGACATATTTTTATTTATTTATTTATTAAATAATACAACAATCTGTCATGTCGACATTGGTTATAGGGAAATAAGATAACATTCATACAATATGTAAAAAAAAAAACAAATAATAATAAACAGAAAATAGCTAAATAATAATCAAGAAGTATATACAATAAATAAAATAAAATAACTTGAAGATAAATAAATTATAAAGAAACACATACATGCCTTTATACACTATTTACAATCAGGCGAGAGAACTCCGAGGCATGGTTGTTCCTCCAACTATAGAGGGAAAAGCAGACTCCAAGAGATTCCCGCGTTACTCTCTCAACAGCTTCATTGGTACTAAAGCCAGTGGAGGCAGGGTTGTTCCTCCAACTATAGAGGGAAAAGCAGCCTCAAAGAGATCCCCGCGTTATTCTCTCAACAGCTTCATTGGTACTAAAGCCAGTGGAGATTGATCGAGGGCGCTTAATCTGTGACAATAAGCGAATGTGATGTTATTTGATGCAATTGGCATGTCAGGGATATCGGTATGTATTGGCACATACTTTTAACTTGAAGTAAAATTAATCCAGGTAATTTGTTAAGCAGTCTCTTCTAAGCCTTATTCAAGAGTTTTCTTTGATCAAAGGTAGAAATAACATTAATATCGCAAATTATAATTATCCACGTTTGTACTCCAATATGCAGTACTTGGACTTTGAAGTGCATTTTGGTCCTTAATTTTTTTAGTATTTTTATGGATGTTAAAATCTCTCATGCCAACAGAATATATAAAATCTATGTAATTTGTTTATAAATTCTGTTGTAAATATAGTTAAATTAGCCGAATTAAAAAAGCATTGAAAAGATAAGAAGCACTTAAGTTGAGAGCGGCTGTTACGACGAAAGTGAAATACGGCGTCGATCCCATGAACTATAACAACCGCTTAACTCTCTCACTTAACGTATTTACGTAAGGTAGATAGAAAATTTAATGCTCTTTAGAATTTATTATAATGAATTTCTTAGAGAGATTCATAGATAATGAGTTTTGGGGCGAAAACCGATGAAAACAGATATTTCTTGTGAAATAAGCAAACAGTGAACATTCTCTAACTCCCTCACCCTTTGGACCTATATCAAAAATCTACATATCAAATTAATAGTAAATTTTACCTTCTTTATCTTTTTATATTATAATAATTTCGATAAAATGCATGGTTTCGGAGTGATGTCCGAATAAAAAAAAAAAAGTTCGGAAATTTCGCTGTTTTTGCATATTTCTTGGAACGCAATGGAAAATTTCGTTTGAGTAAATCAAATTCACATTTAGAATCCCCTCCCCCCAAAAAAAACCGAAGTGAAACTAACTATTTGAATTTTTATCTCATCCATCTTCCAACCGAGTACATCGTCAGACAAGGTGAATTTTCTTTTACTGACATACTCTTGCTATCTTATAAAAATTTTAGCCGTTAGTTCTTCCGTTAAATGAACCGCCAAATTTCCCCTCTTTAATTTAAATTTCCCCATAGAAACGGCTTTCACCCGACTGACCAAAGTTGTGTGCTCAGATGAGTTATATCTAGAATTTAAAATGGTTACTAGCTTTAAGTTCCTCCGGCTAATGAAATGGTCGGTAGCTTACAATCTACTGGTAATCAATGTATTGTACACATTGTTGCTTTGATGCTTGGTTCAAATTAATCCTTTATTTAATATTAAGATCCTCATTCTGTTTTCTTATTCTTATGCTTTCCTTATTTTCTAAGGAACTTTAGTTTGCCTTCAGATAAAATATTTAGGTTTTTCCCTTCATCTATCATGCTTTGTTTGTAGTTCTCCAGAGGCGTTATGCGAGACCGAGAAGAGTCTTGGTCTTTCAAACACATTATTGGTCATAGTCTTGGTCTTGCGCAAGAGTCTCGCAAAGTCTTGTAGTTACCTATTAGCCTATTATTATAGAGCTATTACTGTGATTTTTTAGATAGGAGAAACCTAACTCAGCCCGAATGAAAAATTAGAGGAGTTAAATGCAAAAGTATTTTGGTTATACCAATTATTTACATATAGTAACTAAGATTGTCAAGTATTAGTAACTATTTTGCCTTAATTTTTATTCAAAAAATCGATTCTTTTTTACCAGTCCTGGTCTTGGTCTTGCAAAATGCAAGACCAAGACCGATTTTGGGCAACACTAATTTTCGCTCGTGTCTCTTATGATCATTTTAGTGAAACAGGACTCTCTATGTCCCACGAAACTTTGGACATAGTAATGCATTATAGCTAAGACAGTGAAAGCAATGAAAACCCATGGAAAAAGTTTAAGAACGTAATCCAGTTTATCAAAGATAAAGCGGTTATACTATTATCTTGCTGCATTACTCATGGGAGGATTCAACTTTCTCGCGCGAATGATAATTGTTACATTACCATGTTTAAAAATGCTATATACCGTGCATAGCGATACATCAGATGCAAGCCCTCTCCTTAGCCCTGGTAAAGTACTCGTTCCGTTACGATGCATGCATGTTGCCATGATTTGTTTGCTGGTTGGGTCCCGGCTCCTGCGCAAGCGTGTCATTGCTTTGTTCATAGCCCGGAAGATCATGCCCCTCGTCGTGCCAATTGGGATATTGCGATCATGTGTTTGCGGGTCACGTCGCAACTCCTTGACTTTAACCCTCTGTGCCGCTTAGTCTTCGCCGGCGTATCGGAACGGCTTTATAAACTGCTGCATCTTCTCCATACTCGTGATCCCTTAATGCATTGCTGCACTTTGATAACTTAAGTAATAAATTAATCTCTCATCTCAGTCAGTTGAGGTAAACACGTAAAGAAAATGTTTGAGGAAGTGATGGGTTTATGAAACCCTCTATTTTTTTTCACGATAAGTGGTAATCAATTAACAATGAATGGATTTGTACCTTGGAAGCATTCTGCTGTCAAGTTGCTGGTTTTATTCTGAAATCTGTATTTGATGATATTGGAATCGATAACAAAGGAACATCCAACGTTACAATTTGATTGTGAGCTATCAGTAAAAATGTACTCGTTATCTTCAATCTTTTGATGTTACGTTAAATAATATCAAATAAAAGAATTGAGAGGTACAATTCTTGTTGTATTTTTTAAGCCTTGTCAATTTTAGGGTCCATGATGGAATGTAGGAATGGCCATAGATAGTCCATCATATCGAAATATTGATATTTTTCTTCTCGTATTCGGTATTTACTTCCATATTATCGACTATCGATGTTGTCATTGCGATATTTTAATTTAAAAATTAAAATTAAAACTATCGTTTTCAGAAAGCTTTAGAGATTATATGAATTTGATTGTTAAAAAAAAGTATACTCATCTTGCTTGTTTCATATGGAGTGTACGGCGTAGTAGCGTTGAATGTCATGCGTTATAAACTTATAACCATTGGACCCGCATTCAAATTTATTCATTTGGAACGTAAATAACTTTGATGTGAGTGTAAAATCAATTTGTCCAAATTCGATGCTTAAAACCTTTTCAAACCAAGCCTACAAATTGCCATAATATCTATGTGGAATGCAAATACATTCGCATTTGGCTGAATCCAATCTATGAGTGAGTGGAAGACATATTTAGTTTAATGGGAATTTCTGGGAAAAACGCTGAGGTTGATGAAGATGGGCAGAAGAAAATAAATTTTAATAAGGAGGGTAGAAGAATTGATATAGTCATTAATTGATTTAAAGAGGAAAATGACATGTTTTTTTATGTGGCTATATGATAAATATTTGTGTTGATATTCATATTCCAAAATTACTGGTTTTTCAAAAATGTTTATAATATCGATGAAAATATAGATTTTCGATATTATCGAAGTTTCAAGTCCGATAATTTGATGGTATCTATAGTTATAAGCCGATAATAATATCGATTATGAACTTTCTATATCACATCCCTAGTGTGCTGTTATATTTATTGGTTGGTTTCATTCGTTTAACTGAAAGTTATAACATAGTTACCTTCTCAAATATAACCAGGATGTGGCAATGAAAAAAAATTCTGAAGAATAATGTGTAGTGTTATAAGGAAGGACTTATTGACGACTTTGCCAAATCTAAGCCTTCTTGATATTAAGGAAGGTTAGAACAAATAGGAAGAGGTGATGGAGGAGGCAGTGGCTGGCGCCAACCGGAGGCACGGACCAGTTCTCCCTATCCTTACGTCTTATTATCCTTTAATGATCCCATTCCCGGCCAATTTCTTCCATTCTCTGCCCATTTAGCTTCCAAGTTATCATCATCTTTGGGCGGTGTACGGTGTACACCAAGGAGCAGGATATGAAGAGACGAACATGATAAATTTATTAACACAGTTAAACTGTATCATTACCCAAAATTGACGTCAAACAAACCAATATTTTTGTAGGCCACCTTTTTTCTCGATTTTTCGATCGAATCATCTTAAAATTAAAGTGAAAATCAAATGGATACTCAGTATTTTTTTTAGTACCTAATTAAATAGGCAGAGTTTGTCATCTCCAAATTGACAACGCCCCAATTCCGGAGGTTTTCTTAAATAAAAAAGGTGTAAATTACGATGAGATGATGCAATGCAGGAAGTTTTTGGCGGATGTTAATAATTTGATTTAAAGGGGTAGGTACCATATGGTGTTGCCCAAAGATTCGTCTTGGTCTTCGCAAGAGCCTCGCAGCCTATTACTATAGTGATATTACTGTAATCTTTCAGAAAGGGGAAACCCAACTAAGCCAGAATGAAAAAAATTGAAGAGTTAAATGCAAAAGTATATTAGTTATACCAATTATTTAGGTATAGTAACTAAAATTGTCAAATAGTAACTATTTTCTATTAATTTTTGTTCACAAAATCGATTTGACCAGTCACGGTCTTGGTCTTGCAAAAGTAAGGCAGTCTTGGTCTTGCAATGTGCAAGACTAAGACCGATTTTGGGCAGCATTAGTACCACAGATTAAGTGCTTCAGAATTCGAAAAATTAACATATAACATGTAAAGTCGTAGAAGGTAATAAAAAGTGACGAAAAACTGATGGATATTCGTTGCAGTTAATAATTTATAATTTTACATTATTTAATGTGAACTAAAGACAAGCTTTTAAAATTTGTTTTCAACTTGACAGAACAAAAAAAAAAAAAAAATTGTCCGTGGTACAGACCCTTTTTATCAAATCATTAACATCCGCCTGGAACGCAAGAGTTTCATCTCATCGTAACCTACAAATATTTTATTAACGGAAATTCTCGAAATTGGGCGTTTTCAATCTGGGGATCGACAAACTTTGTCTATTTAATTAAGTATTAAAACTTCGTAAATACCCATTTGCTTTCCACCTGAATCGTAAGATCATTTGAGCCCACAAAATTGGCCACAAAATGTTGAGCCATTTGGCGTGATCATCACCCCAAACTTCTCAAAAATAACGTGGTTATTTGGGACAAACGATCCAATATTTTTGTATGCCACTTTTTTATCAATTTTGGGATCAAATTATGTTATGATTCAAGTGGCAAGCAAATAGGTATTTACAACTTTTTAGTACCTTATTAAATAGATAAAGTTTACTTCCCCCTCTCACAGATTGAAAACTCTCAAATTCCCAGAATTACTTTAAATAAAATAGTTGTAGGTTACGATGAGATGAAGCTATTTACGACGTTTCAGATGGATGTTAATAATTTGATAAAAATGGGTCTGTACCACGGACTAATATTTATAATGCACAGAATTGTTTTATTTACTATTAATTGTCGTACTGTTTTTATTATATATAGGTATGACTGTGTTTTTATGTTTTTGATTTACTTATCTTTAGGTTATTTATTTTATTTTTTATTTTACATAGTTTTTGATCACTATTTAGTTATTATCTTAGTTTTGTTAATTTTATATTATCTGTATATATGGTGTGAATGTGTTCATATATCACTATAATTATTGTCCACGTGACAGATTGTTGCATTTCTAAATAAATAAATTTAAAAAAAATAATAAAAAAAAATTGTCGTACGACATACTTCTAAAGAGGTAACTTAAATTGTAATATTATAAATATTTTTAAAATAAAGTGGTATGCTGGTGGTATTTCGAACTATTAATAATAGCCCGTGTGTAAGATATTCAGCGCTGAAGGGTAGGTGGTCAAGCGAAGACTACTCTTACAGGTGCATCCCATTATGATAATATTGTGGAAAGCTTTTCCCTATGGAATACCTTTCTCTCAACAACAGCTCGAGCACCACATTATCGAATCGCAAGTAACCCAAGGATTCATCCCATACAAGGCAAGGTGTCGTGATTCGGGAGTTTGGATAGGTAATTGTCATCGAATCTTCGATTTAGATTTTAGATCTTCAAGTACAGAACTGCTGCTTATTATCTATCAATTCGAATGCCAGCATACCACTTTACCACCTGTGGAGAAGAAGGAAGAGGGAATGATTGTAGGAAATTTTGGTGTACTAAGATAAATATTATGTTTATTTCATATTGTTGAAATATCTGAGATACAGTTTAATTTTAAGCTACAGCCGTGGTCATAGAAATTCTATCATCTATTTCTTTTGATTCTTATGTTATACTGATACTGATTTCAATGAATGCTTTTGTTTATCACTACTTATTAAGGTTAGAAGGAAACTTTACCAATATTTCTCAGTTCAGTTTTAACTGATGTCAGGATAAAAGCTATGATTATAACCTGTATCAAAAACTGTCTTCGTAAAAAAATATTAAAATTGTAACGTTACATTATGTAAAAAAAGAATTTTCACGGAAAATAGTAAAGAGAATAGGGTATGACCTATCAACGGTAGTCATAGTTTTGAGAGGGGAAAAGGGACCATAGACCTAAAGAAAAAACTTGTAGAAGAAGAAAATAAATGAACAATGAAGAAAACAAACTTTATTTGCGAATAACTAAAAAATTACACATTTTTCTCTTGTCTGTGCCAATGATTATATAAAATATTACTAAATTCCCTTCAAAAGGAAAAGAAAATCATCGAAATTGGACAATTTTCAGCAAATATACAGCTTATTGAAATTTGTAAACATGTTGATTCCAAACATTAATGAAGATTTAAATTAATTTTTGTTTCTTTTGTCGATTATATTCATCGATAAATTATTTTGATGCATTGCATTATTTTAATTTATTATTAATTTGACATTTGAAAACAATATTCTGTGTGAATTTTTCGCACGGGCCTACTAGTATTAATTAATAAATTGTAACTTTAACAATCGTGGTAAAGTATGAAGATTCACAAAATTTGTATATTGTATATTCAGATAAACATGTTTTGCTAATGCCACTTATAAGTATAATACTTTAGGGGGAAAGATATTAATCTCATGTGAGAGTTCTCACTGGTTAAAAAAAAAGAGAAAAGAAACTGGAATTCCTATGTTGTGTATGAAAACAAGATGTATCTCGTGGATCGATCGTAGTGAATAAATCAAACATTTTTTGTATCAGTTTTTTCGACGTATGTAGCTGCTCCTTTGTTGCTTTAAAAGAAATAAAAAATAAAAATCCATTTATAAGAAAGAAGAAAGCAATCCGACGAATGTATTGCTTCATTTTATTCATTCTGCTCTCCATTCATTTATTCCTTGATATGTTCCAAACCGGTATGGGTTGAGAAAACAACTGCAGGCATTTTGAACATTGTGAACTGCATCTGTTAATGCAGTCTCTGTTGTCTCTTGGAGAATGGTTGTACAAGATGTCTCAGTTCTTAATGGTCAAACTTTGAAGGGTGATTCTACATAAAATTTCAAACAAGAAAGTTCAATTTATGCATGCGCCGATTCCGAACTGAAAAGGATTTAAGACCAATTTTGGGTTTTTCTTGGGTCACATTTTTATTGAATAAGAAGGAATTGCTCAAAAAAAATTCAAGATAATTAAATTCTAAATACATCATCTTAATGTAGATAACATTTTTTTTAGAGTACAGTGATTAAATTCGCTAAGATGAATGATAAAAGCGACTTTCGGGGGGTCTAATATGACACCTGTATCGCTGCAGTTTAGTGTTGCCGAAATGGAGACCGAGACGAGTCTTTTTCTTGCAAACTCAGTCTTGGTCATGGTCTTGTTCTTGCGCAAAACTCTCACAACAGTCTTGAAGTTACTTATTAGCTTAATACTGCTATGTTCTTGGCCTCGCGTTTCTACGGCGAGTAGGGAGTTCCAGAAACCGTATTTATTTGTATTTAATACTTATATTGGTATTTATATCGGTCCCAGAAGGGAACCGATCTACCGAAAAATAAATTAATGATGTATTTAAATGTTAGATACCACAGACCCCCTACTGTAGTATCCTAGATTGAACCATATAATTTTTATTGGATTTCTTTTCTAAAGGTATCATGTTTTTAAATTTACTAGCTGTTTCTGTTACTAATTGGTGGCATGCAAGGTAGAATGGTAAAAGTTCTAAGATGGTTTACTAACTAATATATTTACAAATTCAAATAACCAAAACATATATATACAAAATAATAACTAAACCTATATACATAATGAATAGTTGAGAATCATACTGGAGGAGAATGCTTGATGTTCATCTTGCTCCCTCCGGCTGTCGTCTCGCCTGAGTCTCAGCTATCAGTCCAGATCTTCCTCTCTCCGCTTCTCCTGATCAAGTCGCTTCCTTTCCAGCTTGAAGTCTCCTCCGCTGAGTCCTAAAAAGAAGTGTCTTAGCCCTAGTCCTCTATTTCCCACCTTTCTTCATCCCCCTCTCTTTCGGTAGTCTTCTCTGATTGGCTGAATATTCCTAGCCTAAGGGATGACCACGCCCTATCCACCAGGCCAAGGTAAAGCAGCAGGTACAGATTTACGTATTTCTGCTGGAAGGTGTGAAAAGGTCTTTCGGGATCCTGTTTAAACACTCAGTTGTCGGTCTTGGTCGGTGGTTCTTAATGGTTTTTATTACCACTTACAAAAGGTTGCCCTGGTGGTTCGTTACCCTAGCTCAGGTACCGCCGCCAGATGTGAACACTTAGGATATTAATTTATTAATACTTTTAAAATAATTATTCCACCGGCGGTCTTTACAATACATAGCAATACTATAGAGATATTACTGTAATTTTTTAGAAAGGAGAAACCTAACTAAGCCCGAATGATAACTTAGAGGGGTGGAATGCAAAAGTATATTAGATATATCAATTATTAACATATACTAACTAAGATTGTCAAGTATTAGTAACTATTTTGAATTAATTTTTACTTAAAAAATAGATTTTTTTGTTACCACTCCTGGTCTTGGTCTTGCAACAGTTAAGCGTCCTTGGTGTTGGTCTCGCAAAGTGCAAGACCAAGACCGATTTTGGGCAACACTACTGCAGTTTCAGTACTCAAATCCGAGCAGCATATCTCTGTTATCCCGATATGTGAAATGATTTGACATTGCTTTGTTAGACCTCCTGAAAGTTCCCTTTGTCTTTGACCTTAGTCAATTTTGGTGTATTTAGAATTTAATTGTCTTTGATAGATTTTGGGAAATTTCTTATTATTCAATCAAAAAAGTGACCACCTTAAGAAAAACACATGATTGGTCTTAACTCATTTTTCGCTCGGAATCGGCCCATGCATCAAATGAACTTTTTTCTTATAAACTTTGTCTAGAATCAAAGTTTGGCCATTAAGAAATAAGACATCCTGTATATTCAACATTTTACCAAGTCTTGCTAATTTGCGTCCAATATTATGAAAATTAATTTTTAGAAAGGTTGAAGACTTAGAAGACTTTTGATTAAAATCTTGTCCGGTTTGGTGTCCACCATTTATAAGTCCGGTAATTACCTGCCAACGAAACGTGGCTCTAGGATATTTAAACTAGAAACGGAAACGTGGAGACAGCGCCCGTTACCGAATTGCCAAGGTGTAGCCAGCTGAGATCTAATTAGAGGGCGCCACTAGATATCAGGATCCATTCTCTGCTAGCTCCCATGGAACAGTTAGCTGTCCGCATCTAGATGCTCTCCTTATCTCGTCGCTAATATCCTCTATCTCCCTTCGTCTTGTGTTTGCAGCTCTCATTCCACGAGGAATCTGTCAGCCTATAACGAGTATTAAGGAGCGTTTTCCTGAAAAAAATGAGTTGGGAGTATCTGACTATGAACATAGAAAGGCAGATCCAATTTTCGAGCTGCTAATGATATTTTCCTTTTTCACGGGTGATATCCCAGAAAGGTGAAATTAATATTAATACCGAATGAAGAAAAGATTGGACATCATGCATTAGCTTGCGAAAATTATTAACATTCTTCTGTCGAATTTGTTTCCAAGGCAATCAGAGATGATGAGTACGTGACTACTATAATTCTTAAGCTCTTGATCCTACTTCTGTAAGGTTTAGCTCTATTTGTTGATTTTTTCTATCCACCTTCTTTCATACTGAATGATCATTTTTGATGAATTGCCCGCACCAATTACAGAAAGATTTGTTTCGCCTCGGGCGCCAAAAAACTTAGAGCTCCTGATAATAAAATTAAAAATTAACAAGTAATTGCAAAAGTAAGATGTAGTTTTTTTTTTTTTTTTAAGATGATTTAGAACGTATTGATATTCCAACTAAATTGAAAAGCTTCGATTCAGTTGAAATTCGTTCGATTCGTAGAAAATTTATTGCTAACAAGGAAGCAGGTATAAAGGCAGTTTATGATTTAGCGATCACATTCAACGTCCAATTAAAAAAAAAAATATAGTTATATAACTGTTATTCTATTGCAGTCCAGATTTGTTTAAAAAAAATGACACTTTAAAAAGATATGTTAAATATCGTTAATTTATTTGTTTTTTATATTATTAAGTAGCCCATCAACCACAAAATCATCTTTCTTCAGTTTAATGAATACTGAACTTTACTTTACTTTACATAGTTCTCAGGAGCGATCAATCTTCCTTACTAGCAGATGGACTTTGTTTTTTGTTTTTGTACCGACTTTCAAAACAAAACTCATAATTCCTCACATAAAATAGACATTTTCTGCTTATATAAGCATGTTGTTTAAGACCACTTCAAAAACCCAATTGAAAATTGCAATCTAACTACTCATATATGGCTAACATCAAGAACCTTCGTTGTACTCAGATTGACATAATCTGCATCCAAGTTTTACTCATCTCCTCCTTTACAAATAAGTTCAACGTCCGAAAACAGTTAGATGTAGATGAAATCGCCCGAGCATTGCATTGCATCTTATTCAACCAATCTCCAGCTGTCATCTTAAACTCCCTCCAATTAGGAATATGTAAATGGAAACTACCAAAAGGAGAGTAAGTTGGGAGCAGACGCCGGCGAGATTGAAAGTGGCGGAGGAAGGCAATATGTATGTCCTACCTAGCTGTAGTTACATGGTTCTCGGCTTATAAGGACAATGTCCGCTCTAGAGGCTGCCAATCAGGAACTGCCAACGAGTCCCTGCCCTGGGTCCGCGTCCCCTATTTCAGCCGGGACGTAGTGTCTTTAGATCGTTTAAATTAACGGTATTCGGTGGGGAATAACAGTAATACACGTGGTGAAGGTAAGACAGTTTTACATGGAGAAAAGTCAAAATTGTAAAATATTTAATAATATTGGAGAAATGGTCGACTGTAAATTGTTAAAGTAAGAGACGTTGTTAGGGGATTGCAGTTATTGATTTGCATGAATTGCCTTATATCAGGAATCTACTTATTAGTTATTGTATAAATCAATACTGTAAAGGTATAAACAACACAACCCCCAACCAACATCCTTACTTTTTAATGATGTAGAAAGATGAAATATTGACTACACTAATTTTCATTTTTTTTTTCTCTCTTAAATGTTTAACCATGTTTAAAAGCATTCACAATCTTAATCTGTTTTACTTTCATGTTTCATTAAAATATTAATAAATTATCCTTTATTCTCGTCTTCATCGTATTCATTATTTCTATTACAGCTTATGGCCTGAAAGAGCAGCACTCATTGAATGGCAGCACTCATTGAAATGGCAGCACTCATTTCCTATTGGCGGAAGTCAATAGAGCCAATAGGCGTTTAAAAAAGACTCCTCTTACGGTCAACAGACCATGTAGCACGTCTGATTTTCGGTTTTAAATCATTATTTTGTAATTTATATTATGTAATTTTGATAAATAAAAATGCTTTTTCTTCTTCTTCTTCTTCTCTATTCATTTTTAAAATATAAATTTAAATTTTCTAGTAAATATTACTATATTAGGTGAGCTCCATCACCTTAGTTAACTTTAGAAAATGCAAAAAGCACATAAAGGATTAGTAATTCCAATTAAAAGCCTTGAAATGTAACACAGTTGCAGAAAAATGCATTTAAAGCACCAAACTGTTGCAACAAATCACATTATTAAAATTATTGTAAATTGTAGATACGAAAAAAATTGTCTTATAATTGCTTAATTTTATTAATATATAATTATAATTTCTCTTCAATTTTAAATAAGGTTAGGTATCTGAGATAAAGTTTATTAAGTTCGACATTTCATCGGTGTAAATTGTTTTATTTTTTTTTTTTGTTTTGTTATGAAATGCCCTTACACCTCTGGAATTAGCATAAGTTATAAGAATATCGTGCAATCTCAATGTTTGAAATTGATGAATTCATCTAACAAGAAATGTAGTCCATGAAAATACTTTTTGTCATTATAATTTTACACTTAATATTCACCTAACTTTATAAGTCAACTACGTACAATTGATCACTCTTGTAACTTAGGAACTACTTGATTATTTCATCTATTGACCACACTCACTTTATTCCTTTAGCAGTGGCGTACTTTGGCCATTTGGGAATCAAAGACACATACTCAGTATTCCCAAATTAGTTTTTTATAATAACAAGAACGTTTCCTATCGAAAAAATTACCTTTTTTTACACAAAGTTATTCTATTTTAAATCTGTCTTTCATGGAGTGGGGTCTCTTCTTCCTTATTGTCTTGTAGCAAATGTATTTCTTGAGGCAGGGTGTATTAAATCATTTCGAAATTTTATTGTCATGATAATATTCGATTTCTACATTCATTCCTGTTATCACTTTAAAAATTGAAGGATTTCTCTGGAATAACTAACTTGAGCAATATCTCTGACCAGTTCCTTTATTTCTTTCATATCTTTTCTTCCTTGAAATAGATGCCGTAGAAATTTTTGGTAAAATACTATTTGGCGCCCGTTGTAAATTTATATTGTAGAGCCATCTGAGTAAACAAATAAATAAAAGAGTGATGTTATCGTGGTTGTCCTGGTTTGAGCTACGACGCCGCCTAGGAGGTCTTGTGGTCACCACAAGATTCACCCACGTCTTAACCTTCTTTTCTTTCACTTATGATGCCGTTACCTCCTCAAATGGCAAGAATACATTGCTTGGTTTGTTCAAATAACAACCAAGAGCAATGAATAGTGCAGATTAAATACAATAAAAAAATTTCCTGGGATCTTAGTGAGTCCCAATATTTTTATTTTTCATAATTTCTTTTGTTTATAAAATGTTTTTATAAATTAAGACTTAAATAAATTCTCTATCCCCCGTTCCAACTGCTAACGAGAATCATTTAATATGTGTTTTATTGCTAAATGTTGCACATGCTACATTTTTTATGTCACATTTCATTACTTTTCTATTGGGGGAAGTCTCTTTTATTAAAGGAGAGTGGGGTAGCTCAGTGGTAGGGTACTGAGCTTCCAATGCTAAAGACCCCAGGTTCGAATCCCGGCTCATGGCGGAATAATTATTTATTCTGTTTCATTGGCCGTGGGGTGATTCTGGGTAGGTAGACACCCTGCACACCGAGCCTTTATAAAGTGAGTACCCTTAACTAAAATAATTAATTAAGGGGGAAAACCTGGCGGGTGATCACGGTCAAATTACCTCCTTGCACAACTGTATACCAAGAAACAGTGCTTTCTATAAATAATATATATATATATATTTTTTTTATCCTTTGTTAAAAGATTTCTCTAAGTCGCACTTGACGAATTCTTAGTCGATATTACTATTTTGAAAAAAAAAAATTAAAGACTATCTGTGGACTTTTAAAATCCACAGCCAGCATATGGTCTTCATATTTAATACATGATATCGACTGAATCTTAGAAACTAAGACATAACTTTGGCCCACATGTTGATGAAGGCCGCTAGATATAGGCCTAGAAGGAAATGTGATCTATTCTAGATTGGCTGCGGTCCATGAATCGTAGACAAATGGTGGTGCTCTGTCAGCCCAGCCTCGGGGTGGACCCACGGCCACATAGATAAGGTAGCGGGATTGTTTTGCCCTTTAAATATAAGGTGGAGCGGATTGGTAGGAATTAGTACCGGCCGATTGGATTCAGGTATTTCTTCATTGGCAGGTCACCATTTAAAAGCAAGAATTGATTAGAGTTAAAAGTAAAAAAATTAAATAAAATTGCATGCTATCGAAAGACTCTAAAACAAATTCTCAACTCTCTCAAATAGCTAATTAGTCAACTCTTTCCTTCAGACATGAATAACTAAGGTCAAATAAATGCCAACCTCAGAAAGCATATCTGAAATCAACTATCATAATAAATATTAACCAAAATGAGGTAGTATATCACTATAGCATGTGTTAATGGCTAAAAATGTGTTTTTCGGACTCAGGAGGCACTGAAACGTATACATCCGTCGAAAACCGCATATCGGAAATTTGACCCGATTGTAATACTTTCCTTACCTAGTATAGCTAGGAAAGTAATAAGTTAAAAAATGTGTAAAAATAGAATAATCTGTGTCATCGCTAATACTGGCTCGATTACGATAAATTCAATGTATACTCAAATAGTTAGATTTTTTTTTTTGTACATCGTAGGTTTATTGAAAAAGTCACTTGGCGCATTTTTCATGAAGCTGAATTTCGAAGAACGTTTTTGCGAATGTCAACCTTATTTATCGATAAAAAAAAAAACTCAGTAACTGCACTGAAATTATACAAACACTTCTACATATCAAATACAGTTACAACAAGCGTAAATTTTTCTGATTTCACAAATGGAAAATTTATCAAAGCTCTCAGTTAAATAAGATTACGGCTGAGCGATTGATACTGAGATCTCCTTGAGTCTAGCTTTTCCTTCCACGAGGGGGAAAAGCCTTGGCTTGAAGTTCTCTTAAGTATTATGAATTTCGTAAATATTTTATAAACGTATGCCTATATTTAAATTGTTATTTTAGTTTATATACATTTATTTTTAGTATTATTATTTTGCTGTTTAATTTATTGGACAAAAAATGTAAATGAGCTACTATATTGCTATTTGTAATATTCTTAATTATGATATAACGCACAGGCGATCTATGGAGAGAGGTAGCTTTCGGACTGAATCCATGGTAAAATATAACCACATTTATGGGAAAAAAATATTAAAAACTATCTCTTAAAGTGGTCTTGTTCCTGTAATTACATTTAATAGGACTTCAAGAACCAATTAAACACCATTTCATATAGGTAGTTAATTTCTTTCTTTTTTTCAAATTGATTATCGTTAATCAATTTTATATTTATCCTCCCCTCCCAAAAAAACTAAATCATGGATCCCCTAGTGACATAATGTAATATTACTGAATAAAAAATATGAAAAAGATTATGAAATCTCACTTAATGATTTTTTGCTTTATACCAACGATATCTTCTACGTGTTATTTGGTTGTCATTTTGACTGTGGGTGTGGGATGTGCTGTCTCTATTCTGTATTTATGTTGATCTTATCATCTATCCGAATGATGTCTTGAAAAAAGTATGAAGTTTAAGTATAAAATGTTCTTATCCACCATCATCATAATAAGAACGTGTTAAGGCGTTGTCCATTTTATCATTCTCGAGTCTGGTCTACTACGAAAATTATTTCGAGGCGGACTCACGCGAGAATACTACTGTTAGAAAATCTTTGTTTATACCTTTAGAATTAATTTTAATCAATACCAATTTGAGTTTACAGTTGAAAGAAATTCATCTCGAAACTGCATTGCCAAAAAATATATAAATATATATAAGGAGTTACTTATTATAAATTGACAAAGTCGATTATGGTAAGATCTACTATACCGTCAAAAACTTTATTGTTCTTTAGCCATGATTTTCGTCCCGAAATATTTTTTTTATTTTAAATCTTTATCTTTTCTTTGACTGATGACTTGTATTTTCTAAATGTGATATATAAATGTGAAGTTTTTTTGGTATCTTAAGCAATATTGTAATTTTGCAGAACGACTTCAATAGAACGCTTTCTTTTCTCTTTCATTTAATCACTTTTTTATGCTATAAGACTATTACGAGAAATCAAATTTGAAATTAAAGATGGACTGATTCCGATAAAATAAATATTCCCCCTATCATAGTTGAGGTAGTAATAGTAGAGATATCTCGTTGAATGACTTGAGATACAGAACAAACAATTTGTTTTACTGAAATGTGTTTTAGTTTCGAAAAATAACAAAGAGAATAATTAACGACCTCCCACGGATAATATTCTGCTTGTTATGAATGAAAAAAAAAAAGCGAATGAAAAAATGAATGAGCGAGGAATTGTTTCTTAATTGATCATCGTTGTGCCATCCTATAACTCCTCTGTCTAGTATTTTAATGAAAATAATTTAGAAACTGATTTTCGTTAGTTGTTCTGAAGGTTATCTTAGATGATAAATTATCAGAATTTTCTGTTATATGTTTATTTTGGTTTACCGACGTTTGGCCATGATTCATTGGTTAATCAAAGGAACATATAAATAATTTCGCAGATAGGCAATAAAAAAACATCGTAACTATATTTTTTTAAACTTTACAATGGAATTTAATTTGTTTTTAAAGACTGTATAAATTGATACATTGATAGTTCCTTTAATTTTTTATTTAGGGTACAATTCTTATTTATTTATAAATTAAAAATATCTATTTATTATCAAAAATCTCTTCGCGTTTAAAGATCATGGACTGGAGTTACAAGGTTTTTATTTTTATTGTATGACAAAAAAAGGGATAAATAAAAAGATAATAGAATAATTTTTAATAAATTTAATTTCTTATAGGAATTTTTATTTGTTCGCCGTCTGGCTTTACTAGCCTTTAATCACTAATAGTCCGCAGTACATATCCCTTTTTATCGAATTATCCGCCTTACTTTGTAAACAGATTCATCTCATCGTAACCTACGACTATTTTATTTACGAAAACTCTTGGAATTGGGGCGTTTTTAATCTGGAGGGAGGCAAACTTTGTCTATTTAATTATTTACTAAAAATTCATAAATACCCATTTGCTCTCTACTTGGATCGTAAGATAATTTGACCAAAAAATCAATATAAAATGTGACTTACAAAATTTTGAACCGTTTGTTCAATATAACATTGTTATTTTCAAAATTTGGGGGTGTAGATCACGCCAAACGGCCCAATATTTTATATATATCCTCTTTTTTTCTTTTGGAAACCAAAATTTTTTACGAATTTTGGAATAAAGATGTTCTATTGTTAATAGTTGACAACAATATTCTTCACCCACTACACCCAGACTCAAAATATATAAGAAAAAGTTTATATTTATGATTTATGTATTACACAAGATTTATTATTATAGTTAATTTTAAAAATGTTGTTAAAAAATAATGATCAAGATATGAATTTTTATCACTTATGAACAATAATAAAAATCGTCAAATGATTTTTAAAAATTTCATATTCAGAATTTGATCAGGTTTCATTTTGATTTTTATTCTTTTAATTATCGATTTCATACCCTGCTTTCTTATTTCTTCATCCACCTTTTGAAGGCCCATAAACATTTCTTCCCTTACTTCTCTTAAAAATCAATTAGTCTATTTCCTCATCAGATCTTAATCATACTATCATACTTCAAATCTATAAGATAGGAAATATATAAATTTAAGATTATTGCTGATTGATTTTTATGATTCATATCCTAATAACTCTTTTGCGTCCTATATAGTTTTTGTTCCTGTGTACCATTTTAGGGTTACTGTAAGTATAGTTGTATATATATATATATATATATATATATAAAACTATATAATATATAGAGGATATAGCTAACGGATGCCTCGTTACCACACAGGAACATTACAGTACGCGGTTGACCCTAGACAGGGAAAAGTGGTGATGTAGCACCTTCCCATTTCCCATTCCCAAGCAGTAACGGGCCTGAGGCTTGCCTTGACAAACAATATCCATTTAATATTGTCTGTGTCTCCTATCGGTTCCATTACACGCCATTTTATACAGCTCTGTATTTATCACATAAAGTTGCGGCATATCTTACAGTTTTCTTATACGATTATGAACTTCATCTACCTTTAAATACTTTTTAAGTATATATGTTTTATTGGTATCTTCCAAGATTTATAGGTATTTGTAAATTTTAATGGATAGCGACCATTTTCAGCGCTATTGTCCATACTTCGGAACAATAAATCATTTATATGATCCTTTCAGTTGACAGAATGACTCCAATTATAACATTTTTTATTATTAATTTAAGTGATATTTCTGCTGGGAAAATTTATTCCTCTATTCGCATTTCTATATTTTAACACTGCAATCATGTACTCTGCAATCAAATTACTCACTGTCTGTATAGATATAAATTTTCCAACTAGAAATATCACTAAAATGATTTACTCAAAAATGTTGAAATTGAAGTTTTAGTCATTCTGCCAACTGAAAGACCCATATACAGTTCTTGATGACTGATGACCAAACTGTGGGGGGAGGGAGAGGGTTATTCTTGACAAAATTTCCAACTAAAAAGTTCAATTGGTGAATGGGCCGTTTCCGAACAGAAAATAAGTTAAGGCCAATTTAGTTTTTTTCTTAAGATGGCCATGTTTTCATTGAATAAGAAGAAATTGCTGAAAAACTGTACAAGATAATTAAATTCTAAGTACACCAAAATATACAAAATTTTCTTCGAGAAAACTGTGATTAAATTTAGTAAGGTCAATGATGAAAGATACTTTCAGGAGAATTTTTGCCTTTTTTGCGAGTTTCTCCTTTTTCGCGATGTTCGCCTTTTTCTCGGCTTTCGAATAAATTCAGTAGCTCTAAAGATTTTTAAAATTTTCGAAATTTTTACCATTTTCACGATTTTCTTCTTTTTCAGTTTTTCGCGCATCTTCTCATTATCGCTGTGTTAGCCTTTTCGCCGTTTTCACTAATTTGCAATTTTCTTGGTTTTTGCTGTTTTTCCTTTTACGCGATTTTCGCCATTTTTACGATCCTGGCTTTTCGTGTTTTTTTTTTCTTTTTCCCGATTCTCGCCATTTTCACTTATTTTATCGATTTTCCTTTTTCGCCCGTTTACAATACTACCACAATAAAATTATTTTAAGAGAATGCAAGTTGCATTATATTCTCCGAAGAACAGCCGATTTTAGAAATAAACTGATTTCCACACAACTTTTTTTAATACTTAAGTTTGTTTGTGGAAAATAATAATTCATTGGGTGTTCCTATATGTCGATGGACACATATCTCAATTTCCATATTAATCGATTAAGTTCCCTTGGGAAATAGGCGCCTTAATTATGTAATCAATTTATTTGTATTAAAAAGACATTTTTTATAATGAATAAAATAATTTGAATCACTTTATTTTTCAACAAATATTAAGAAACTTAATATTCATTTAAAAATAGCACATTTTTATTTACAGTCGACTATCGATTATTCTAACCTCGATTATTCGAACTCTTGCTAAAACTTCATATGATATAATATTCAATGAAAGATACAAGATACCGATACTTATTCCCATTTCTTAAAATGCCCTCGGGCAGCATAAAGACCAAGCAAGAAGAAATATGTTTCTATATTTGTATACTTATATGTTAATTAGTTTAAATAAAGTTAAAATTAAGGAGAATCAGAAACAACATAACTTGCTGAAAATTCTGTATTTTGATTGCTCGATAACTCGAAATCCTTTTCCTAACAAAAGAGCGTTCTATAATTGGAACTAGACCACTTCTCATCTTTGTAATTCGAAATTTTCCTAGTAATAAGTTTTTACATCATGCTATTTATATATAAATTTATTCTTGTATTATTTAATGTCTATAATTTATTCAAAGAAGAGTTTTTGTGTTATTTTAGGTATAAAGCATGAACTTTCCTCTTCCGTATATATGTCAATTTATTCTGTCCCACGTTTCGGACTCTTTGACCATCTACAGATACATTACTATTCACTTATTAATGTTTTTCCTTCATTTTCAGCATGATATTGACACTTGTCTTTTTCTATTCTATAGAACAGTTTTTCTGCACTTAGTCAGTTTTTCATTATTATTACATGCTATTTATTTAACTCCTTTAAGTTTATATAAGCTCATATTTGTTTTCAAAAATATAATAATACGATTTTATTTATTTTTTCTCTTGATAATTCAAACTTTTTGATAACTCGAAGTCTCGATAATTCTAATTATTCTTGTAGTCTTTTGGTTTTCGAATTATCGAGATTCGACTGTATTTGTTATTCGAATAAAATTTGCCCAACTGTGGCTTGTATCATTTTATTTCCAAAGTCCAGTCAACATTTTTTTGGTGTTTAAGTGATTGGCTATTATAAGAGAGTACCAATTTCCAAATTAACCATGTTTTAACTTCAGTTTTTCAAAAGATACTCTAAACCCCTTTGCTCTTAGATCCCTCACCTATGATAATCGAGCGCTTTTCACTGGCTTTTACCTTAAGCTCCTCTGTACGTATATACATAAATTAAGAAAGAGACCATTACATTCATTAAAGCGATAGTGGTATCTGTTGGGCCACCGTGGGGCTCCCGAAGTGACCCCGCGTAATGGAAAAGGAGCCTGGAGAATGGAAATGCTGGAGCCGGTGCAACCTTCTCCAGAGCCCAGGATGCCCATTATGCTAATGCCTTGTTTGTGAAAGCTATCCTTTTATAGCCCGCTTATTATAACATCCACTTATGGTATAATTAACAACTTGGGTGTCAACTTGCCCACGCTATGCGATTCTGGTAGCTGATAAATCTATCAGGAGGTATTAGTTACTAATACATTTTTATTAATATGTCAGAATACGAAGCTTCCCTAACCTTGGTAGTTTGGAAGCCAAAGAAGATAATTGGTGAACAGAGTATAACATAAAATATTATACATCATTTTATTTTGGTATCATATGGTTAACTTGTTTTTAAAAAACGCTGCAAATTATTTCACAATGCTTTATTATTTCCAAACAACTATACATCTAAAGTAACATTACATTCCTAGTTACAAAGAAAAATAAATAAAGGATGATTCCAATTATTGGACTAAACTTTTTTTTAGTAATATGCTAAAAAAAAAAATAGCATTACTTCAGTAACACATTCAAAATTTAAAAACCAAACAAAGGATATAACATTTATTTAGAGTAGAACATATAAAAAAACTGGAGACCATATATTTGCTCCTAATTGTCCGATTTTAACGGGGGTTTTTTTTGTTTTGTTTTTTATGAAATTCTGTATTTTTTAAAGTTTTAAAAACCACATGCAATGTCGACAAAAAAGTTTTTTTTGTTTTTTTTTAGTTATCCGGAATTAAATATTACCATCCTTCGTAAATTTTTTTTCCAGCTTCTTTTCGTTGAAGTATTTTATACAGATAAATATAAAGGGCGTCAAGAAAATGATTTTAGCCAAGTTTCATTGAAAACGGTACATTCGTTTAGGAGCTACAGTCTATAGCAACGCAGGTTTTTCGGCTGCCATTTTGAAAGTGAAAGGTGGATGGTAATGTCGATGAAGGAGGATCATCGGTCCCGTAATTTCGGAGAATATTCGGACGGCGAACGGACAAAAAAAATTTTATTCGTTTTTCGAATTCTACGCATCCTGGAACGTGAATACCTCAAATTTTGAGAGGGAGTTAAGTTTTTGAATTTTTTAGTCGATCGCAATTGTTGATTATTGAAAATAATAAACCAAAAATAGTATATGTTCGCTTAGGTCTTTTTTTGGATATTTTTGTGAAATGAGCTTTCTTTAGTACGCCTTTTCTTTCTTCCAAATTGCTGAATTCTTGAAACGTTGACTAGCGATTTCCTTGAGTTTTTTTTTTCATTTACAGAAATTCCACAGTGACCAAGTAGCCATAAAAACAGTACTTTACACCACCGCATCCTATGTCTATTTTCAAAAAAAAAAAAAGTTTAAAATCAGTGACTATAAAAAAAACTTTTTTCTCTTAATTAACTATTTTCCTAAGGGTACCCACATTATAAGAACTGGATGTGCGTCAGGAAGGTCTCTGATCCACGGCTGATGTAATAAAATAAATAATTACCTGCCACAGTCGAACTCCAACCCGGTCAGTGCTTTGCTCACCAAGCTAACTCTTAATCACCATATAATAATTGTTATATCTTTTCAGAATCCTTTTATGGTTTGAGACCCGTTGAGCATCTGATATTAATATTTTTTAAAATATTCTCATGTATAACTTACTCGAAATATCCGTTGGGTTGTGCGTGGCCCCATAGGGTAGCCATGAGGTCCGCTAGCCGCATTAGAATATTGCCCGCGAGCTCTGCTCCTTTTGGCCGGGAAAGGCAAGAGATATTTACATTTATTTATGGCCTAATGCTATCATAGTTTACAAATTGAATATATTTCACAATATGTATTACCGTTGTGTACTTCCTGGGAATTGTTTGTGTACTATTGTGTTTTGAACTGGAATAGTACTCGCCACTGCTTGCAAGCATGAACTGTATTAATATGTGACTGATAATTATTTGAGGTGTGAGAAAGTCAAAATATTACCATAACCCTTTTGCAAAGTCAAATGAGTAGATTATTTCCTTGTCGTATGCATGTAATATTTTTTTTTTTAACTATCGAATTATTGATATCCACCTGAAACTTCGTAAATAGTTTCATCTCATCGTAACCCACAACTATTTTATTTACGGAAACTTTTGGAATTGGGGCGTTTTCAATCTGGAGGGGGACAAACTTGGTCCATTTAATTTTTTTTTTAAATCTTTTTTATCAGTTTATTGAGAAATAATACATTTTGCCACACTTAAGGGCACTGAGTACTAAGGTTGAGTGAGGCACATGCATACCATATATACAATACAATAAAATAAATTAATAAAAAAAATATATACATCTATATAACAAAGGTAAAAACTATAATAAACCGAGGAAGTGTAACTCAGAGTTAAAATTAAATGAAATATTGAAATTCGTAGCAAAATTAAATAAATTATAAGTAATAGAAATAAATAGAAAAACATTCATACTTAAATACAATATTTACAATCAGGTAAGAGATCTCCGAGTCCAGCCCTTTCCCCTACGTGTGAAGGACAAAGCGGGACTCTAAGAGATCCCAGCGCTTCTCACTCAACCGCGTCGCCGGCATTACCAGTCCGGTGGAGACTGAGAGAGGGCACTAAAACAACAAACAGTCATGACTTGAGTGGAGAAGCTGGCCATTGCCAGAACTCCAGCGACGTCTTTACAAGAGATCTCGAGGCCACTGCCGTTTCAACCTTCGAGGAGGATTGTAGGGATGACTAGAGCTAGATAAGGATTGTGCTAAAGGGTTAGGATGGTGGATTAGGTTCATGTGAAAATTTGAGAATCGGAATGGAATAACGTCAAGGATATAAGCGATGTAAAGGTCATGATGTAGTGTTTTGTTTGTAACGTAATAAGGAGCATTGACTATCATACGGAGGGCTTTAGACTCAAAGGATTGGATGCGTTTGATGTTCGAAAATTTAGTTGTCCCAATAGTTCAAGTCCGTTGGTCCAGATGGGTTTGAGTATGGTCTTGTATATTAATAGTTTGTTTTTTATTGATAGATTGAATTTTCTGTTAAGTAGTCTGTATAGCTGGCCAAATCGTCGGTTAAGTTCTTGTCTTTTAAGTCTGGTATGTGGGTTCCAAGTGTCTATTTAATTAGCAACTAAAAACTCATTTGCTTTCTTCATGGATCACACATTTGCTTCTACTTGAATCGAAAGATAATTTGATCACAAAATAGAGAAAAAAGGTGGCCTTCAAAAATATTGATCAGTTTGGCGTGACCTACATCCCCAAATTTTCAAAATTACGAGATTATATAGGACAAACGGGCCAATATTTTTGTAGGCCACTTTTTTCTCGATTTTGTGATCAAATTATCTTTCGATTCAAGTAGAAGCAAATGTGTATTTATGAGTTTTTATTACCTAAGTAAATATACAAAGTTTGCTCTTCTCTTTCCCCCCCTCCAGCTTGAAAATGCCCCAATTACAAGAGTTTTCGTAAATAAAATAGTTGTAGTTAAAATAGTTATGATGAAATGAAACTATTTACGAATTTTCAGGCGGATGTTAATAATTCGGTAAAAAGAGGTCTGTACCACGGACTATAAGTTAAACAACAATTTATTTTAGCTATCTTGTGGGACATATTGAGTACTTGCCTTCCAAGTTTTATCGTTGTTTTAAGTACATTTTCTTCGTACACATCGTATTTACACTTCATCGTTCGTAGTGTTTTAGAGTGCAAGTTAATGCGTTTACATCCTACTGTCGCCATATGTAGCTTATTGTAGCTTGTTATTACTTCCAGTAGAAAGAGATCCCTTTACTTTTTAAAAAGATGTAGTACTCTTGCCTTTAGTATGATTATTCTTATAATTATAAAGGATTTTTAAAAAATAAATAATAAACCTAATAAACAATTAAGAAACAATCTTCCTCCAAATAGTTTCTTAATGAACTCTTTCCTTCCGCCGATTCCTCTCCGCTATCTTGAGGATCACATCTAGGAGTGTCTGTGCGCCATCCGGATGTTTTCTCTTGGATAGTCATTCCCAGGATAATTAAACTAACTACATTTGTAAATAAATAAAAAAATGCTAATGAGACTTTGTGATCTTGAGAACCAAAAATTCCCATTACATTTCGACTCTGATCTACTGTACCATAATGAGAAAAAAACTCTATTTTTTTAGTGCTTCCATCTTGTCTGATAATATGAAGGAGTTCTACTCACGTTACCTTTACTTCACATTTAACAAAATTAAATATATTGAAAACCTCGCGCGGGCTCATTACCGCGTATGGGGAGCGTCCCACGGGTGGCGGATTTGGGGATGGTCGGTGGAAATTCCTTGGAAGTTCCTCCCGGCTAAGTCCGATGGACTCGCTGACCAACAATGAGAGGGGCCCTCCAGACTTGCTGGAGGGAGGGGACCTCCAGACTTGCTGGAGGTAGGGGCCCACCAGACTTGCTGGAGGGTGTGACGTAGGATTGAACACCCTACTCACATATCTTTAGTTCACCAAACACCACAAAAAGTCATGGATCTCCCTAAGGTAAAACGCTCATTATCCGGAGGTAAACTAGTCCCCCGTTCGGGTCTCCGGGTGGGGACTGCTTTAGGGGATTCATGGCGCAAGTTGAAATATAGGGATTTAAATATTGGTACGTGGAACGTAAGGAGTTTAAACACAGCAGGGGGGCTAAAATCGGTCGCGAATGAGGTAAATGGGTACAATTTGGATGTCGTGGCTCTGCAAGAGGTTCGCTGGCCAGGGGAGGGCTCGATGAGGGAAGGGAAGTACACTATTTGGTACGGAGGAAGCGGGAATCATTGTTTAGGTACCGGGTTTCTAATTAGGCGTAGATTACTATCCGCTTTGAGGGACGTACAATTCTTTAGTGATAGAATTTCGGTAGCTACATTTCAGGGACGTTGGTTTAAAATCGCATTAATAAACATACATTGTCCGACCGAAGACAGTGACGATGAAGTCAAAAGTGAATTTTACGATAAACTCGAATGGGTTTATGATAAACTACCACGAAACTACATGAAAATAATTGTAGGTGACGCGAACGCAAAGGTAGGAAGGGAAGAAGTTTATATTCCGACGATTGGTAAAGAAAGTTTGCACGAATATAGTAATGATAATGGGATCCGTCTGATAAACTTTGCCATCTCGAAAAACCTGATAATTAAAAGTACGACGTTTAAACATAAGGATATTCATAAATATACTTGGACATCACCGGATTCGCAAACACGAAATCAAATCGATCATGTCTTGATACAACACAGCTGGCAAAGCAGTATAATTAATGTACGGTCTTATCGCGGAGCAGAATGTGGGTCGGATCATGAATTAGTAATCGCGAAACTTCGACAAAAACTTAATATAAAAAAGAGAAAAGAAAACCGTTTCGATTTTGAGAATTTTAATTTGGAAAAATTAAAAAATCCATCAATTAGAAACCAATTCGAGCTAGATGTTAAGAATAGGTTTGAAGCTTTAGAGCTTCCTGACGAGGACCACGAGGATATTGACAAGTTATGGATAGAGATCAGAGATAATATTAAAGCGGTCGGTAACTCGTGTCTAGGAAAAAAGGAAAATAAGAATAACAAACCGTGGTTTGATGAAGATTGCTTAAACATGTGTGAAAAAAGAAAAGCCGCTAAATTAAAAGCTCTAAATAATCCTAGCGAAGACAATCTGGAATACTTCCGAATCTCAAAGAACGAAACGACAAAATTGCTCAAAAATAAAAAAAGGGAGTATCTTAAAAATAAAATAATTGAAATAGAAACTAATAGAATTGAAAATAACGTAAGAGAAATGTACAAAGGTATAAACAGATCACGTAAATATGTAGGGCCCGTAACGTCTGGAATTAGGGATGATAATAACAATATTCTGACCGATCCGGTTGACATATTGAATAAGTTTAAGGACCACTTTGACAATATTTTAAATACGGTAAATTATGATCTGTGTCCTCCTTCTGAGTACCAGAGTGCTGAACCATTAATAGAAGGACCAAGTAAAGAGGAAGTTGAAGTAGCTATCGGAAAATTAAAATCATATAAAGCAGCGGGAATCGATAATATTCCTACTGAACTAATTAAGGCATGCGGAGAAGCTGGAGTTTCTAAAATACATCGGTTGGTTAAAAAGATCTGGGTGAACGAGAAATTACCTGAAGAATGGAAAGAATCTATTCTTATTCCGATTCACAAAAAGGGTCCGAGGACGGATTGTAATAACTATCGAGGAATTTCACTGCTTCCGGTATGTTATAAAATATTCACTTTAATCTTAACCAGTCGAATCACGGAATACGCCGAGGAAATTATCGGAGACTACCAATGCGGATTTAGACGGAATCGTTCGACTATTGATCAAATATTTTCTTTACGGCAAATATTAGAGAAAAAATTGGAGTATAACGGTATTGTTCACCAGCTGTATATAGATTTTAAAAAGGCTTACGATTCTATTGACCGCCAGAAACTGTATAATATTCTAATCGAGCAGGGGATTCCAAAAAAACTAGTAAATCTAGTCAGGATGTGCTTGACGGAGACACTCAATAAAGTTAGAATCGGTAATAATTTGTCCGAAAAATTTGAGGTTCGTTCGGGCTTAAAACAGGGGGATTCTCTTTCGCCTGTCCTGTTCAATTTGGCATTAGAACATGCCATTAGGGAAGTAATGCGAACCGAGAAAGGGTTGGATCTGGGCGGGACAACATCCGTGCTGGGCTATGCTGATGATCTGGTACTGTTAAGCGAAGACGTTGAAACTATAAAACTAAATACGACAACGTTAATGAAAGCCGGTAAAGAACTAGGACTCGAAATAAACGTGGATAAAACAAAATATATGGTTAGCTGCAAAAATGGCGATACTACTGGTGATATCGATATAGATGGTAATATGTTTGAACAGGTAGATAAATTTAGGTATCTAGGTTCTACGATAACTAGAAAAAACGAAATTGAAGAAGAGATTAAGGTTAGACTGAAGGCGGGGAATGCTTGTTATTTTTCTGTGACAAAACTACTTAGTTCGCGCCTCTTGTCCCGAAACTTAAAAATTAGAATCTATAAAACAATTATCTTGCCTACAGTTCTTTATGGATGCGAAACTTGGCCGCTTACATTAAGGGATGAGCAGCGTCTTAAGGTTTTTGAAAATAAAGTATTGCGTAGAATATTCGGACCGAAGAAGGATGAGTTAACCGGAGAGTTCAGACGGTTACACAACGCCGAATTGCGTGAGATGTATCCGGGTAATATAATTGAGGTAATTTCATTGCGGCGAATCAAATGGGCTTGTAAAGTTGTTGGGCTTAGTAACGAGAGAATCCCTAAAAGGTTAATATTTGCTGTGCCGAATGGTAAGCGTCCGAGGGGAAGTCCGATGCGAAGGTGGCAAGATTGCATTAAAGCCGATCTGAAGGGACTGGGTTTGGACGGTGAACGGTGGAGGGATGTGTGTAACAAGCGATTGGTGGTGTCGGCATCGAACCTTCGGGTTCGCTAAGCCTTATTATTATTATTATTATTATTAAATATATTCAAAATGAAGACTAATATTTAGCTGCGTCCGAAGGGATTCAAATACAAAATTATTCTTTTATTTATATAAAATACCAAATTTAATTCATTCGTTTACAAATAAATTAAGTCATAGTTATTAAACCGATATCGGATACTATCATACTGTTATACGGTTTGAACTTAACGGTTATACTGTTGATAAAATAATTAACAAATTTAACCTTCCAAATTCAATTCATTTCTTTCATTTTTATTTTATACTTGCATTTCTTGTAGTGATTTCAGTTGCTCTATAAAAATAGAATTTCTAAGATTTCAACTAATAATTTTTTTTGTGAGAAATATTAATTTTTCAGAAATTGACTGAGCTTCAGCTATAATTCAAGCTGTATCCATAAAGCTGTTTTACACGGTGATTGTAACTATATGCATAACTTTTTTATATACCTATTTTCCGATGTGATTTAAAAAAATATATATATCTCATATTTATATTAAAACATCAATAATTAAATGTATGGATTATTATTAAAAATAATGAAAAATCGCTAGGTTTTATTATTGGTAAACCTTTTGAGAATCATAATGATTTAAAGTTTTGTAATGATTGGTTCAGTAGTTTGAGTAAACTTAAACATTTCTAAGTATAATTAATAAACTCTCCAAACACTTTCTGTCTGTTGAAAATTTTTTTAACTTTATTTTTACTGGCCTGATCAGTGATTTTAGTAGCTTTAATAGTTTATGTACCAAATAGGTTGTATCAAAACCTTCTCGAGAAAACAACGAATATTGTTCAAAAAAACGCGAGTAAAGCTGTTCCATAGTTTTCACCAGAGGCGGATCTACTGGGAGAGCTTTAGGGCTGAAGCTCACCCCTTCAATGGTAAAATGTATGTCTTATGAAAATAATTATCACTAAAAGTATTATTGTTCGTATAATTACATTTAATAGGACTTCAAGAATCTTTTAAACACCCCATTTTGTATAGTTAGTTTCTTTCTTTTTCCAAAATAATTATCGTTATATATATATATATATATATATATATATATATATATATATATATCAACAGGATATAGAGAGATTCGCTTGGACTCTGTTGAATGAAGCAGAACTCATCGGACTTCAGGTCAATGTAGATAAAACAAAATACATGATAGTTAGCCGAAAAATCGACCCTAATAACATGTTATGCGTGGATTCTAAGTCATTCCCGAAAGTAGACAGATTCAAATACCTCGGCTCCAAAATAACCTCATGAAATGATCAACTACCAGAGATAGACCAGCGAATAACAAGTGCGAACAGATCTTTCTCTTCTTTTTCAAGAGTACTGAAATCCAGAAATCTAATAATAAGGGTGTATACCGCCGTGATCAAGCCAGTTCTGCTGTACGGTTGTGAAACCTGGGCTCTAACCGGCACACTAGAAACCAGAATCGAGAGATTCGAAAGAAAAATTCTACGTAGGATAACAGGACCTATATGGGACCAGAACCTTGACACGAAATCAATAAAAACGTAAACTATACATATCGGTGAGGTCCTATAATGTTCAGGGTCCATAGCATTGTGATTTTCTTTATTAGTGTTTTCTTCAGCATCTATTTTTATTTTTTATCCAGTCGACTCATCTTTATTGTAGATATTTTACGATTAAGTTGTCTATATTTCATTTATGGACTTCATGCGCATCTATTCACCAGCTTTGGAAGACAATGCGTACCATCAAAGTCTGACATTGATAATTGGATAATAAGTTTCAGATTTCTCCTCAACCCCGTAAGTGGAAAACCGCCTAAACGCCACTAGCAAAAAGATTGCCCCCCCCCCCTCCCCTACACCCTCCCTAACTGTCCATGTTATTTAGGGAAAGGGGTCGAATACCTCAAGTTAGCTATGAACAATAATTTGGCTACCTTTATCCGTTGTTTGTCGGCGTCTTCGGCACACTTTTCGAATAAGAAATTATTGCTTTCGGCAAAGTAGTCGTTCCGCAGGACCTAACTCACCTTCAACTACCTATGCCAATTTTCTCCATGTTTTTATTATTTTGCTAAGTGTGTCCCTAAATCTTTTTTTTTTTTAATCATATTACTGGATCTCTTGACTTTATAAAATGTATTTATTAAAATGAAGTTTTAATAAATACAGAAGGCAGTGGATCAGCTGATGAGAAGGTTGTCTCCTCAACTCCTCTCTCAGTTTTTACCAATTTTATAGCGGAATCTCTCTGATTATTCACGTGATACAGTTAAAGTGTATATTAGAGCAGTTGATATTTACTGTTGGCATCTTTTTTTTTGTTATTTTAAGAAAAAAAAAAAAAAAATTTTTTTTTTTTTTTTTTTTTATTTATTTATTTATTTTTCTCTTATGATATGCGGTATGATCAGCAAGTGATGGCCAGTAAGGTGCCCAAGAGGTCTCGGTCAGACGGAGTTAGCTCACCAGCCAAACAAAGGACTCGTCGCTGCCTACGAGAAATACCTCCAGTGACCAAAATGAACACTTCAGAACCAGAACCTCAGCCCCAACCAGGTACGTCTGCACAAGAAACGATTGAAGAATCACCTTTCTTTACTCCAAACCCCTACCAAGTGCTTCAAAATGACAGAGAAGTAATGGAGTCTGCAGCAATATCCAGAGAACCAAAGCCTCCTCCGATATTTGTGAAAAATATAAAAAATTTCCAGATGTTCTGCACCCAACTAAATAAAATCTGCTCTGGCAGTTATTCATGCCTTAACAGGACCAATGACACCAAAATAACACCTGATTCTGCAGAAGCCTACCGAAAAATAGTGAAGTACTTATCAGAAACAAATGCGAATTTTCACACTTACCAGCTGAGGCAGGAAAGAGCTTTACGAGTAGTGATAAGAAATTTACATTCCTCAACCCCCACTGAAGTTATTAAAGAAGAACTAACGACGCTTGGTTTCAATGTACGCCAGGTAACAAACGTTTTGAAGGAGGACAGGGAGCAGCCAGGATTACGAAATAGGATCCCACTACCATTGTTTTTCGTGGACTTGGAGCCATCACCAGGTATCGAAAAAATATATGATATCACAAGAATATACTACACAATGGTGAAAGTTGAGAAGCCATATCCCAAGAGAGACATCGTGCAGTGCCATAATTGTCAGACCTATGGCCACACGAAGACATATTGCCACCATCTGCCGCGTTGCGTGAAGTGCGGTGAACAGCACAAATCTGTAGAGTGCACCAAACCTATACAAGATCCAGCAGTATGTGCCCTATGCTTGGAGGGACACCCGGCCAACTACAAAGGCTGCCAAATTTACAAGAATCTCAAAACCAGACACCAGAAAAACCGGATTCAAGATGAAGCACTAAGAACAAGAAGAGAGAGAGAGCCTTCCAGAATTGTAAACAATGATGTATCATTCTCCCAACTACTTAGAGGTAAGACTTTAACCGATAAATGTCAAGCCCTGCCACAACAACAACCTCAAACCCAACCTCAAAATCCTCTTCATCCTAATATACCTAACCACCAACAACAAATTCCTCATATTCCTCCTCCTTCAAATGCAACAGATCTCACAAGTTTGTTAGCATCTTTCCTCACCGATTTCAAATCCCTTGTTACTCCACTCATATCACTCCTCACGAATCTCGTATCTCACCTCATCCCTCCTTTGAAAAATCCTTAAATGACTCACATCCCTAAACCCATATCCATTCTCCTTTGGAATGCGAATGGTGTTAGAAATCATACAGACGAACTATCTACTTTACTACTTGACAAGAACATTGATGTGGCACTAATTACTGAAACTCGACTAACCACTAAACAGCACTTCAATATACCACAATACCTGACATATCGTACTGACCACCCTGACGGAAAAGCACATGCCGGTACTGCTGTAATTGTACACCAATCCCTCTCCCATCACGTACTCCCATTACCAATACATGATTTCCTACAGTCCACCGCTATCGTGATAAAAACCTTCTCCTTTCCGGTCACTCTTGCATCAGCGTATTGCCCTCCTAACCGATCCATATCCAATGCCCAATTCAGTTCTCTCCTCGACTCCTTAGGACATCACTTCATCTTGGGTGCAGACCTAAATGCCAAGCACCAACAATGGGGTTCCAGAACCACGAATTCTCGTGGCCGAACCCTGCTGTCTGCACTCAATTCCCAACGTTTTCACCTCCTTTCCCCCAACTCTCCTACCTACTGGCCCACAGATCCCAACCGTAATCCTGATCTTCTTGATTTCTTTATCCACAGCGGCTTAAGTCCCCTCAATTGTTCCATTACACGTCTAAATGAACTTTCCTCTGACCATAGTCCTCTAATCCTTAATGTTTCACTTGAACCTGTTCCCAAACCTTCTCCACCGTCATTCATTAGGGGCCCAGTAAACTGGGACCTTTTCCGCCAAATAATCTCCGATAATATTGATCTCAACATATCCCTCAAAACTCCCGATGACCTTGATAGTGCCGTAAATTCCTTTACTACCACAATCCAACAAGCCGCCTGGACTGCCTCCTTTCCAAAAGACTCCTCCAGAATTCCTATAAAGACCATTCTACCCCAACACCTCCTTAACCTAATCCGCACCAAACGCCGTGCCAGATTATTATGGCAACGTACCCGACATCCTACCGACCGCTGCTCCTATAATTACTACTGCAAACAATTAAAACTGGAATTAGCCACCTTCAGATCACAATCCTTCAACTCCTACCTATCCTCCCTCTCTTCTCGCGACAATTCCCTTTGGAAAACCACAACAAAAATCCTAAATCCTCACCGCATTTCCCATCCTCTCCGACGAGGTGATGGCTCCTGGGCAGCATCTGACGAAGATAAAGCTGAGGAGTTCGCCATTCACCTATCCAATACATTTATTTCACATCCGGAATCCCATCCTGCCCACACCGTAACAGTAGAAGAACTCCTTACATCACCAATCCCACTTTCCTTGCCCCCAAAAGCTATTCATCCTTCCGAAGTAAAATTTCAATTAAAAAAACTAATCCTCCGTAAAGCTCCTGGACATGATCTCCTTACACCTCAAATCCTTCGACAACTTCCATCCAAAGCAGTCATATTCCTTACATATATCTACAATTGTATCCTACGCACCACCCACTTCCCTCTGTTATGGAAACACTCCACTATTATCCTTTTCCCAAAACCAGGAAAACCTCTCAATAACTCAACATCCTATAGACCAATCAGCCTACTCCCAATCCTTTCAAAAATTTTTGAAAAGATCCTTTTGAAACGAATCCTACCCATTATAGAATCCCAAAATATCCCTTCCCATCAGTTTGGTTTTCGCTCTCAACATTCTACTGTTCAACAAGGACTCCGAGTTGTTGATCATATTTCCTCAGCCCTAGAAAACAAGGAATACTGTTCGGGTGCCTTTCTGGACATTGCACAGGCATTTGACCGTGTATGGCACTCCGGACTGCTCTCCAAGCTTAAAATCCATTTACCTCAGTCCTTGTACCTAGTCCTCCGATCCTACCTCTCTGACCGCTCCTTTCGAGTTCGCTGTGGAACAGAATTTTCCAATATCTACTCCGTTAAAGCCGGTGTTCCCCAAGGCAGCGTCTTGGGTCCCGTGCTTTACATCCTCTTTACTGCTGACATCCCTGTTCATCCCGATACTTTTCTTGCAACATTCGCTGACGACACCGCAATCTTATCATCCAACTCTGATCCCGAAATAGCATCCTTAAATCTCCAAAGTCACCTCACCTTGATTGAGCACTGGTGTAATAACTGGCGCATTAAAGTTAATGAAACTAAATGCCAACATATTACCTTCACACTCCGACGCAATTCCTGTCCACCAGTACTCTTTAATTCCATCCAGCTTCCTTATTCAGACACAGTCCGGTATCTTGGCTTTCATTTAGACCGAAGACTAACTTGGAACCCGCATACTAGACTCAAAAGACAAGAACTCAACCGACGATACGGCCAACTATACCGACTACTAAGCAGAAAATCTAAACTTTCCATTGAAAACAAGCTACTGATCTACAAGACAATACTGAAACCTATTTGGACTTACGGACTAGAACTGTGGGGATCAGCAAAATTTTCTAACATCAAGCGCATCCAATCCTTCCAGTCTAAAGTCCTTCGAACAATAGTCGATGCTCCTTTCTATGTATCCAACAAAACCCTACATCATGACCTTAACATCCCATTTGTCCTAGACCTTATCCCAGAAAAATTCTCCAAATTTCACCAGAACCTTACTTACCACCCAAATCCTCTTGCACAATCACTATCAAGCATCTCCCATCCCTATAATCCTCCAAGAAGGTTGAAACGGCAGTGGCCTCGCGACCTTTTGTAGATTATATAAATTGGAGTTCTGGCAATGGCCAGATTCTTCACTCAAGACATGTGTGTATGTGGCTAAAGTGCTCTCGACCAATCTCCGCTGGCTTTAGTACCAGTGACGCGGTTGGAAGAGTAGCGCAGGGTTCTCCTGGAGTTCCCTCGCCTGATTGTATATAGGTATGCATGTTATTTTTTTTTCCTTAGTTTTAATTTTCTTATTTTTTAGGTTATTTTATTTTATTGTCTATTGTATATACTTTTGATTATTATTTTGTTCTATTTATTTTATTTTTTTGTACATATGGTGTGAATGTCATCCTACCTCACTATAACCAATGTCCAACAGACAGATTGTTATAATACAAAAAAAAAAAAAAAAAAAAAAAAAAAATAAATACATTTTATTAAAATAGACTATAGAGAATAGGAATATTGATGCATTTACATAAAATAAATCAACAATATTTATTAATTTGTTTCGCGATAAAGGCTAGCTAAGGACCGCGCGTGTATTATTATTTCTTCGCTTTCCTTTTAGCTCAAACATTCTTCATTTTTTAACTCATTTCCTTTATCCTTTCTCCTGTCCATTTCCTTCCTTCCTTTCTCCTCTTTTTTACTCCAAGAATCTTCATCTTATTATTTTTTTAAATTATTTTATTTCTATTTATCGGGTGAAGACTTCCACTGAAGTCCTAAACTGCATTTCATCCTATTTACTGTTCTCCTTAATGTATCCATATCTAAATAAAAAAAGCTTTCTTATATATATATATATATATTTAGTCAATCTTTTTATTAATTTAATATATTTATATATATATATATATATATATATATATATATATATATATATATATATATATATAAATATAAAATTAATAAAAAGATTGACTAAAAAAATAACTAAGTACTCAGCAATCAGAATCCATTGTTCTTCCTTTATCTGTTGAGGGTATCCTTTGATGTTCTTCAGTCCTATTACTTTATTAGAGATACCTTTTAAAAAAGTATCTTATTAAAAATTTTATCTTTACTCATTCTCTTCATATTACTAAAGAATTTCTATCTCCTTTTATCCTATGTCTAAATCTTCGACATCTTCATACTATTCTTGATTAGACCATTTTTCAGTTCAGTTCACATCTACCACATTTCTTGGTTCATGAACACACCTTTGTGTCTTCCTATCTGTTTTCAGTAGCATTTCGGTACTGGTGAATCCTATACATATATATATATATATATATATATATATATATATATATATATATATATATATATATATATATATATATATATATATATAATTGTTTTAAAGTGAATACACAAATATTTCTTAATGAAATAACTAGTTATTAGTATATCCCATTGGGCACTAGCGGATCCAGGATTTAATTTTTGGGAGGAGGCTTCAGCCCAAAAGCTTTTTTTTTCTTATTTCTTATAATTGCTTTGGAAAAAAGAAAGAAATTAACTACCTATATGAAATGGTGTTTAAGTGATTCTTGAGTTTTTATTGAATTTTATCTAGACTTTATTACAAAATTTTTGGTTATCCATCTGAGTTTTGAAAACACTCAATTTTTTCAATGACTTTTATTATAGTTGTAGTCATAGGCGCCGACTACTAGGGACTCGCGGGGCTTGAGTCCCCGCCCCCGAATACTGCCGGGCTAAGGTAATTCCTCTCCCTTCCCGACAAATTGCTATAATAAGAACTTTACGAAGATATCGGTCGTGTAAAAAAATAATAGCAAAAATTGAGCAATTGAGCAAAAATAATTGCGTTTTCAATCTGGAGGGAGACAAACTTTGTCCATTTAACTACTTGACTTGTTAGAGAAGATGTTGGCAATATCCCATTATCAGTTGCTATTTCACTGAAGCACCTGAGAAAACTCAGTGGACGGAATAATATTTACTCTGGAGAAGCTATCCAGTTTTATTGCTTCCTGAGATAGCCCTTCCTCCGAAGGAGTTGTCCTGAAGGCGACCGCAGCCATCATCCAGCTGGAGGAAAAAGTGTTTATGTGGGCCGAGAAATTATCGGGGGGACTGCCGAGGAGGTTGTTATTCCACCGTTCCTAATTTCTTCATTCAGTTCAAATGGTTCCAAAAGAAGGTACGCAAGACTTACTCGTTAACTTGTACCCACTTTATGCCTATTTCCTCAACACGACGTTCCAGCAATTTATTTCCGGTCTGATTTATGAGTTTTTGTCTTTAAATGAAAAAAAAAACTATAAAACCGTTGAACAGAAAATTCCAATTGTTAAATAAATGGCCACTTTTCTCTGCCTCTATTGGCGGTTATCTGATTCCTAAGATTCCTACCAATAATTGTTTTAATCTAAGATTCCTGATTGATTTAATCGATTCCTCTCTCGCTCAGTTGGTCCCTACTTCGCTGAAATTAATCTGATTCACCTTTTACCGTACTGCTGAGTGATTGGGTATGATTCAATATATTCGTTACATTTGTTTTCGTCTGAATTAATTAATGTTGACTTTTCATAAATATTTGAATTTATACCAGTAAAAAAAAAAAAAAAAAACTGTAAAACTCCATCCCCTAAAAGGTCTTGGGTTCACTACTATTTAGGGAAAAGTACTGTTACAAGGCTAACGGATGTGCAGGGAGGGTTAATCGATTATTTAATTAAGGATACCCACTTTGTAGAGGCTGGGTATGGCCCAGGAGGGTCTCCCTAACCCAGGGTCGCCCCACGGCAAAAAAAATGAAACAGAATAAATAACTTGTCTGCCATGAGCCGAGATTAGAACCTGGAACCTTGAGTATTAGAAGGTTAGTGTCCTACCACTGAGCTATCCGTTCCTTACTTATATGTGTAATATACCTACATTGAAAACGAAGCGAAAAGAGTTAGAGGAATAAAGAAGAGCGATTATAAATGGAAATGTATTATATGTAATGTGCCATATAAAAGAAAGATAGGCATGCATGGAAAGTATTGCCTTCGGAAAAGGGGCTTAGGCCCACTTAAACCCATTCGGCATAAAATGCTGAATTCATTGGAACATTTTGTAGGTGTTCGGTGGCACACTTCGACCTATCGAGAATGGATGAATAGCTTTTTTTCCTTTCCTACCTATACTAGGTAAGCAAAGTATTGCAATCGAGTCAAATTTCCTATATGCGGTTTTCGACGGATCTATACATTTCAGAGCTCCCTGAGTCCGAAAAACACATTTTTAGCCATTGGTCTGTCTGTCTGTGTGCGCCAAGATTTTCTCGGGAACTACTGAACCGATTTTGTTGGTTCTTTTTTTATTTTGTAAGGTTTTGACTACAGATGCCTGCGACTGAAATTCGGTTCTCGAAAAATAATAAAAATGTTTTTCTATAGACAGTAGCGCGAAAACGGTTCTAACAATTTTGATGAAACTTTCCTATAATGTTCTAATCATTGTCTTTTGAATTTTTGTATATAGACTAAATTCCCAAAAAAATTCAGGAAAAAAACTATAAACAAAAGAAAAATGTTATGGGACCTAACTCCCCTAAGTATATATTATACGGTAAAATTTATAATAAAACTTTTGAAAGGTAATTAAATTACCTACAAAACAAAAAAAAATCGTTCATTTTGGACAACTATTAACGAAGTTGCAGCTATTCAATTTCCATTGTAAGATTACGGGTTCATATCCTGGTGTCAGAAAGGGATGAATGAGAGGATAGAGATGACTAAGTGAAAGTAAGAAAATCTGTTGCCCCCATCACACAATCTTCACTATTTCCTCCACTTTTAACAGAAATTATTGTTTGACAATACTGAGCTATGGAAAAATGTCTTTGATCAGCAATATTAGTGAGTATTTAAATTTTTACACTGATCTACCTTAAGCCGGTTTACATTGCTTCAGTTTATCGAATAAATCGTACTCATATCTTTTGTTTGATAAATTTTCAGGAAAATAAATCTAGTTCCATTCTTTTTTGTTTCTTCATGAGCACATGTAAAGATATAAAAACTTTTCTGAAATAGGTAGGAAAGTCGTGTGAGCGGACACACCAGATATTTTGTTATGCTGAACGATAATGTGAACCAGTTTTACATTAAAAGAAAGTTATGATTTGTAGTAAAGGAAAACTACTTCTCTTGGATTATTAATCACATCGTGTATTGATTAATCTTAATGTTTAATTCATATTTTAAATATTTGTAAATACACCCTCGCATCAAAATAAGATGAGAAGGAGTTGCGTGCCGCTCTGGCTGTGCCACCTCCCCTTCCCCGGGTGAAAGAAGTCCTAACCGACCCTGAAATTGAGCCATTATGGAGAGACAGAGAGGAGCCCGCGGGCGGCGGGGGGCCGGGCCTTGATAGATCACGTATTGGGGGCCGTTAGGGGCTCGCTGGTCTAGATCTCATCCTAATGAGGATCATGTCCTTCCACACTTCTTGTGTCCCTCCGGAGTACTCATCGCCGTCATCTGGGTCACCGGGTCGGGATCTATGTGTCCACGGCTGCCAGGTGAGAGTACTTGTCTTCCTTAGCTACCGAATCCTCAGACTCTTGTCTTCGTCGCTCTTCCAGCAGATCTTTTTAAAAAGTATCACTTTATGTTGTAGAAGTAATTTTGCTTGAATTCGCATGTCATATATTACAAAGTGATAGAGAAGTGCTTTATTTCCAAAAATGCTCCTTTGGAATAGCATTAAGTGCCTTTACTCATAATCAGGCAAGTCTTTGTTTTTTTTTTTTTTGTTTTTTTATCATTTTATTGAAATTTATAACTGTCAAGATATATTAAAACCAGTAAATCTGCTATAGGAATATATAACATGAATGTACTTGTGAAGAAGCTACACTTCAAAGATAAATTAATTTAGGAGGCCTCTTGGCCATCTTCTTTTCAGACGCTTCGGAGGGTTGTCAGGAATTGTGTTGGATGAAAGGTTACAAACTAGAGGATAGGGGTGACCAAAGAGTTTGTAATTAAAAGAGGTATATCTAGTTCGGACCAAGTCTTTCACAAGAAGAATGGTTTATGGATAATTTTATTTCTTACATAATGAGGATTATTTAGGATTTTACGGAGGATTTTGGATAGTAAGGATTGGATACGGGAAGTATTTAATTGTTTTTGTAGAGCCCCAATGCTCAATACCGCATGTCCAAATGCGCCTGAAGATGGTAGTGTAAATGAGTTTTTTGTAGAATATTGGAAGTTTAGAGCGTTTGTCAAGTAAGTGATGTAGTAGTCGGAATCTGTTGGCAGTTTCGTATCTTTTAAGTTTCTTGAAGACCTATTAAATTTAAGTACACGAACAATAATAATTTTAGAAATAATATGTTTCATAAGACACGGTTATATTTTACCATTTGTTTGGGCGGGAAGGGGAGTGGCAGGGCTTCAGCCCAAAGCCCCACTTTGAAACAAAAAAGTTCTTGCTTAGTTACTCCATTAACTAAATTGAGATTTGTTACCGAATTAGTTGGCTTGAAGTTTTTTCATAGAAATGTGAATATTAGAACTAGAAAAATTCGGTTGGTCACTTATTATAATAAGAGTCCATCCATAATATATTAATTCATATAGTAAAATTTTGTTTGAAACACCTGTGCATTATCACATTAAATGATAGATTTTCGAAAAAGCATATATATTTTTTATTTTTGTAATTAATTTATTTATTATGATATAAGTCACAGAAACAAAAGGATAAATAAAGAGAAGAAAATTAAAGCTTCGTAATAATTTATTACACGAACTTTGGGGTGGCAGAATATCATGTCATAATTCTTTAGGTAATTATTGATGAATATCAAATTATTCCAATTGTTCAACTTGTTCCAACTATATACCCTTCATTATTAGCAGTGAATTATATTACTAAAATTACTTTAGTACAACTGCTTCATTTTTTTGTTCTTTTTATTATCTCTCCATTCCATTCTCATTTATTCTATATTGTTTTGTTTTTTTCATTCAATTCTGCATTACTTCGTCATAACTTAATCGAAATTTTATAAAAAAACAAAACAAAAGCTATTCCTAATTTAAATTATAAGTCCACGCATGTCCACGCATAAAAAAAAAAATCATGTCATACGATTGTACTTTAATTACTTATATTTTTGCTCCATTTTGTTTCTTTAATTCAGTTTCTTTTTTGCTTATGAAATTACCGCTACATTTTCTCCCAAAATCTCATTAAGAACGACTCAGCAATCAAGGGTAATCCAGAAGTTTTTAGGAATGGTTAAGGAACTACTTTTACTGAAAAATATTTTTCAGACATTTTTCTTTGTAGATCGATATATTTCTCTGCCTTATAAAGCGTACATTATTGGATATTTTAAAATAATTGTGAAATTTCTTAAGGTCTAAATGTTTCATTTATGAAGTATACTTAGGCACACTTTTTTTTTTCTTTTCATTAATGAGATTCTCTGTAATTATGAATAGAATTTTTGTTATTTCAAGTATCAAAAAATCAACTGAGAATTGAATTTAAAAATTATAACAAAAGTACATAAACTTTATATGAATGCGTAGCAACACTTTTACGATTCTTCAAATATTTTGTGAAATGGAGATCTGAGGTTTTAAAAATCTCGATTCTAAACTAATAAAAAAAAAATGCTTATTGTCCAATCGTAATTTCTGTATGTGTTCCGAACTTTAGCGCTACAACTACTTGATCATTTGTTTTAATTTTAAGTCTGTGTATGAATTATGAGTGAAGTTAAATATGGATATGTATAAATATCCGTTTTCCAAAAGTTATTAGTATCCGTATATATGTTGTAAAAATAAAAGTAATTAAAATGTATCAAATGTTCTCAGGACATAAGAATTTTTTTAAAACTATTTATTAAGTATTATAACAGTCGTGTTATGGAGAATGATTGCAGCGAGGAAATATTCATTCACACAATATTTACAGAAAATATAAATAAATAAAATTATATATAAGGAAAATAACTATAAATAATTATATAATTAGTTATAAATGGAAAAATATAAAATATAAAGCCATAAGTCTCTAGCATAGAGATGAACTGTTAATCTGCCAACGTTTCGCCAATTCAGGCATCAATAGGGCAGAAAAAACAAGTTCACATATATACTGAAATAAAAAAAGAGAAAAAAATTTGCTATTGACATCTCAGCAAATCTTTATAGGTACATACTGAAGGAAACAGAAGTTTCCACAGCAGAGGAAGATTATCCTAAACAGCTGATTAGTAGAGATAAAAGGAAAAACAATACGCCTACCTGAATGTGTAATAAAATATAATGTTCTGATTATATTTGAATTGGCGAGAAGTTGGCAGGTTGACTGTTCACCTTTATGTTAGAGACTATTAATATCAAGGATTTGTGTAATATCATGGTTTTTCCATGTATAATGTAGACAATTTATGTCTCTTTTCTAGCTATACGTGTTACTTAAGAAAATAACAACTAAATCATAATCAAATTAATCAACAAAATAAATCAAAGAGAAGTTAGGTAAAATTGTACAAACATACATAAATAAAATATTTACAATCAAGCAAAGGAAATTTGAACCAACCTTGTCCTTCCACGCGTGGACTCGTGATCACTGAGCTACTCTCTCAATCGCGTCACTTGTAATTTTTTTTTTTTTTTTTAATTATTTACTTAGAAATATAATAATGTGTCACGTGGACAATAATTATAGTGATATATGAACACATTCACACCATATATACAGAAAACATAAAATTAACAAAAGTAAAATGATAACTAAATAATAATCAAAAACAACGTAGAATAAAAAATAAAATAACTTAAAGATAAGTAAATTCAAAACATGAAAAAACAGTCATACCTAAATAGAATATATACAATCAGGATGGTAATCCCAAGCCAGGCTTCTCCCTCCAACTATAGAAGGAAAAAAAGGACTCCAAAAGATCCCTGCGCTACTCTCTCAACCGCGTCACAGGTGGTCACTGGTAATACAACCAAAAAATTGGAGGTTAAACGAGACCGCTACAGACAGAACATAAGAGGAAAAATAAAATAAACTACGATCAATATAAGTAAATGTCTGATAATAACTTTCGTAACAAAGTATTAACAGTGAGTCTTTTCCGTGTAACTTTATATTTAACCTGGCAATTTTACGAGAAGTGACATGAGGTCTCACGACATCGCGCCAGGGAATGAGGCCACCTTAATCAGCCAACGAGACCTTTAGTAGTCCAATCTTGGGTTACATAATTTTATCAAGGTTCAAATTTTTCCCTAAATCGCCGCGCCGTGCTACCCGAGGTTCCTAAATTCCTCCTCGACAGTTGAAGCGATCAACGGTTTGGACCGCGACTGGGAAAGGCGTGCACCTTCGGTCCGTTTTATCTCTCACGTTTCGGCGATGCAGACAAATCCAGCGGGTCGCCTTCATGTAGCGGACCTCGGCTCTTCGAACCGCGTTATAAATAAGTGAGCTAATATCGTCGGGCGTGAGGTAGCAGTAACCCCCGCCAAAACGGGAAGCCCACGACCCCACTCTCCTATCGGCTTTATCGCCGTGTTTTCGGTCCCCGCAGCCCATCCCTGAGGGTCTGAGCGCTGATATAGTGCTGTTAGCACCATTAGCAGATTGTTTATACTGCCCGCTCAGCGAGCTGCGCATGCTCATTCCGCTCCTCTCATCTCAGGTGAGCTTTATTTAAAGAAGCTGGTTGATTTTCGAAGGAACTTTTTTGCACTAATACCGAGGTTTTATTGGATGATTGTCTATTTGTGTGGTTACAGGTCATCTAGGATAGTTATTAGTCCGATCCCCCATAGTCATCCCAAGTCCTTAAGGTGGACGACTAGCAAATCCAAGGATTATCAGTATATTATTTTTGAAATGAAAGTTCTACCTCGTATCTCTATCGGATGAATTAATGAAATGTGAAGCATTAAAAAGCCATATGTAGAACCGAATGTAGTCGAAGATGTCAGTTAAGTTCAGAAAGCTTGGGTCGGTTTGTGTGAGTGAGTTGTGTGAGTAAGTGAGTCGGCCAACGAACTCGAAGGCGTTAGTACAATACCAAGCCAAGTGCAGGTTTCTGCTGGGTCAAGTCGAAGCTCGATTCGTATTGGGATTCTAGGTTTTTATAAATAATACTGTGATTATATTTAATTCAACGGATTTCTCGAGTTTATATAAAACATTTCATGAATTACTCAATGAATATACCAATAATCATATCGCAAAATATGACCAAGACAACTTTCCTTGAAAATAACACTAAAAATAATTGGTAAAGTTATGACCTGTAATAACATATTTCGAAATGCATGTTAAGATAAGTACCGATTAGTGACGACCTCCCTGTTTTTTGAGGCTTAAATTAAATAAAATGATTGCGTTCTTCCGATTATTATTCCACCGATGTGGAGGTATTAAGCTACTTTCTTAAATTTGTTTAGTGGGCTATATTACATTTTGTTGCATAGACAACAGTTATAGTGAGGTAAGACCACATTTACACGTTATATACATAAAAATATAAAATAAACAGAAGCAAAATAACGGCTAAATAATAATAAAATAGTATATATTACACTATTAAAATTAACAACTGTGTAATAAAACAAACAAAAAATCTAAATAAATAAATGTAAAGGAACAAGTGTAATGATAAGATTTGTTAAGAAACTACCCTTTAGTAGCGCTGCAGTACAAGTTGTTTATGAAAAGGTTCCGTTTATCAGGAATCAATGAGGAAAGAAGTTTAGTGAGATCAGACCAAATCGGCAACGTTTTGAATATTAGGTTCACTATGGATGATGACATTTTTAACAAAGTAAGGAACGTTGGGAGTTCACTGAGGATTATGTATCGTAAGGCTTGAATACGAAAGGAATCCCGTTAAGTGTGGAAGTGACAAAACTTAACATCCATCATAATGATACGATGAATATATATGTCAATATTTGAATACACACACATTCGTACATGGAGGTTATTTCAAAAAAACAAACAAGCAATTTTTCATTTCTATCACTTCCGCAAATCTCAGGCCCATTACTATTCATCCATATTAGCCTAATCAAGAGCGACTTGAGTGATAACCATAATGAGAAGCGGTGGGAGGATGTTTATTCAACAAGGGTGCACAATGCCCCCTAGATAATCCGCTGGCCGACTTGGAGGAGCGGAACGCACAGCTATGACGTATGTTTATGTATACGATAGAGATCGAAGGTGACTATTGTCCCAGAGCAGGGCGTATATAATAGCGGCGCAGGTCGTGCGGTGCGTTGTTTATGGAACTCCCGGTCACGTAGCCGAGCTAATTTATGTCTAATGCTCCTCGGGGGTTGTCCTCTTCGTCGGGGTTGTCCCGGGTTATCTGGGGGCGGTCGCTTGGCTATCTCTCTCTCTTCTGGCGAAGAATCTCATTGGAGCAGTCCATCATAAAGACGAGGCTCAGTGGCTTTCAATCGCTCCTCTCATCGATCTCCTCATTCATTTGTCAATATTTCTCACTCCTGAGAGCCGGGAAGGAGATCTATACCATATATAGTGGATTATTATCAAGAATAGCCCAGTGAAATAAATACCCAGACTATCGAGGGTTGCAAGTCATATCGCTCATCCGATTGAGCGACGAGTTAACATTATTTATAATTTTGGAAAGATATTCTTTCAAATTTTATTGTCAGAAAGATGCATTTAATCAAATCTACTTCATATTTTAATATAAGCAAAATTTGAATGGATAGAAGAATTTTACACTGTTACAATAAATTTTAAAAATGATGTTACTTATTAATTAATAACAACAATACCTCCTTGTTGTTTTCCTTTTCCAAGGCTTCAGAACCAAAAATCTTCCCTTTATAATAGAACTCCTTGCTCCTTACGTTCCTCTGTCAAATCTCTAAATACCAGGTCTCAACCTACTGATTTCTATTTGTATATCGTCGGTTTGTTGCGGAAAGTCACACAATATATATTTGATTGAATTTAACTTTTAAGAAGCGTTTTTGTGAATTTCGATCTCATTTATCGATAAAAAACATTTAAGTGAATAAATTTAATTAAATTTTCAATCTAAATGGAAACTTGTACAATATTTTTATGTCATTATGATACACTTCTTATCTCATCAATTAATCCCTAAGGTGGATTGTTTATCCTGTTTGTAGTCAACAACTATATCTGTTAATTCTAGTTGAAACTAGCTTAGTATTGTGTTTGCTATTGCACTGTGAATATGGAAGAAAATATCATTCATTATCGCCATATTTTGTTGTATTATTTTAAAAAAAGGTAAGCGTGCTGTAGAAGCTCACAGAAAAATTTGTATTGTCTATGGGGATGATGCCTTAACCGAACGCAACTGTCAAAATTGGTTTGCCAAATTTCGTTCAGGAAATTTTGACACCAATGACACCAACGGTCTGGTCTCCCACATGAAATTGAAACGAACAATGTTGAGTCCATCATTGATCAAAATCCCACCCAATCAGGGCGAGAGATTGCTAAGGCCCTAAATGCGTGGCACACAAGTGTAGATAACCAATTTCAACAAGCTCGACTATGCTTCCTGGCTTAATGTTTGAGTCCCTCACTCTCTAACCAAAGTCAACTTGGCAACAAGTGTTTCTGTTTGTGATTCACTACGAAAACGGCAGCAAAACGACCCATTTTTTGAAAAGGTTGGTTACAGGAGGTAAAAAATGGATATTTTACGATAATGTAGTCCGTAAAAAATCTTGGGGACCTAGTAGTGTGACTCCTTGAAGAATGTCATCCACATTGCACCCAAAGAAGATATGTTATTTTCTATGAGCTATTGCCATCAGGACAAACGATTCTACTCTATACTGCTCACAATTAACAAAATTGGATCAATCAATTAAAAATAAACGCCCAGAACTGTTAAATCGGAAGGGTGTTGTGTTCCACTAAGACAACACTAGGCCCTACATCTCATTGGTCACTCGCAATAAATTATTGACATAAAAAACCCACTTGGATCAGTTTTTTTAACAATGACCTATTATCCGACTATAATTCATATTTTAAGTCATAATATATAAAGGTCCAATTATAAAAAATATATATATATATATATATATATATATATATATATATATATATGAATTGATTTTTATATATTTCGTTTTACAATAATTATGTTAATTATCATTTACAATTTTTATACATAACATAAACTCGCGAGACATTTTTTTTGCGCAGGTCTATCGTCCCCCAACCAGAAAGGAATGTCAGCGCCTACGGTTCCGTATGGGCTTGCTTAATCTCAGCCCATTCCAACATGACAGAAACTTTATAGTTGATTAATCTATAGATTTCTTATAATTCTGGAAGTCGGGGAAGGTCGTGAAAAGAATAACTGAGGAAAAAAGTGTGGATTCAATAACGGTTTAGAACAATGGTTTCATGTCTCCCCGCAATCCGGAAGCTTCGTTCCATTGCAAAGAATGCACGAGGCTAAAGCTGGCGATTGTGGCTCGTCCCTCGCTAACTGTTCGTCTTCCGACGTCACGCTCTATTGAGATATTGCCACCGCCTCTTTAATTAACAAATATCTAGTGTATTATTGTCTATATTTAATATGCATCAATTAATACAACGCTACAAGGAGACTTGGCCGTCTTCCTATTTCTTTGTGTGGAAAGAATTGGTAGCAATGGTTATAGATTTTTTTTTTCTTTGTGTCTTATCACAGATAGGAGCTTTGTTTATATACTAGTAGTACTCGAGTTCTCAGTTTTTTACTGAAATAATTTTATTTATCACCTCAAGTGGATAAAAAAAATACAGTAATTATACGTTGTGCAGTTATGCTGTACTTTACAATTTTATCCATTTTACAGTTATACACCCGGCAATATTAATATTATATAGATGTAAAAATATTACAACACAATCATTATTTATGCAGTAACCGAATAAATAAAGTTTGATCACAAAATAGATAAAAATAGAATAAGGAGAAGTATGCCATAGTTTGCCAGTTGAGATATATGCAATAGTTTTTAACAACTAGATTGCTTTAACCGCCTAAGTTTAATAAACAGATAGCGACATTTTATTACATTTATATAAACATTTAGTTATTTTTATACACTTTACTTCATTGATCTCAGTTTCAAGTCTCAAATTTTAAAATATTTTACATCTCTTTTATAAACATTATCATATTCAGATGTTCATAGGAAACCAAATCTGGCTATCTAAAAATTTAATACCTCCCTGCATAGTCTGATCAAGTTTGATTTCCGTTAACTCCTTACTAAATTTCTATTGAACTAATAAAAGCCTATATTCGTTTAATAAAAATTATTTTACTTGATTTAAACTGATACATGATTCCTTGATAAAGTTTTACATAAAACACATTAAAATTAACGCAAAGAGACTGCAGGATGTGTAATTGTATATAATCTACGATTTTTAAATTCTATTTTCACTTGAAATGCTTTTAAGAAGAGGGGAGCAATAAAATATTTTGGGGAGGTGCATACGCCATCGACCTTTGGGAGGGGGGGAGTGGAGTGAACAGTTCTGGTTACTGGAACACATGCTTGGTTTATCGATGATAAAAATAGCAGTAACTTAAAATTGTCAAAAACACAATATCTATTAAAATAACTCTACCTCCATCATTCTAATATTCAATATCTCTATTTACTTTATAATTTATATTATCAATACATTATTTTGCAATTATTCGCAGGTGGAAATAAAAATAAATATTATAGTGTTATATGGGTATATAAAGTTCTAAAAAAATTGTGATTTTCTTTTTGCATAACTTTTTTAATCGCATATATATTTTTAAATAGTGGAGTATTTTTATTGCGGTGTTCTAAAAATGGATCAAATCGACAGGCGTGTTCAAACCCCCTCCCCAAGGTTTATGGCGCATAAACCTCTTCCCTCCCCTCTCAACATATATTACAAGAGCATTCTCTGTTTAAAAACAGTGCAACCGAAAGCAGATTTTAAAAATTGCAGATCTTATACAATGACAAAAGTTTTCTCCTTGTTCTCTTCTCTTTTACACTTTATCCCGAAAATTGATGATCCTGTCGAATTTTATCCCCTCAAAAATTCAAAACTGTCAAATGCGCCTCCTCCAAAAATTTTGATGGCTTAACTTACGCCACGAACTCCCATTCCCGTCCTAGCAAATCATCATTGTGTTGTATAGTAAGTATGGATGGCTCTTCTGATCTTTATGATGCCTTTTTTTTTTTTTTCATTGTTTAATAATATATTTAGAAAACCCGGATAATTATATAACTAGTATTCTTATTCGTTGTTTCACCTTATTGGAAAGTGTTTCATATTGGATGTGTGTACTTTTTTTTAAAACTAATCCCCGCTTGCAAGGAAAGTTCATTTTATTGTCTCTTAATTTTTTTTGTATTTAAATTCATATTTTAGTGAAAATGAGGATGTAATAAAATTTAAAATAAATTAATTAACGGCGGATTCTTTAATTTTGGAAAAATGATTGTATGAGATTTGGCTGAAGTAAATTACCGCGACTGTCCATTCGGTTTAAACGCACTTTTTTTTCTTTGAAAGTTTTCCCTCTACATCGTACTTTTTTTCTGCGTTAGAATTTTTCTGGTGTAAAGCATAACTCTAATCTTCCGATAAGGCCTACACAATTGTATTCTGAAAATTTAAAATAAATAAATAAAAACTCGTGGAAAATCTGAATCTGTTTCGCAGACAGAAATCGCTAGTATCGAAGTTTCACACCATTAATTTTATGAATTATTAGAAATGCAGTATTTTCTAGGTTATTCGAGACATTATTATTTTATTGTTTAATAAGATAATTGGTGATACACAGCACTTCCTGTGAGGTTGACATTTGCTAACAGTCTTATATTATAAATCTTATCTCTCCAGTTTCCTTTCCCTATCATCAGAATACACATTCTTATAATTATTAATCTCTCTACATATTTCACTCCCATTGTAAAAAACCATACAAAATTTCGTCGTATAATTAAAATATTTTAAACATTATTTTATATAGGATTGCATAGTTCTCTCTTTCTTATGACAAAATACCAATAAAGGGAGAAATATACCAAAACATAAGATAGATTATTTTGATTTTCAAGGTTTACATTTCATTTATGTATACGCGTTTTAAAATTACGTAATATATACACCGAAATACATTTCAATGTAATTTTATTTCATGGTGATATGGATTATTCAATTTTTGCTAATTATTCTCAAGTTTAGCGACGTGGGTTCGAACCCGGTTCGGTGTGTAGAAATTTATTTCATAGCAGATCCATGGAATGAATCTCGACCTTTCCACTCTTTATAGAATAACTACGGTTGTACCTTTATAACTCCCCTCCCAATGTATGCCAGAAATGGCGAAGAAAAAGGGGTCGAAATATTGAACGAATCCCTACATGTTTGTTGAATTCAGAAAATAGCATTCAATGACGTTGACGATTGCCAAAGTAATAGGCTATTTTTTGGTGTTCTTTAAAGAAATGATACAAATTAGGCGTTACCAAACGCCTATAATCGCTCTAATAACATCAGTTAGCATTCACTTATGCAAATTATAATAGAAGCATTGTAGTGTCTATGTAATCGCCGTTGCTAATGCATGTAGAACATATCTTAACAAATATAGGCTTTCACAACACATTAATTTTTAAATAACGGAGAATTTGTCGATTGTAAGAATAAAATAATTCTTGCTATATTATTTGTGAAACATATTAAGAACTTACTTATTTCAATTTTTTTTTTTTATTTTAAATTATAACTACCCGAAATTTTTCATTATATTTGAATTATCCGTTCTTAATATGATAATCAATCGTTTGGGCATAGTCAGGTTTTATAATTACCAAACAGACTAGTTATATTTTTATTTTATTAATCCCATTAAAGTGTCACTGCTCCAATTTAATGAAAAGAACCCAGTACTTTCATTTTTTCCCTCTTTAAAATGTAAAATCTAATTGATCCATACAGATATTATATTAATTTAAGAAATTTCACTCAAATTCTTAGTTTTAGTAACCAGAAATTATTTCTTAAAAAAATATATGTCTTAGTCGATATTTGAATTATGTATAAATTAGATTGAATAGATAATCTAAGTTGGCAAGCATGCAGCCACGTCAGCCTGGCTAGAAGGGGCTACCTACTTCCCGAATCAATTTTCCCATTTTTATTTTTTTTTTACGTTATTAAATCAATATTTATGCATTATAATAAATTGAATGTCCATTTATGAAAACGGCGTAATTCCTTTTAAATATTAATAATGTTGATTGTTCATAAATAAACCAAGAGGAAAGATTATTTGGATTACAAAATGAATAAACCTTTCCTAAAATAATTATAATTTAGGCCTCTGGATAAGGCACAGGCAGATCTACAGGTGTGGGGGAAGGAGCTTTCCGACTGAAGCCTCTCCCCCCCCCCAAAAAAATGGTAAAATGTAACGATGTTTATGGTAAAAAATTATCTCTTAAAGTATTATTGTTTGTGTAATTACATTTAATAGAACTTTAAGAATCACTTGAACACCATTCTATATAGGTAGTTAGTATCTTTCATTTTTCTCCAAAGTAATTATCGTTATTTTTATGAAAAAAAAGCTTTCGGGCTGAAGCTCCCCCCCCAAAAATTAAATCCTGGATCCGCTAGTGCAGTTAGATAAGAATTTGAAACATGTAACTTAAAAACCATTCTAAACAAAAGATTGTTTTTTTTTTTATGTTGAACAGAACTATTACAGATAATAGAGCTATATCTAATAATAGAGCTGATATCTTAGGTAGGATGTGTTCTCCGACCATAGTCGCCTTTAAGAGAATTGTTTTTAACCATGTCAACATTGTTCACGAAACATAGAGCCTGCCATTTCTGAAAATTTATTCCAATAATAGTAGAAAAATTGAGATTCTGTTTTCTCCCAACTCAGCCAAAGATAAGGCAAGAGCGGATTTTTTTTTGTCTGGAAAGTAAGTTTATTAAATAATTGTATTGAAATATTACTTTATAGTATATTTCACAACTTTAACTATATTAAATCGGTTGTCATAGGCATAAACCAGGTAATTAATTAATTTCATTGATACATCAACAACGATCGATTTCTTTGGATGAGCTTGTCTACTTATTAATCTTCACTCATCTAATAAACGATGATTTTATTCATGAATACTGATAGATATATTTCACACAGCCTTTTTTTCTGAATTATTATTTTTTAGGGGAGTGAGGAGAGAGGAGAATTCCATCTACTTTGGAATCACCACTGCGATAAAATGCACTTAGTTTTGTTTAAACTCAAATTAAGAAAACTGAAGATAATAAGAAACATAATTACGAGTTGGCTTCCCAGTGTCAAGGGACTTCTATCTCTGTCATTAATCCTCCGCGCCGGAAAAACTCCACATAACCGAAAAAGCGAGGAAGGAGAGAGCAAAAAAAAAAGTCTGGCTTTTTAATTACCAACATCTTACTAAACGAGATTATTTAAAACATCTTATTCTAAATGATATTTTGTGGGTTTAACAACCTATGAATGTACCCCGAATAGGTCAGAAAGTAGGGTTATAAGTGCCAGAAATATGAATTTTAATATTATAACGACTAAACACAGCTCTACAAACCTGATTTTAATAATTTATGAATTCGTGCTGATATTATAATCAGATGGAAAATTAATTTAATTGCTCACTAATTTAATTCTTTAAATATATTTTTGAATCTAAATTTATTATGCTTCATTAAATGTATTTAAGATTATGAACATGTTTTACTCATCTATGAAATATTTGTGTATTACACTTTTTCTTTAACAGACGTACAATAAAATATTTTTTTAACAATTTCATTATCCCGAATCAGTGACTCATATATATACTCTTTATCAAACTTTGATAATTTTTAAAATTTACATTTAGTTACCATTAAATATTAATTTTCAAAAATTATTAATGATTTTTTTTCATTACTCTCTATTATCTTCTACGACTTTGTACGTTAGATATTGTTCCTACTAACATTATCCTATATATTATACGTATACATTCTGATTATTATTTCCGTAAATTTGTTTTCAGCCTAAAAAACATTTTTGCTCTAGTCAATTTTAAAATTATTTCAGTTTATGTTGAATATTTTTTTATTACTAATAATAATGGGGAACAGTTAATTATTTAAAATAAACCAAATTAAAAGTACTTAAAATTTTTTTGAATAGTGTGCATTTAAGCCGTTAGGCATTATCAATGAGGATAAAACCTATCTGATATAAATTTTTATCTTCCTCCTTGTGCCATCTAGCGTGGAGGGTAGCTGATGCTTAAGACCATCTTATTGTCCATTGATGTAACGAGTTTAATCAAAATCGTTAAGAGCCAATTTTTGAGAAAATCGTAAAATCAATACAAAGTGCCTTTTTCAGTTTGATGAAAAAGTTGCTGTAACATCACAGCCATATACCTACCTTAAATATGTATTTACAGATTCCTCCGACATTTTGTTTTTTGAGCCAGGTCGTTCACATTCATAAAACACACACACACATACCATTTTGTGGGACTTAATTATTTGGGGTGAGGGGACTTCAAAACGTGAATTTCCATTGAAAACCCAGATTTGAAATTTTTCACGATCGCAATACTTTCCCTTACTATATAGGTAAGTGAAAGTAAAAATTAAATAATGAGTTACAAATTCAATTCATCACAAGTATTCCATACACCCACCAAATATTCCAAACTAAAGAGGGTCAAACAATATTTGATATAAATTTAATGATGGGGGAATCCAGTAACTGTAATATCACAGTTCCATCCTTAACTAGATCCACTAATTTTCCATCACAAGAAAATTTAATATTCTAAGGGAAAATGAGAACTGAATTTGTTTTTCATAGGAAGCCTGCATTTTATCCACTAAGCTCCCATGCTGTAATCATGTTTGTTAAATATTACCATCAGCTCTTAAGAAATTTAATATGTTATCAGCCATTGTAACTAAAACTATATTCTTAAAAATGTTATTATAAAAAATATTTATGTTTAAATCAGATCTTCGGTTAGCAATAATTCTTTTTTTTTTAATTTGATTCATTTTTTATTATGATTTGTAATATATTTTAATTAAAAATAAAATAATGAGAAAAATTATTTTATTTTCAGCATACCCTGACCGGTCATTCTGGCAAAGTACTAGCAGCCAAATTTCTAGGAGACCCGAACAAAGTTGCTACAGGAAGCCATGACAGAACACTTAAAATATGGGATTTGCGGAGTAAAGCTTGTAAGTATTGGTGATATAAGAATTTTCTTTTCAGTTGTTAATTTTCAAATATTTTAAAATAAAATTTATTAACTATCTGGTTATGCTAGGCATTGAAACAAAGTTCGCTGGTTCATGTTGTAACGATCTGGTAATATCAGATAGCGCAGGTACAACAATAATCAGCGGACACTTTGACAAGAAGATCAGATGTTGGGACACCCGCACGTCAGATTCCAACAAGAGAGAAATATTAGTGCAAGGAAAGGTCACTTCACTGGATATGGGAAGGGGTAATCTACCATTTCTCTCAATTTTTTTTTTTTTCATTTTTTTTCTTCTATTGTGTAATGAAAGTTCAAAAAAGGGAAAATAAAACGCACATGTAATGAAATTATCCCGTTTAATTAAATGAATACATATTACATTTAACAAAATCAGATGAAATTTTGAAGAAAATATAAATTCACTTCTTTACATGTGCGATTTATTAGTTTTAATTCTTTATTAAATTTTGTTCGAATTGAAGGCGACATTTGCATTTTTTTTTTTAATCTGCTTTCCTGGAAACTTACTTTCTTTATAATGCACCTTCATTTATTCCTGTAAAAAAATAATAAAACACAGATTAACCTTTATTATTCATTTTAAAATAAGTATTAAATTAATTACGTACATTTTAATCACTAATTTTACTTTTTTCCAATTGTAGAAGGAAACACTGTGTTGGCTTGTATTAGGGATGAGTCATTGAGAGTGATAGACCTCAGGGTGAACCAGATAGTCTCAACCTATAAGTAAGAAATTTTATTTTTATTATTAAAGAATTTTTTAAAAATTAGCTGTATTTTTAACGAAAACTTTAAAGCCAGATAATTAAAAAAAAATTAATAGTTATTGCTATAATAATTCCGAACATATTGCATGAAAATAAAAATGAACTTTTAATATATATAGACATTGTAGAAGTAAGTTGCAAGATTTTATCACCCCATGATGACCACCTTGGAATATTACATTAAACTGTTAAAGTATGGCAATATATAAATTCATAAAAGATAGAACAAACATACCCATGCGAAAACTCTCACATTTTATATTTATGCTTGATATTTGTTTCTTAGCTATTCTTTCTGTTTTTTGTTTTTTTCTATCATAACATTTGTAGAAACCTAAACAAGTTATATATATATCATAGCAACCTTGGTACCTGGGAAGCTGTCACTAAAATTTGTGTTGGCCAACTGCATCATGCTTAGTCTTAAAAACGGTAAATTTCGGGGCTTTAAAATACAAGGCTCTGTATGTTCCATTGGATATCCTAGTAGAAATCTCTAAAAAACCTAGCTCGTCCATGTTTTGACCTGCTGACTTTACCATAGAGTTCTTAAACCTTCTACATTTTTCAATTACTTTAATTATTAAAGTTGCATTAAAAAATTCAAGTATGAATAGAAAGTAAAATTTGTTACTTGTGCATGAAATTCTTCATCTTTTGACACTTTTGTGGTCATAAAAGGTATCTATCTATATTATGTAATATTGTCTAACGTTGATATTATTCATACCTTTATACTTAAAAGTGTTAATATTTCATGGTTATCATTTTTTTAATTAGGGATTCTGTAATGTCTGCAACTTTGGCACACATTAAAATAAATTTATTCTTCTCTGTATATTTTTCTTTTTTGATCATAATCCCCCCTCTTTCTTCAAACTAACTTCATCTTCAATTAATTATTCTACTGCCATTTCCTTGTTAAATTAATTTTGTCTTAATGAAATATTATAATAGGTATTTAATAAGTATAAACTGTTGATTTTGTTATTACTATTATTGGAATAGTGTGATAATATATCGATAATTTATTCCCACTGTGAATAAACATTGAGTAATTAAACAGTCACAGTAATAATTTATAGTGGGCCTTTAATACTGTGTAGATCAGAACAAATAAAATCACTGGTGTCGCAAAAGATACTTATACAAGGGTAGGAAAGTATGAATCATATGAAGATAAATTTTATGAACTATAAATGTACAATTTACATTTAAATGACAAGCAGACATATTGAAAAACTAATTATAAATTATATATATATATATATATATATTTTGTTTAATCAACAAACTTTCTGGAATTTGGTATTGAAACAGATTAGCACTTATGGTTGTATAAGAAGTAGATAATTATTTATACTTCAATTATCAACTGAAATACTAATTACCTCTTATGATTGTGTCTCCATAGCAGTAATTTCTTCATTTTCTAAATGAAGAAATTAAGTTCCTTCATTTTTAAAAATGGGTGTTAAAGAAGTGTTAATATTTATCATGTGATAAATTTGTTCTGTGAATGTTAATATGGACCACAAATGCAATGGTCATTAGTCCAACAAACAATTTCCAGCTTAAATTGTTTGATTTCTTGGAAAATCTTATGTAATTTAGTTTGTTCTTTAAAACATGTATATGAATTACAATATCATCATTCTGAATCTTTTCAAGTATAATAGTTCCATTGCTATAGTCTTCCTGGGAATCGCTCTAGCTTCACTATCAGCAAAATACCAAACATGGATGAAAAATTGTAGTAGTATCTAATTATTATCTGAACTAACCGCTCCAATGGTAGTAGCTGTTGAGGAGGTCTTTAGACACTTTGAATAAATTTATGTAGTACTTCTGTAATTTAAAATACGTATGAATTGTTTTTTTATCAACATAAAAAATGGAGGATATAATAATAACTAAGTATATCTTAATAGCTATACTATTGTTCACAAATAATTTATTTTATTTTCCTTAAAAATAGTGAAAAACATACATGAATTCAAACGGAATGTTTTGGTGTAATAATTTAAGAGTATATAAATTGAAAAAAATACCACTGCAATACATGGAGGGTGAGAGTTTTGGGTTCAGTACTTTCAAGGATTCGCTGTCTCTTGATCAAAGATTGTGCAAGGTGATTTATTTGGCCTAGATCTTGTTCAACCTCCAGGTTTCCCCTTAATCAATTATTCAATGAAGATTACCCACTTTATCAGGATCGAATGTGCCCCAGAACCACAGAGTCGATCTATGTCTGATGTGACAGAATAAACAATTTAATAAAAAGTTAATTACCTTCCATAACCGGACTCGAACCTGAGACAGCAGAGTGCCTTACTCACTGAGCCACCACCCTGCACTGTATAAATTGAAAAATTGAATAATCTTTCATAAAATTTTGTGAAGTCCCATCCGAGAGCTCAAGGACAGAAGTTTTGATATATGACTTTTGTGCATACAACTGACAGAAAAATTGATATTAATCCACCAAAAAATACTACGCCCAATTTTATATACTAAAATAAAAATCTTTTTTAAAAATTTGTTTAGTCCCACAAAAGGGTTTTTAAATCTTGAAAGTCATTATTATGAAGCATTATACCCATGATAATTTGAAAGGTTTCTAAATTCCCTAGAAAACTAAACATTGAACTAGATAATTTTTAGTAAACATAAAGAAAGCCGAATGTAATTTGAACAAATGTTTAGAATGAACCATTGTAATACAACAAATAAGAGAAAATTAATTCTTTCCTTTCATATAAAATCATTTACTTATTTCCATATTGAATTAACACTTGTTCACTGAGCAATACTCCATGCATATTATTCACATGGACTAATGAGTTTTTTTTATTGTTAAAAGCCTGCTTTGATCATTTTATTTGTATGCCCAAATAGAGGTTATTTATCTTTTGTTAGATTTCTTACAAACTTATCGTTACGTTACAAAAATAACGTATAACATTATTTGCATTATCAATTGCTAATATTACTTCATTGATCAATTCAAGCCTAAAATGAGTACTTGATGCATAATAAATTTTAATGAGATCATGAAACTAACAGATTGTAAAGATTAAAATTTTTATAAACTCTTTAATATTAATATATGAACAGTTCATAATAATGCCAGATTATTTCCCATGGATTGGTGATATGTTTAAATAAGAACGAATAAAAACCTACTATGAATTAATCAAAATATGCTCTATTGGTTAAAAAGCTATTTCAAAACAAAATTGTGATGCTGTCAATAATTTCTGCCATTACTTTATTTATTCTCAAATAGTAACTTTTTATAAGGAGGAAAGTATCAAGCTATTAAGTTAGAGGCACCAATGGAGCTTATTTTTATTAATTAATACGATAGTCCCTCCGAATTTATTAACGTTAACTCAAAAACCAGATGTTACAAAGACTTTAAAAATAACAATTAACTTATAATAAAACAAACCTCTTAAATAATTAAAATCAAATGTTTTAGGGCCGAAGGATTTAAAGTAGGATGCGATTGGACCAGAGCAGTTTACAGTTCCAATGGAGATTTCGTGACTGCAGGCAGCAGTGACGGTAATATCTACGTTTGGAACACATCGTCAGAGCTCCTCCACGCTGTCCTCAAGTACCACCAGTCAGTATACCTTAACTCACAAAAGCTATTAAACATTTTATTTTTACTCATTTTGGTTAATTGTAATTTATAATTTCTCAGTTTCTAGAATTAATTGTAAATAATAAAAAAAGTTGGTTCAGAGTTGGAGTCAGTGAATTACATAAAAAAATAGATATTTTTTGTGTATTTCCCCTCCTCACAACCAACTTCTCTTACTGTACCAGCTGTCCGCCATTTTAAATAATGAAATTTGAAAAAATTAACTGTTCTGTCAAAGATAAAAACAGAGCTGGGCATAAAAAAAAATTAATTGAAACAATGTAAATACAAAATAAATAATACTCACTTAATTTTTTTTTTTTAATTTTCACAAAAAATATTAAATTTGGATTTTTCCTTTTCTTATACTAGAAAACCACAAATAGGGACAGCTATAGGCCAGCCAATCAAGATTCGTAGCTGAAATATTTAAATGAGTGATTTGCTCAGTATATTTATCATAAATCATAAGCTTTTTCAAATACATCATTAAGTTTAGGGCATTATTTTGTTTGGAAACTCATATTAAAATGTGAATGAACTCACAAGTGCAATGAGTATTCCTTGTATTCAGCTTCAGAACATGAAATCAGTCCCCTCCATTTCAATATCGTGGAATATACTTTGTACAGGGCCACGCCATGTTTGTACCTCGTTAACACATTTATCTTGATTAGAATTTTTATTCTTTCTCCTTTTCCAAATTTGTTCTTCTTTTGGCTTCCCACAAAATGACCTTGCTTACATAAGCTTTGTTGGTGTCCTCTCTTCTCTCATATATAACCCTCAGGGAGTGATTTTGAAGCTTTACGAATTTATTCATTCAGTCAATCCTCATCAGCAAAAAATTCTGTGGAGATATAATATTTCTGCTACCATAATTCTGTATAAGTATTTAGTGACTTGTTTTCTATTCTTAAAGAAAAGTATACTGAACTAGTAAAACTACTTTGCATTGCCCTAAAAAAATGATGATACGCAATCACCATGAATGCTGTATTTTCTGTATACTTGAAAGGGATAGGGACTTTCCAGGAATTAGAGGAAAGACCGAATATTCGAATACTGGAACCACATGGAGCCAAGCAAACTTAATTGAAATTTTAAATTTTTAAAAAATGTATTGTTTAAATCAGTATTTGTTACAAAACCGTACCTAAATGGAAACCTTATAGTTTTATATTCCGGCAGCTTCTCCCATAACCATAAAAAAAAAAAAAAATAATAAAATAACAACAAATATAAATAAATAATTCCTGATAAATTAAAAGATTACAGCCAGTTGGTTGTTAGAATAACAACACTTTGAAAATAACTAATTATGGAAATAGAAATTTCAAAAGAAAAAATAAATTATAAAATGCTTCCCCTATATTGAGGTAAATTTTTTTTATCTGATTACGTCCATATTTCATTGGTATGACATCAAATATAAGAAGCTCTTTCTTACTAGTTTTTTCACTAATGTAGCAGTACAGTATATTTTATTGATGGAACATTGAAAGTTGGGAAATTGGAAATAGGTAATTTTCATAGAGCATTATTTTCTTGGTACATGAGACATTACAAATAATTAAAACTCAAATGAAAAGGTTTAAAGGTTGGAAATAAAAACTTCCTTCAATGAAAACAAATTTTGTATTTCTTACTTACATTTTATACTTATAGTTGATGTTTTGGGATCCATTTTCCCATCATCAGAACTATCCCTGCAATTTTAGAATTTTAAATGCTTTGCAATATGGTAATAGGTTGTTTTAATATATATATTTAAATCCATACAAGATACTTTATTTAATTTGATTTACTTTTAAATTTACAAAAAAAAAAAGTCCAAAATTTATGATTTGTCTTGTTACAAAATTTTAATGAGGTAATTAATTAATTTTATAAATTCAATTTAATTTTTAAAAAATTTTAAACTAGGAATAAAGAAGCTTATTATCATATTAAAGTACTGTATAGGAGAAAAGATCGTATGTAAAATAAACTCAGTTAAATATTAGATCATTTACTAATTTCAATTAATGGAAAATAGTTTTGTTTAATCTTTAGAAAGAGAGAGAACCGGATTTTATTCAAATATCTTTTTGTTCGTATGATTAAGAATGGAAATGATATGACATTAATTGATATTGTAACATTTGTTTCTGCCATGTAACGTATATATGTTGTTTTATTGCTCCAAAAAAATTTAGAGCAAATTATTATTTACTTTAATCTTTCACAGTTTATAAATTTTCATTTGACAAATTAACATTTTCTATAATGAAACCATGAAATGATAAATTACAATTGCTATATGTTTCTATTACGAAATCAAATTGAAGAACTGTAATGTATTTTTTATTTATTTACTGGACTACAGATTTCACACATTTAGACAAATTTTAAGAAGTAAATAGGTTTTTGTAATAAATCAATTATGTCCAATTAATTTTTATTAAGATTATAAATTAATTTCAAATGAAAAATTACTTTTTATCAGTAATTTTGGTTAAAAAAAAAAAAAAAAAATCCTACAACATTTAAATTCATCTTGATTACCCTTAGTAAATGAGCAAGAAGACAAAAATTTTAAGTTATAATTTCTTCATCAGGCCAAAACTCCAGCCCAACCTGTACTATTTACCATATCTCGTCCCCTTTATTTTTATGGTCAAGGTAAAATCCAAACTGAAGGGAAGATATTTTAAGCATTTGATGGTTAAAAAAGACCTCAACATGGTTTCAAAAAATTATAAATAACAAACCTTAACAACAATGAAATATTCACAGGAGTTACAGGGGTATATCTAAACAGATAAAATTTAAATTGTAAAAGAAAACCAATAAATTCAACTGTACCACCTAGAGAAAATAAAGAAAATTTCATACCTCAATCTATAAAAAAAAAAAAAAAAAGAAGAAGAAAATACTTGTTGCTAAGTTCACTTAAAGAAAATAAAATTAATAAATCAAAGTTAGTCATAAAAGCATTACTGGTAACTTACCTCAAATTTTTTAAATTAAGAATATAATAAAAGTCTGCCAAGTAGAGTCGGTATAGCTTCCTCACTATTTCTATTCAGTACACAATTGTGTACCTATATTTCAAGGCCAATGATTTGTCTTTTGAGAATCTATGACAAGCGGTTTTTAAAGTGTATAGATTAAGCAAAATACATCTGTGCATGCTATAGTATAGCAAAAGTAGTCGATGGAATTTGAAAGAATTGATCGTATACAATTTATTCAGTAGATCTCAACTTTGAGCAAAATCAAATGATCTATACTTTGAGAAAAATCGAACGATCTATTTTTGGCATATAAGCATATTGAGGAAAATATATTTGCGCACGTGCAAGCGAAAGGAGTGGATGGAATTTGATCAAATTGATGCGGAACTATCTAGGTTGATGTATTTATTTTCCTTGAAGTTTTTTTCAAAATGGAATCAATATAAAAAAAAAAGATGGAGATCAGTAGATTTCACTAAAGACAGAAAAACACGAAATCAAATTTATTCCTCGGTATCTGAAACATAAGAGTGAAAATTGTTTATTCCGAGAATTTTTTTTTTCTATTCCTGCATGAATCTTATTCTAGTTATCTTATTTATGGCAGTCAAGAAGCAAAAACTAAAAAATCCAACATGGCAACAAGTTAATGGATGGAACTTGTCTAATTAGCATAGTAGATTAATTCACTTAAAATTTCATTGGGGAAAAATTTAAATACCTGGGAGTGGCATACCAAAACAAAATGCAGGTCGAAACAAAAGCCAGAACAACATGCTCTGGCAATAATGTTAAAATCAAAAGAACTAACATGGAATGTCAAAATAACGGCGTATAAAAAAACCATTACTAAGCCAGTCATTACTTACAAGTGTAAAACGTGGATTTTAACGAAGGAAAATGAGAGGTTAATGAAAATTTGGGAAATTCATAAGGAAAAAGTCCCAAAAGAATAAATGATCAGTGGCAAATAAGAAAAAATGGCAAGTCATATGAGTGATAATATTATATTATATGAGTAATAGTAGTGACAATATTGTAGTCATTGTCAAAAGGCACCGTCTCAGATGGCTTGGTCATATAACAAGATAGGTTGCCACAGAAACTTCTCTATAGCCACTCAGGAGGGGCATACCTTTGGGGAGTAACCCTGCTGTGTTGAATGCCGACATAGAAGATGACTTCAGCCGTATGGGTGTAAGAAGACGGAAGAGAACAGCTATGGATAGGGAAGCCTGGCGGAAGCTTATTTCTGAGACCCCAGGTCCATTAAGGACTGTTGAGCGAATTAATAATAATATTTCATGAGTGACAATTAAGGAGAACTAATTAACGTGAATCTAGACAGATTTTTCACTGTCCTTAAACCCAAGCGAGGTGGTAGGAACAATACTGCCAAATTGGTCACAAAAAGATTGGATGTGGAGACCACATCGCCAGACTAAAGATCTACGTGGTCTATAACACTAACGAAATAAAAAAAAAAATTATGATATGAAAGAATGGTATTATATATGTACATAATAAAATCATGCTATACGACTATTGTAGACAATACAAAATCTTGTTACATTAAAAAATTAATAAAATAATTACAGCATCAGCACTAATGGAAATTGAAGAAGATTGCACATTTAGGAATATTCATAAAAACCACTATTTAATTAATTGCAGCGCTTTGACAAATTTGTTCAATAAAAATATTTTTTATGTTCTAAAACTTCCTCAGAATTATTTTCCATGATAATTAAAAAAAGGTTGAACGGATCCTTTCGCGGGCCTATTTGGCAGCACCTTTCTCTTCAGTATATGTTCAAACCCACATTGTGGATGAGCATTTCACGTTCATGGACATGACAGTTGGCAGGCAGGCTGTATGAAGCCTAAAATATTCTTCCCCTAGGGCCCAGTGGCAAAGAGGGCACCCCAGATTACGAACTATAATAGAAATAAATAATCTTCATGAAAACAGTGATATTTCTATGTGCTTTTTACTCTCCGATTGATTCCTTTACACTTCTGCGAGAGCTTGAACTGATTATTGGCACTGTAAGAAGTAATGAGTCCAGAACGAAATCTTAAATCAGGCTCCTTTGCCTCATTGTGGCGGAAAGTTCATATAGAGCAATAATTTTGCATTTTTCAATTCATTAATCACTGCTGTGGCGAAGTTCTGAAGATCCAGCATGTATTCTGGGTTAAATTGTTCAACTTAATTTACTCAAAATGCGAATCAATACACTAAGAATTAAATGAATCCATTCTTTCTGATGTTGGCCATCAGGTTGTGATGCAGTTGTGACATGCAAAAGAATTAAATCATACTCAAAATCTGAGGCAGAATGACCTGCTTATATCATTTTGCTTCCCAGAGATTTCTGAATAATAATAATATATTTGTGTTGAAAAGTACAAATTTCTGTTTCCTTCACTTTTATTAAATAATGATTGTATTCCCTTGTACTTTTTGTGAACTCTCAGAAATTTTCCTAGGAAAAACAAAGAAATCAAATCAAGAGAATCAGAAGCCTTTTGAGCCTTGGTGCCCAGGGAAAGTTGTGCCTATATTTTTATCTCTACGACACTGAGAGATGACAAGTTCTTATGGTGACATTTTTATTTCCGTCAGTTCCAGTGTTTCTGTTGTCTGAAAAATTATAGATTCAAAATTTATATCATAGTGTAGTAGGTATGTATAATTGGTAAATGGTTGACTGTCGTGGATAATGAAGAGAAGAATAGTTGGGGTGGTCAGTCAAAAAGGAAGACAAAAATAAATGATAATATTTATTTTTACATAAGCCGACGTTTCAAACATAAGCCGTCGTTCAGTAGGTATGACTCGTAAACATGATAAAATAAAGACTACTGGCAGATTCAGAAAGGAAGGGCCTCTGTGAACGTCTTGCTGCGGCCACATACAACCCACCTACTCTATTGCCTTTTTATTCGACCCTATTTTAATCCTTAATTATAAAGGGGAAAAAAAAAAGCTCATCTTGTCAACTGTCAATTTTATCCAAGTTTCAACTTTTTATTCAACTAATGCCAATTTTAAGAAGAAAAAAAAAAGTTCCTAAATTATATCCATGTAATCTGTACATTCCAAAACATATATAAATTTTATCACAATGCACAACTGAGTATAACATGAATCTTGGTATAGTTTAGGTTCTTCTCTCCATAAAAATCAAGGTAATAAACTAATTTTTCAAGTTACAAATTTTTTGTGTACATAAAAATTTCTATAATTTATTTCCTCTCAACTAATACATACATTCAATGCTTCGGTCTCACTTTATCCATTTTCGAGCCTTTCTTCTAAAAAATATTTATAATAAATTAAGTTTATTATTTCTTATGTATCAACTGGAAACATGCCGAACTATAACCGAGCAAGAAGGCACTTAAATAGTTTTCTCTAATTTACCTAGACTAAACTTTTGAGGTATTATGTTCAACTAAACCAAGTTGTGAATGCGGTATTCAGTGGAGACTGAGGATGATCTCTGTCTCTTAGCACAGAGATTCAAGGACTTGCAATGCAAGTTGGATGCCCTTATCCAAATCGCAAGAGAGTACCTGTGAATCAACATAGGCAAGACGAAAGAGGTGAGGACGAATGAGCGATGTCAGGAGCCTCTTCTCCTGATGGGCAACAACTTGGAACAGGTTGACTCCTTTCTCTACCTGGAAAGGTTAGTCACAAAGGAACTTTTCGCAGAAGATGCAAAATGTTGCATAAAAAGGCCAAAGGAATTTTCGCGCAATTAAACCCAGTTTGGAAGAAAAGAAACCTAAAATTTTCCTAAAAACAGGAAAATACGGCTATTTTAACTATTATGAACGTGAAATTGGTTCTGCTTCATGGCAGCTAAACCTGAAAAGTCACAGAAAGCATCACCCCTCCCTCCACAGACCTTCTTTAACTGATGCTTACATTTATACCAAATACTGGTAATTCGGTGGCCATTACAAATATTGAATGAAGGGCTATGGAAAGTGACCAGCCGGTAACCAATCCATTTGGTAGTAAAGAGATGAAAATGGAAATGGGCACACTCTGAGGAAAAAAGATGAGGCAATTGGAAAAAACGGCCCTACCCTGGAATCTTCGGAAAAAAAGAAAGAAAAGCAGACTGAGAGATACGTTGTGCAAGTCCACAAAGAAGTAATTAGGGTGGGTAGATAAACATGGAACGATGCAAGGATTGCTGATAGAAACAAATGGAAAGCACTTGTGTAGGCCCTATGCTCCAGTGGAAGTCAACGAATTAATAATGATAATTAATAACCAAGTTTTACCTCAACATACTAACTACTGCTAGCAACTTTTTGTATAAGTCTTCCCTTTTTTTTTTTTTTTTTTCGGCATCATAATTTTTGACTGCATGATGTGGGCTTCTTGCAGTTATAAATTTTTTTCGGGAGCACAGATGGCCAGGAGAGGGTCACCCAACCTTACTTGGCTATGGACCACGGCCAATCTTACATTATCCTTCCCACAGACTCACTCACAATCAAGGACAGTGGCTAATCAGTCTAGAACCATGGGTTATGGCTGCTCAGAGGCAGCAGGTGCATGAGGACCTATATTTCTTTCCCTAAAAACCACATTGTAATCCCTGATTAAACAAAGCACGTAGGGTAGGGTCATCATTTATAAGATTGGTGTGAGTTGCATGTAGTTGGCTTATGGGTCTCACATATGGAAGAGAGGGGTGAAGATGTTTATTTAAATACTTCATTTTTTATTTTTGAGTAAATAATTATTGCCAGTGGAATCCCAGGACCAGTATTCAAACTCACAATTTTCGGGTTTGTGGGCTAATGCATTTTAGCATGCGCTCTAACCCACCCTAGACTCATATATATATGTATATAAACAATCTGTATGAATTACTTTGATCATAGTTTGTCATAAATTGTGGAAGAAAATGAAGAGAAATTTAAGTACCTATATAACTGCCTTTTCTAAAGGAATAAGCTTTTTCTGTTATTATGTTGTTGTTTCTTTATTAAACCACATTATTGAATGGAAGATACAAATTGAACAGAGATCATAGGATAAGCAACGAATGGCATTACTTGAGAACTAAACAAGCTAAAACACTACAGCATTAACTTTTTCATTATCAAAGAAAAAAAATATTAAAGCTTGGTTAATGAATATGAATAAACATTTAAAAAATGGCACACCACATACATGTAAGATTCATTTTATCAATTACTAACAGATAAACCATTGGTTAATATTTTTACTCAACTCTACAAACCCTAACTAAAATCACACAAACTAATGATGTAATAAAACCAATTCATTTAAATGTAATGAATTAAAATTCACTAATATCAGATCAAGCTGCCCGATTATTTATTCCGAAATAGCTGAATTCAGTTTCACATCAGAAAATAATTGATATAGCAGCCATTGAGAAATTTAAATTGGCCTAAATATCTGTTGAATGATCCTATTGTCTAGTATTTGATAAAATTAAACATATCTCTTTTCATCTTTTTTTGGCAGCCATAAGTAAATAAAAAACATGCTCGGATACATATTAAGATGTCTCCTAATTTTCATGTCTGGTATCCTCAATTCAGATCAGCACAATTAGCAACCATACAAAAAACACAATCAACAAATTAAGTTTTGTTGACTTGAAGCAGTTAAAGCCATTTTAAAAATAACTTTTAATTGATTTAAACATCTTCTTAATGAATACGAGTAGAGACTAAATGATTACATAATCGCGGACTCCTACTTGACATTTATAACAGTTTGTTTATACTATTGAGTTGCATCACATGAAATGTTAACTTTTCAGAATAATAATCGATGTAATACAATTTTATTAACCAATCAAAATATACTCCTTGACTTCTTTGTACTCAATAAATGTTTATTCAATTTCTGTAAAATCTCACAATCTGAAAGAAAAACATTTCTGGTATTCGGTATCTTAAAGTTAGTCTTAAAAGTTCGAATTTTTAATAAAAGAACTTAAAAAGAAATATTATTTATCATTGATTTTTATATTATTTATTAAAGAACTTAATTTTCTAAGTCTTGATGATTTAACATAATCAAGAAACAATTGAATATATATGAAAAATGGTCTATTAGAATAGTAATTTATAATCCATTAAGTAATTAATTAAACTGTTATTGTTTTCTCTCATGCTTTATAAATATTATCCTAACAGTTAAAATTCCAGTGATACAACCTGATGACATAAAGTAATTAAAAAATTAAGTAAAAGCAAGACTGTTAATTCGCGACAAAACAGAACTTTGGAGGTATAAACAGTTATAACCAACGACCATATAGCTCAAACTGAAAGGCAACATTGCTAGCTCTAGAGAAAAAATATAAGTCAAATACCTTAGTTGAGTAGAATTTTGACTTTATTTAAATATCCCTTTTCTTAGAGTTTTGTTGTACCTTTTCATTGCTTCAATTAGCTCTTAATTTTTTTTATTATTTTCTGATAAATGTCTCTCAGGGAAAAAGACATCTAACTGAAAAGACATCAAACTATAAAAAAAAATCATTGTAATAATTCAATGATATCACATTTTGTTCTTTAAAACCTGTTGCAAAAATTATATTAAAATGCATAAAATAATTAAGCAATCAATAATAATTATGAATTTGTTTACTCACCAACCTTTATCATATTTATACTGCCAATAGAGGATTTCCAAACAGAAATTCCTTCTAGGCATTCGTTCCTAAAAATAAGGTGTGATAAGGACAAAAAACAAGACAGATTTCTGAAGTCATTCATAAAATCTTCATTTATAAGTAAATAAATAATAGTTTTTATGCATTTAATAAATATTTACCGTTAACATTTATCGCATAATAACAAAATTTAGAAATATTTAAAACAATTAATTTTTTTTAAATATATTTGATTTTTCATGCGATAAATCTTAACTCTACATACTTATGTAACAAATTGACTTAATTAATAATAAATTCAATGGGGAAACAGTACAAACAACCAAACGAATATTTTTTATACTTTTTGCGGACATGACTAGCCATTTACTTGAACATTTAAACCAATTGAAATTACAATGTAATCAGTCAACACCACAATGTGTGAACCATTCATACAATATTCGATTTTACAGGAAAAAATAATTATATAATTAAAAAACGTTTTGCCCTAGGTCTTCTGTGACAGCAGTTTCCTGGCACCCCCATGGCAACTACATAGCCAGCGTGGACCGTTCCAAAAGAGCCATCATATGGGCAGACCTCTGACAATGAGCAAACTTTAACCCGCTTTCTTCATTTCAGTACTCACAATTTTACGCTTTGTTTATATATATTTTTTTATTATATATATATATAAACTAATGTAAATATATGGAAAAAAAAACAGTAAATTTAACAAACATTAAAGAGATAAGAACAAATTTGTTAAGATTTTTGAAAAATGTGACACAGTTTATAAGGGCTCTGTATAAATATAATCTATAAATCTATGTATATATTATATAAATTGAACAAAGTAACAAATGTATTAATTCTTATGAAAACTGTTGTGTTGTTAGCTTAAGGCCTCGTGGTTTTGGTATACACTGTTATTTTTACTTTGTTTTGGTTTTATGTTATCTTTTTACTTCCCCACCCTACTATTCAAAACCTCCTGATTTCAAATTAAAATCTAACATTTATAACTTAAAAAGAGAATATCATATATAATACATGATAAATTCTAAATATCATTTTTAACAACAGTGTGCAACATTTATACATTTACAAAAAAAAAATTATTTACACAGTTTCCGACTTCTTTTATTTATTTTTTTTACCCAAAACGGTTTTTAATTATTTTTTTTTATAACTTTTTATATCTTTCTATTAAAAATAACAAACGAATTTGTTGTATTTTCATCTTCTCAGTTTTTTTTCTTTACATATCACACATATTTTTGACACTGTACACTATATACAAATTGGATAACAAAGTAGCGATTTAAAAAAGAAAAAGAAAATTAAAAATAAAAGAAAATGGAATTAATGTCGAAACGAGATCAATAACGTGCGAGTTCATCTCCCACCATTGTTCCCCAGGCGTGAGGTGCCGGGTGCGACCAAGCTCTTTAGCTCCTTCAGTTGCTTGTCCAGGTGGCTGGCCAACGTCCGCCTCTTGAACCTCAGCGATTCGTTGATTACATCCTTGAGCAAGTTTATCTTCATTTCCACGGTTCCCTTCATTCCTTCCAAGTGACCGAACAGCTGGTCGTAATCTATACACATACAATTAAATCATGTAGAAATATATACTTAAAAATTTGATTTATTGGAGTTGAAAAACAAAATTCGGACGTTCCGAAAACTTAAAAATTTGACTTGTGATAATTTACTATCAAAAATACCGCATTTATAATAAATGAAAATATGTAGATAAAAAATTAATAGTAGTTAATTTAACGAAAGCTGATAATATTGTACTATTTATTACTAAACAGAGACAATTATCTCCTTAAACCCCAGAAACCCTATTCTACTGTCTGTTGTGGTGTAAGGAAAGAACGGGCCACACTGCACAGAATACTATCTGTTGAGTTGGTAAGTGATATGCTTTTCATTGAAGTTGTAAGAAATAAATTCCTGCCACATGGAATGAAGTTCATAAGCACTAGAATTCTTATTTCAGTTTGTAGAGATTGCAAGAATGATGCTCAGAATATAAGTGACATTAATAGAGGCCTACAATAAGCCTTCATGGCCGCAGTGGAAAAAAAAAATAGAAAAAGTCATTCTTAAATTTCTTTCTCGAAGAAGTCTATTCTGTTCAATTTCACCTGCTCAAGTACTTGTCAAAATATTCTTCTGATAGAAGTATCTTAATAAGAAATAACATATTTTTGTAACAAGTCTACAGTCGTAATAAAAATAAGGATGTAAAAGATTGTCAGGAATTTCAGTATCGACCCAAACAAAATCTGGGTTATCCTCAGAAATATCATTTGGAAGTTGAGACAAGAACTCGGATCCTTATAATTGATCAGTTGACTAATTATCCATCTATTCATAAAAATAATGAATGAGTAGGTATCTAAGCAATTAATAAAGCGATCTTGATTCGAAAATTATCTATACAAACAAATAAACGGAACAGATAATCTAGGATACATATATATATTTTTTTTTATTAAAATCATCCCTTGGAATTGAGACACAATTTTTAATTTTTGATGAAATTATCATAAAAACTGGACTAACACTATCAGGAAAAAAAAAAGTTGTTAATCAATTTTTTTTTCTCGTCACTGAAATTTAAAATAATGTAATTCAGCACTTTATCTGCGACACCCACACTACTACAGTTTTGTCCAAGTGATAAGTTAGTAAATCTCATCATGTGGTAGCTAAACACACCACTTCATCCCACAGTACTCTAACACTGTGACAGATCATGGTATTGAGGTAGGGAAGATGAGAAACTGTGATAAAACATTACAGCCATGGTGGTATGATATCACTCACCAACAGATTGTATTCTCTCAGTTTTGGTAACCTTCATTATTTTTACCTTACAAAACTGAAATAGGCAAAGAAAACGTACGTTATATAAACTATTGACTCAATTTAACTAATGATCTAACACTCTATTCATTTTAAAAAATATATTGATCCATAAATGACAAATATTGTAATTGTACATTTTAGTTTGAGCAGATAAGACCCTAGTACGTAACTTATTTTGAATTTTCTGCCTAAATATTAGATATTTCTAACTTTAAAAAATCTGATATCAAATTTTAAGAGTAAGTAAAACATTTAATCAACGCTCCCTTCAAAATCCTGTCCCATATAGCCAATTACTCACTCCATTATAGTTTCCAGCAGTAAAAACATAATTATTATCCCATAATAATTATTAGAACTTAAATATATATATATGGAATCCTTTACTTTAATTACAAAATAATATGTTGTGCCAAGAGTGTTACATACATTTCACTATATTCTACTTCTAATTCAATACAAGTATCTTTCTTAAACAAAGCACATCACAATTTATTATTCATTAATTTTACTTGTGACAAGTACATATTTGTCATATGTGTACTTATGTATAAATGTACTTGTTATATACCTATATATATAAATATTCTAACATTATTGCATTTTTAAATGTTTTTTAAGATGTAGTACTATATATATTAGGATAGCGTAACAGATGTTAAAATAAGATTTAAGTTAATCATATATATTTTTTGTCAATTATGTTGATTTGATGAGATGTGCCTCAGATGGGAATAATGTATTGTGTAAATTTTTTTTAAAGAAATCAATTGATATAAGAATGCTGTATTATTTCTTTACCTTTCTAAACATACGTCCATTTTTTTTTTTTTTTTTTTTCAGTTTTGGATAGATATCTCTAAAGAATTTTAATTCGAAAAGAAACTATAGTAAAGATTAACTTTTTTTTACAATGGAGATATCCAAGCTTCTATAATTATTAAGAAAGTTTGGCCTTGAATTTCGCAGTTTTAAACACAAATTAAAGTTTATTACAATAAAAAAAAACATATGATATAAATTATTTTAATGAGGTTTTGACAGATCAATAGTATAGAATAATAATACATCGACTGACCAGTAATAATATAACAACCACTAAGACGACAACCTTCATTTTAAAGAAAGCATAAGTTCAAGATTAAATAAAATAAATCATATAATTGATTTCACAATTTTTGTTTTTAATCAGATTTGATAAAAAGAGACTTGATGAATCAATCATTTTCTACCGACTAATAAAATATTAATTCCATCGAAATCCCACATTAATGCACAGCCTTTCTTAACATAAATTTTTACTGGATTAAATAAGGCCAGAATTTTATTCAACATTTAAGAACCTATATGCCACGATTTTTAAGGCTGGTGTTTGAGAAAAACCTTCGGTTTTTCAAAACGGCAGTTTAAAATCTTAGTTATTTAGTTGAATTTCAAAATATTAATTATTAATATTTTTAAAGAATTAATAAGATTAGAAACTTTAAAACGCTATTCTGAAAAATTGAAGAAATAAAGTTTTCCGGGTTATACTCATAAAAACTCATCACCAATATGAACTTTAAAAAGTGTGGAGTTGGCCGATAAAAGACCTTTTCTTTTATTCCCATTGAGACACAACTTATATTTAAATCACGGATTTTTTTTTAATCATTTATGTTAAATAAATGATATTATTAAATTAATGTATTTTGTATTTAAATAATCACTAATAAATTATGTAAATAAATATAATTTATCCATACACACAATTAAAATTATTGCATTGTGTGATAAGTGCCAAATTTTAATGTCTTTTCAGAAGTAAGATTATAAACCTTTAAGATAAAAAAAAAGTTACAATTATATGTAAAGATTAGTTTTATTTCGATCACCCTATATAAAAGTCTACTTTAGGAAAGATCAAATTTGATGATTATTAAATAACTTTGTGAATGTTTTTTTAATACAAAAGAACCTAATTTTTTTTTTTTACATTTATTTATCCGCACCTGTCAATTATTATTGACAATCAGCAGATGTGCTGGCTTAGTAATGAGAGAAAAATAAAATAAAATAAAAAATAAATAAATAAAAAAGGCTTGATAGGCATGAGGAATAGCAATACCCAGCGGTATCCCTTCCATGGCTTTTATTTACTAACATTATTTAAGCAGATCCCTCATCCAGACCCTTTTCAGTCGTCTTCTGGAGTTCTCGGGCATACTAGTTGTGGCCATTTCTTTTACCAGCTGGTTGGAGTGCCCGTTTAACATGGTATGAAATCGTTTGTAGTACGTTCGTATGTGTTCATTGACTGTCGGAACGTGTAGGTCGGTGTGTAAAGTGTGATTGTTTACGTACCATGGTGCTTGAGTGATTAGTCGTAGTATCTTAGACTGAAAAGTTTGAAGTTTATTTATGTGAGTTGGTTTTGCAATTCCGTATATTTGTAGTCCGTAAGTCCAAAGAGGTTTTAAAAGATACGTGTAAATACTTAGTTTCTGTCTTGCTTTTAATTTGGAAGGTCGTCTTAACAGTGTATGTAACAATTTTAGTCTTAGATTTAATATGATTCAAAGAACCTAATTAAACTTAAAATATAAAAACTTCAAGTATGGTAAACCAAATTGTATAGGTAGGGGAACTACCAAACATCTATGCAATAAGAGAGAATTGATATTCAATCCAATTTTAGGATGTAATGAAAAAAAAAAACAAGGATTTTAAAAGAAAAATAATCTCAATCGGTAAAAAAATAGTTTCAAAATATTGATTATTTTTTTGTTTGCATTTTTTTTCCGCCAACATTTTTGAACATGAAGACTTCAAAGGGATATCATTTTGTAGGATACAGGATGTATATGCATAATTACCTAGGGAGCTTTATTAGTACTGCGCGCCCATATTCCCTCCCTGTCTTTCACCACATCCGATCGACTACAAGAATCACGAGATTATTTGAATGTAGGCTGTATTGTGTGGGCGGGGTGGCCAAATGGGCTAACGCGTGTGCACTGCACCACCGTTGCCCGGCAACCTGGTACATAAGACTTTGATTAAAAAATAGTCAGGAGTTCGCGTCCCGGTGCCCGGAGGAGTTTTTAAATCCTCGGCCACACTCCCTGGCCCGGGAAAACCCCCGTATAGCCTTAAAGACGACGAAGGAGAGAACAAAAAAAAAAAAAAAAGAGGTTGTATTGTTGGTTTAATTGGATTTCTAAATTTTGCGCCCCAAACAAATTTGTGCCCAGGGCTTACCCCCAAAACTTGTCCCATCCTAGATTTATCACTCGATGAACTTAGTACATAATCGCTTTCCATGTATGCAAGAAAAGATAAAGAACTGTTTAAACTCATTCTCAGTCAAATATTAACCTGATATATATGTTTTTTATTTTCTCACCTCGTTTTTACTCAAGTGATTTTGTCAAGACACACATCACATACTTACATAAAGTATAAAAATTGATCTTTAGTACATAAAAATGCCCAAAATAATTATAATATAGAAAGTTACTTTAACACAGAACATTTGTACCCGCACTGAGTACATACAGATACAAGAATCTCCTTTATAACTGCAATAACAGCCACAACACGGATCACAATTAAGCACACTTTGACTAGAAGAAAATAAATCTTAAATGAATAGAATAATTTTTTTAAAAAAGTAGTTTTCTGCCTCTTACAAAACAGTCTAGACCATTGGAACTGAAATGCGGAGGACATCAAAACACAAATTTAATCTTTCCAAGTTTTCAAATTCTTTTCGACATTCCAATCTCTTAAACAAATCTCAATCCAGGACTGGTATTGGTACTGCTATTGGTGGGGGCAACTAGTGACCCTTGAGGTCCTTTTTGCCAAATCCTGGCACCTCACTACCTTGAGGTTGCTGCTATTCATTTTTCCAGGCTGCAAAGAAATAAATATCAACAGACCTCAGGTAGGAATCGAACCCTCATTTAGAACCAGGTACTCTGAAGCCCTCATCCTATCCTCCCATCAAGGGCGGAAATGATAAACGGCACTAATAGCAAGATATTTCATAATACCTCAATCTGGAGGTCTTAGTATTGATCACTTCTCCATTCATGGCCCAAACTCTGGCAGCTAGCAACCTAATTTACACTCTGTGATTGACAGTTTCTTTTAATTCATAATTCACATTATTTGTTCAGTTAGTTTTCATTTTGTTTCTTCAGAGAAATGAGGTCAAATTTAGGAAGAAATGTAAATTTTTACACTTTTTCTTTATTGCCCACAACTAAGCTAGGCACGTAGTAGTAAAATTTTCAATAAAAAACTTTTCATATTTGAAAAAAAAATTACAACCTTAATAGCCTTCGTTCCAAACGTTTCTGGACTAGTGAATAAGACAAAAGCATGAAGATAATCTTTCAATATTGTCTAAAATTTAATTAAAAGAAGATTAATTAATCAAAATGTTTACTTACATTGCTCAGGTTGGGCATAGATTTGCTTTCAGAGAATATTTCATGTCATAAATGAATTCTTCATTTCACTAATTTATATTAGTCATTATATCAGATGAATGTAACTATTTAAGTTGTAAATAGCGCATGAGCTAGTATATAATAAATAATATGTAAATGTTTTCTATTAATATAAATCTTAACAAATAATTGACATACAATAATAATTCTTATATAAAATTAATAAAAATTTAAAAATATTAGATACTGACTCCTGCCTGGCCTCCTGACCTCCCTATACGCTGCAGACCTGACCATTAAGTTGTGCCTCTTGATCTCAGTGATCTGAGATGGAGCAAGAGGTGGGGGTGGAGATAATGGAGGAGTGGAATATGATGGCAATGTTGGTGGATCATCTCTTTCTCCTACTGGAGGCGGAAGCCCGTCGTATGGTTGCAACACAGGAGGGGCAAACTCAGCTGGCGGAGAGCCAGGACTTCCAAGCGAACACTCATCCATGTCTATGTCTGATAAAAAAAGGAAGTCGACAAAGATACATGAATAATTATGCTCATAAAATATTGTAATTAATCTGAAAAACATGATACATAAAAGCAGAAAGATAAAATAGCTCTACCTGAAGATGACACATCACCATTGACCAGTACTAGCACAGGAGGCAGAGAAGGTGGAGATTGTTGAGGTGGCAATGGTGGGGGAGGAGGAGTTGGAGGTTTCTGAACAGACAAAACAGGAGGAGGTGGGCTGGGTGCAGAACTGGGGGCTGGGGCTGGGGCTGGGGCTGGAGCTGGGGCTGGAGCTGGAGCTGCAGCTAGAGCTGGGGCGGGACTAGGAGGTGGCGTAGGAGGAGGGGTGGGGGGTCGTCGGACTACAACGTCCTTAGGGATAGGTCCTGGCTTTCTCTTGTTCGGTCGACCAATTCCTGGCTCCACCAGTGGCCTCTTCTGTCCCCTAGGTGTTCCACTTCCTCCACCACCAACCAGGTCAATATCAGCTTCGTCAACCATCATCCTCTGAAAAATGAAATAGTAAATGGGTTACAACAACAAATAACTATATTGCTTCCTAACTTAATAGGATTATCAAAACACTTAATTATATCCTTATAAGCAACTTCAAAGATTAAATAAACGATCTTGATGAGTAAAAGTGATCACAAATTAAATCTTATCAAGTATTGACCATATAAATTCAAGAAACTATAATACACGGACCTTATCAATCTTGAATGGATTTCCAAACATGTGTTGTCTCACTGGCGTTGATTCAACCTCTCTAAGCTGTGGTGGTGTTTTCTTGAGGTACTCTTGATAATTTCCCATCTGACTGATGGGCATACTATGTATAACATCTGAAATGAAATATTCAATAGTTTCAATTTAAAGTATGAAATTCATTATACAGTTAATAATTCCACTATTTCTGTATGGCCTTTATGTAATGATATTAATTTAAATAACGCACCTTCATCTTGCAGTTTCATATGAGTAGGAGATATATTGAGAAAGTTTGCTCTCATTCGAAGAATCTGGTCCAATAGGCTTCTTCGGGGGATGTCAAAAGCATTTCTGAAACTCTGGCCAGCTCTGTGGCGCCTATGCCCTATGCCCACTACAAAGCTCCCGAATTCATTTAGTTGGTCTCTTAATGTTTGAAATTTATCTGTTAAAGAAATGAAACAGAGATTAAAATACATATCATTAAACAAAATAGAGTATATAAAATGTCTTAATAATACTATGTTTTCTTTGTAATTATTTGGTTTTAAGGACAATAAAAAATTTAAAAAAAGAACAGTTAAAAATTATGATAATCATTTAAAGATTATAAATAATTCGAAATAAAAAAATTAGATCTATATATTTTTCATGTTGTGGCCAAATTTGTAATCCTTCAACAAATATTCAAAAGGTATTAAACTAAGTATACAGAAAACTTGGCCTGGCAATAATTCTGTTAGTACAGTCATGGAGTATATGGGACCAACCCTCTATTCACCATTTTTATTTTTTAAATATGTTAATATTTCAGATTAACAATTATAGACAGCTGGTTCTCAAATGTATTAGGACTGAATAAGTTCTCACTATTTTCTAACAGATGGCAGCACAAGTACTACGTGTGTTTCACCACTTCAGATAGTAATATAATTTTCCAGAAAGACATACTGTTGGTTAGATTGGATTTCAGTGTATGTTGGTTTGCCATAGAGTAAGCATATTTTTTTTTTTAGTTCTAAAAATATCAAGTTTTGTGCCAAATAGAGTATTTGGGGAGGAATTTAATTGCGCTATTTTATTCAAAAGAAATTAGTAGCTGAAGCACACTGTTGAGACTTACAGTGAGCATGTTTTCTTTGGAAGCAAGTATAGACTAGTTTCGGCACTTTGAAAATAATGATTTTAATCTTGGAGATAAACAATGCTCTGGCGCACTGAAAAAGTATGAAGACGGAGAATTGGAGAAATTAATTAATGAAGACTTATGTCAGACGAAGCTGAACTTTAAGGAATGATCCGGAAGAAAGGATATCAAAGACATTTTCTAAGGTGTGAACTGCTGATTCAATGGCAGAAAAAGAAAAGTTTTTGGTGAGTTTTACATCATGAATGGTGATATAAAATGGATATAGTGCAATAATCCTCAGCTTAAAAAATTGTGGGGTAAGCCCGGTCGTATCTGCAAAGCCAAATATCCATCAAAACTATAAATAAATATTTTATATAAAATTTATTATCAAGTTAATTGAAATAAAATACAGACTAATACCTTGAAGTAAAGGATGAGACACTAAATCCCTTTTGAAGGGACTCCTAGGTGTAACGCGTACGCCCTCAGGTCCCTGATTAGCCTTAGCACTCAACTGCTTACTACTAACTTCATTGCACAATCTGAAACAATTTTATATAATCACAAATTGGAACAAAAATATTTACACAAGTAAAAACATAATAAGTATATACGGTCAACTTCAACAAAGTATCTTATTTATATATTAATATATAAAATCAAAGAATTGGTTTGTTTTAATTCACTAATTTCAGGAACTAAAAGTCTGATTTCAAAATGTGTTTAACATTAAATGAATTGTTTACTGAATAAGGTTGGTTGTTCAGGGCTATATAACACATCATTACATTATGCCCATTGGAACTGATATGCCATAAACGTCAATTACTCTGAAAAACTGGAGACAATAATGGAAAGAAATTCCCCTGCTATTGGATCATAAGTATTGTAAAATACATGAAATACACTTCTATTTAATGTATTTAGGCATAAAACACAAAAATAATAAATGCTGAACTTACTTCTCATATTCTAGTTTTGCTTGATTTTTAAGACGTTTGAGGTAATTTAGAACACTAAAACTAAGAGAATTTTCCATATTATCTGGTATCAAGTTCTGGGCAACACTTCCTGTAGCACCCATTCTAGTGAGTGCTCTCCTCAGAGGCTAAAAAAGTAATTAAAAAATTAATGATTTTTTTCTTACAATAGAGATAGAGAGAGATGTAAATATTAAAAAAAAAATGTGGCAATACTTCGATATATCGGACCCCGATATTCTTAATATTTACTTAATATTTAACAAAAGGGAACAGTATTAACGTTGGATCAAACTCTCAGATTTTTAGAAGCATTAATTGTACTGTTACTGGTACTGGTAAGGGGAACTAATCCGGCAAGTGGGGCACATGATCCTTTTTTCCAACCCATAAGAGCTATTTTGAGGTTGTCACTATGTACTAAGCAGAGTGGGAGTGTCAAGATTCATTTCCCAGTTCTGCTGAGAAATACATAATAACCAATATAGGAGGGAATCGAACATACATTCCAACATAACACACTTAAATAGTAATAATTATATATTGCTCAATATATATATATATATATATATATATATATATAAACCTGTAACACTACAACCCAATGAAGGTTCTTGGGTTCAGTACTATTTAGGGAAAGCACTGTTTCTAGGTCAACGATTGTGCAAGGAAGTGATTTGACCGAGATCCCGCTCAACCGCCAGGTTTTCCCCCTTAACTAATTATTTAATTAAGGATATCCACTTAATTAAATAATAGAATATCACTGCCGGGTGTGCTTCAGGAGGGTCACCTCACGGCCAATGAAACAGATAAATAAATTTTCTGCCATGAGCCGCCGTTCGAGCCTGGGACCTTTAAGCAGACCTACACGTCGGTGCATCGGCATTCGTTCGAAATCCAATAAGGTTCATTCACGAGAAGTGGAGGGGGGACTGAGGTAAAAATAGTGGGGAGACTAACCATACTACTGGATAGGTTAGGTTACCTAGGACTCACAACCATTATAAATTTCTGATTTCCATTACAAGTAAATAGTTAAATAACTTTTCATATCTCTTGTTTATATTTTTAAACCATCTTAACTATTTCTTTTGAATAGTGAAGTGGGCAATAAATTTTTAAAAAAATGTGGAAACTTCACAATTTACTTTAAGAAAAAAAAAAACTTTAACGTTGTGTATATTTGTCAGTTCTTTTCCCATTTTCCTCAACAAATCTATTATTTTAAAAAGAAAATAAGAGACCAACTGGAAGAGTAAGAACGTCCTATAAACCATAATGATGATCAACATTTTATTAGCAAGCTAACAGTAATAGAGAACAATTTAAGCCCACAATGCTTCCAAAAGAATATTAACTACACGAAGAATATTAACGAATAATACGAGTTTCTGGAGTGATGGAGACGTTACTTCACGTATCTTCCCAATAAAAATTATGAGGTAGAAGGCGATTCTGAAAAAAAGACATCTCAGTAGGGAAAATCGAATCTCCAGACTTGGATGAAATCCAAGAGGCTCTTTGTTGACACTTAAAAAATAATAAGGCACCAGGAGCAGATGGAATATCATCCGAACTCCTGAAGTATGGGAGGGGTGGGAGAACTTCGAAATTCATGATAAATCTGATAATGGATTTATGGCTCAACAAAAAGAAAACATTTTGGAATATGAGAACGGTCAAAGAATTTCTTTCCTATTTATCTTAATCAAGATTTTATCCGGAATTATTTTTTTAAGGCTTACCCCAATAGTTGAATAGCAAATAGGAGCCTATCAAGCTAGAATTAGAAAGATTAAAGCCACTCACAATCAAAACTGTTAAAAGTTTTTTTGTTTTTTTTTCCCTTATGCCAGTCGTTGGTCATTTGGCCATCCGACATCTTGCTGCCGAGTATATAGTTTAGACTTTCTAATATATATATTTGAAAATATTTTTTCTCTTATGTCCGTCAAGGCAGGACATGCGTCTAGATGGTCTGCATCCATTGTTCCTTGATGACACAATTTACAGCTAGGATCCTCAGCCACGCCTATCTTGTAGAGATGACTCTGCAGATAGTCGTCACCAGTGGCCAGGCGGAAGCAGGCAACTGCATCTCTTCTCGGCAGTTCAGCTGGAATCGGATTATCCTTAAACCACTCATAATGTTTCCCTTCCACTTTGCCGAAATGTGCTTTTCTTATTTCTTCCTTCACTACCATCTTTACCATTCGCTGTATTGAGTTGTAGGGTTTTGGATGTATCGACTGAGGCAAATCTGTTCCTCGCTTGGCAAGAATATCAGCCTCAACGTTTCCCGGAATCCCACAATGGCAGGGGATCCACTGTAGGACCAGTTAAAAGTCAATGGTTTTAATCATAAATAGAACTATTAAAGGCCTAAGACTGGACAACTGCTTGGAATATCTTCTCTTTAGGATGACTGGCCACCGAAAGTGCAGCGGAGCTGAGCTGAGTGTAGCTGAGTCAGCTTCCAAAACTAAACTAAAAGTTTTCAATGAGAGGACGGCCACCAGAAGCTGAGCGTAGCAAAGGTTCTGAGAGGTTCGGTTCTGAATGCTGAGTCTGATAAGCTTCGCTTCCCATACCACACCTACTCACCACTGTTACACAATGGTGGGGCTTTGTTCCTCAGTGTCATCCATTTTGTCCGCTCGTTTTCACTGCACAACTTCTCAAATTATTTTAATTTTGATTCAGTGTACAATATGGCATGGATGTGGAAGAATTCTTAATTGAATGTGTACGAGAAAATATTCTATTTTACACACAAATATTCAATTTTTCTTTTCAGCTCAGACATGATCATCTTTGCTATTTTTTTTTAAATATTATATTTATGCTACATATACTTTTTTAAAAATGTTATTCGCTTGTTTTCATTGTACAAGCTCTCAAATTATTTTATTTTGGCTCAGTATAAAATATGCTATGGGTGTGGAAGAATTCTTAATCCAATGTATAAGGGAAAATATTCAATTTCATACAGAAATAATCAATTTTTTTTTTCAGCTCCCACATGATCAACTTTGCTATTTTTTAAAAATGTTTATATGCTATATATACTTTTTTTAAATGTTACACGTGATATGAGAAAGGTACCGATACAAGACAAATTGCTGACCAAGCAAAGCTCAACTAAGGCAATCGGTTGCCTACTCCCTCTAGCTATACTCAGCTGCACTTTCGGTGGCTGGCCAGCCTTAACTAACCTGCTTTGGAATATTTGGTCAGGGATCAGACATTTATGCTGGGGAGTGAAGAATCTGCAGCCAGTCCTAAAATCTGACATATCTATGAACTATCTTCACACCTCAGGCAAAACTAAAGTTTATTAGATATTCTAAATATAATCAAATAGTTGTAAATTACTGATGTAATGAATTAAGCTAATGCCTCAAAATTAATATGGTGGAAGGGAACTATATTTTTAAAATAGGATAATAATTTCAATGAAGAGGGAAATATGCTATTAAAATATTTTAAAAAAAATTATGAAAATAGAAACATCTTGAGGCTACTCACCCCAGCGTAGTATGAAGGCATTGTTCTTAGGTAATTTTGAAATGCATTCCTCCATTCTGGTGTGTGCTTCTGCCGGTGGATCTTGAACAGCTCGTCAAGCAGTGGTAACAGCACCGGGTAATTGTATGGCATTACAAACAGATTAACACAGCTCAGGTTGGTACTCGCTTTTAAGTAGCCAAATGGGTGTCCAACTTCTGAGTTTTTATACGAGTTAGGAACAAATACCTGAAATTTGAAATTGAAAGAACTAGGTAAAGAGCAATGAAATTAGTGAATATTTATTTTAGTTGTTAATTAATTACTAAATCAAATATACATTAAATTTCAAATTTATAAGACTTTCTACAAAGAGGAAAAAATTCATTCTAATATTGAGATACCGATGACTAATACCACAAATAATAAAAAACAATGTATAAAACAATTAAGTAACAAACAACATACCTGCCAACAGACTGTAGGTTGTTTCCTTGCAAGTATATATTGTGTTAATGGACTAGGTTCCAACTCATATTTGTCGAATGGGAGGTTTTCTATAACCATAGGATCCTGACTATCACAGGTGAACTTCACATTAGGATGAGCTGACCTAGGAGGCTTGAATATTAAAAAAATACCAATCATAACTTGTTACTGTATAACAACAATTTATAATAATCAATTCTAAAGAAATTTATTTTAATCTCTACATTCTACTTTAAAAAAATCTGACTAAAATAACTTAAAACTAATAAGAACAATAGATGTTTACTTAAGGAGGAATAAAAAAAAAAAAATAAATTACAGGAAATCAATCAAGATTCTTCGACAATAATATTACAAGATAATAGCTACAAAAAATATAATTCACATTAAGCTAATGAATTCAAAATTAAAATTTACATTTTTGACTTACAAGAGTAGCGCCTTGAGCATCTGGCCAAAAAGATTCGGGTATTGGCCAAAATCCTACTGGGAATCCTTTCTGAGCAGACCTCGGGACATAAATCAGCTTCCTACAACTATGCCAAGCTGTACTTTGAGGTGAAGGCATAGCAGTACGAGTCTAAAACATAAAATAAACAATATAATAATGCTAACCTCAGTATTCAAATAAATGAACAAAATGTTAACTATAATTTTGTCATTGTTTCAATAAAAAATTAAAAAATCTCACAGCAGCCCCTCTAAAAGATCTTGTAAGTATTAGCAAATGCGTATGACTCCTAACCAGCTATCGTCCAAAACATAACAAATTTAAAAAAAAAAGGAATTTTTAATAATTCAGAAGATTTGAACCACGGTTGTAAACCCACATTCCACTAGCCATAAACTAATATTGTAACATAAAATATCAAAATAAATTAAATAATTGTTTACATTATAAGAACCAATAGGTCATGGGAATTAAGGAAACCGAATTCCATCATTTGTCTTAATGTAAAACACAGTCCTTTCAGGCATAACTCACATTCAATAAAAAACAAATCAAGTATAAATTTTAAGAACAGGTACTGAATAAAGGTGAATGACTCTAGTGTAGGTGTTTCAAGACAATCAGTAAAATTCATGCAGCCTACATCATTTTTAACAGAAAATTTCAATATTATAGATAGGATAATTAAAACTCATTATATAATCAATTGAATTTATGGCATGTAATTACCTAACACATTGTCCCATTTTAATTTTATTTTATTTCATAGCATTATGTACCACAAAAATTCAAACCCCTCTTTACCAACTACCTGTTTTATCCTCTGGCTAATTTCATAATTAAATCCAATGGAACTGGTAAATAAATTGAAATTTTAGATTCATTGTAGTAAGGTGATCTTATTGGTGTAGAGACGCATATATAAAAATAAACAAAAATGCAATAAAATAAATAGAACATACCCCATTGGGAATTTTGTTTTGGCCATCTTTGTCCCATTCTTTAATCTCTTCTCCGTTTTCATTATTTTCTTCTGTAACATAAAAATATAAGGATCGTGTTTAATATTTAAAATTTCAGGAATCATATTTCATAAAGTATCTAGAATATTAGAAGAAAATAAAACTTAATGGCTAATGATTTATACAAAATTTTTGGTTTAAAAATTTAATAATTTTTTTCAATACAAAATTGATTGTGCTAATAGAAAATATATATATATATATGAAGATAGATCATTACCATAGTATAATCATACCATAGTATTACAATAATTTTATTTTTAATAAAATATACATTAAAAATCAATATAAATATAGCCAAAACTCTTGAATTGAAGAAACTTTTAATAATGAATTAAATCTTTTATTTTTACTTACTATCATTGTTGCTAATCAGTGGAGGGTCAGGACCAATCTTTTCGAAATTGATAACAACACCACTCTGTACCTTTTGAACCAGGCTATCAATGCATTGCATTAGCATCCGATGTGATGTTACAGAATACGAGCGACCTGAAATAAATGTTTAAATTACAACAATATTATAGAAAGAAACTAAAATAAACTGGTGATCAAAAACACTTGCACACCTTGAATTTCACTTAAAAACTGCATATAAACAAAATATTTTTTAACCTAATAATGTGTATATGACTAATCAAGAGGATTAACATGCATTAATCCTTTTTAGAAAATTTCATAATTCTCACTAGGTTTAATGATAAAAGTATTAAGATAAAGGTGGACATATCAGTTTGTCCCCAGTTAGCTATTCAAACGCATTGATTTTCTTTTCTTGGAAAAAAAAAAAATTACTTATTACCTAAACATAAAAATATTACCTAACATTCTTAAGAGTTGAAAATGTTTTTAAATGCCATGATAGTCGCTAGGATAATGGCGTTAATTGAGGACAACCGAAGCCAGCGATGTGTGGCCAGAGTGTTAGGGCTGCCTAAAACAACAGTTCATCGAGCAGTGTAGAAGATCAGGCCAGGTCGGCCTATAGTAGTTTGGGATCAGGGCGTCGAAGAGTGAAAGATCCAGCTGATGCCAGCTTCATTGTGATGGAGACACTCAGAAACATTTCAGACTTCTCACTGACTGCGTATTGCTTGGAGTGCAGATGTTGGCAGGCAAACAGAACAGAGAAATCTTGCTGAACTCAACCTACATACTAGGGTTTCCGATTCTGGCTCTCAACTCACCCCAGGACACCGAACAGCTTGCCTACATTTTTGTTGTGAACATGGCGCCTGGACTGAAGATGATTGGGCCTCTGTTATTTTTTCAGACGAATCTTGAGAAGACCTATTGAGCGATATGCTTTATGCAATATAATGGGAAGAGTGCGGTTCAGAGGAGGCTCGGTGATGGTTTAGGGTGGAATATGTATAGAGGCAAATACAGAACTCCATGTGTTCCGAAGGCTGAAAATCAATACCCATATGTTCAATACTGTCATCCTCGAAGAATACGTGGTGTATTTTGGCTGGTTTATCAGCCCCCGTTTCCTTTTTATGCACAACAAATATTGTACGAGACTACCTAGACAAGGCTGGTGTATGCACCTTGGACTGGCCAGCACGTAGTCAAGACCTTAATCCTATTGAGCATCTTTGAGACTAGGTTGGGACATCTATCTGTCGACAACAGAATTCCCCAAGAGCTCAGGATTGCCTTGGTACGAGAATGGAATAAAATTTCTCAAGATTGGATAGCATGCCAATTTTAAGAACTACTGGGCCAATTTGAAAAATCATTCTTGCCATTGAGAAACAGTATATTGAGGAAAATTTCAGCTTTTATGAGGGCATGCTGCTAACTTGAGAATGGAGCAATAACCATAAGCATCAATCAATCTGGAAAAATATAGGTTAAAATATTATTACAGCTTCCAAAAATATCATTTACAGTAATAAATAAAGTGCCAATTTAACATACTGCAGTCAATTTGAAATAAAAAAAACAACAACATACATTGTTCTTAAGAAACTTTATTACTTTAAGTCAACTAACTGAGAACGCTTTCTGACATAATTTTATTTATTTTTCATCATTAATCCTTTTGTGTTTTCATTCGAATTTTAGATGTTATTCAGAACACTCACTTTGCCTTAATCTCATCACCATTTGTATGATTCAAGTATGTATTATAGAAATTTAACAGGGATAAAAAAATCAAAATAGAAATAAAATAATAAAAAATTGAGAACAATTATTATACCATTTTCTAGTTATGAGAATAAAAGAAACAATATAGAAATGAAGTCAATCTTACTCTTTTTTCACAAAATGAAAATCTATAAGTCATAAAAATTATAATTTTTTTAATTTAATAAATTAAATTAAATTTAATAATAAATTTGTTATTCATTACTGACCAAACACACTTATTATTTTCAACAGCTTATAAGTTGTTGAATGTCATGGCTAATTTAAAATATTAAAACACTAAAAATAAATTTCAAATATAAATTAGTTTTTTTTTTTCAAGTACAACTTTTTTTTTTAAATGCGTGGTTTCAAAAACTTCTGCCGATCGGTTAACAATAGGGCCTCGAGCAATCTAACATGTACCACATAATATAAAGTAAAAACAAGCACACATTTCAAACTTTTAAAAATTAAAATGAATACATTGCATAGATTCATGGGATTCCTTCTCTGCCATCTTTCTTCTACTGAAGCCGTATTTCATTACCAGATCTTTCGGTAAAAAAACTTGTTGTATTGCAATGTAACATATAAAATCTCTCATTAATTAATTAATATATTAGCTGATCAGGAATCCTACACAATCACCGTCTATCTTCAAGCTCAAAAGTTTGCCCAAGGGTGCTGACCAAACACACTTATTGACCACATTAAACAGCTCACTCATGATGAAAAATAAAGAAAAACATGAGGCCATGCTGGCAGAGTCTTGAGATACTATTTTGCTAGTACTGCGTATGGCAGCGATCGCTATTTCATGCTGCCAACCGTTTCATATCAATTTAGCGTCCAAGCTTGATATAATTTTAAATAAAAATGTTAGCCTTAAATGTAATGGTTTCATTCGTATCGGAAGGATAGCAATAGATTTGACGGCGGAGTTTCATCTTATTTAATTACTACATGCCATTTTTTCTGGTAGTTAAGGTTGAATAACAAGGTCAGGTTATGTCTGTACTATGAAATGTTAACAATTATCCATATATTAATTCCTAAATTCTACAAAATGATTGCTTCTCGTAATATTTTGAATTTAAAATACAAGTATTCATGGTATTGATAAGATAATAAAGCATTATTTTAAAAACTGAGGATTTAACTCCGATTTTAAATTTATTACTAATTATTAGTTTGATAAGTAACATAAAATTATTACATAATTGATAAGTAATATCATATATTTGTAATGAAATTCCAGCAGGAAATATTTTAGTGTTCTATCAAAAGGTAATCAGTAAATCAGCACTTTAATTAAAAAATACAAATTGATTTCTTAATGTCTAGATTTGAATATTTACCTGAAGTTAAAATTGTTTGGATTATTTAATGCCATTTAGATCTAGGTATATTTGAATTTCTCTGTAAAATACTTTTGGTGAAATGAATAAACAAATAATCTTGTTACTTCAACCTTTAAAAAATAATTTATTATAGCTTTGTTTAAATTTTAAACAATATTTCATTTAATGTGACATTAGTAGTTCAGCTTCTATTTGAAATTCTGTAATGTCTGACTTCAACATATTTATCCTATAAAAACTACATTTACTTCAGTTATTACAAATAAATTAACTATGAATTTTAGAGGGAAAAGTGTTAGTTTATGGAGGAAACATAAGATTAAAGCTCTAAACAATATGTCTTTAACATCAAAACACATAGCTAGTTTCAAGTTTCTAATATTGATATCCTTAGAGAATGGTTCTCATTGTTTTCAGCTTTTTAATTTATACCAGTTGAAAGAATGGATTCTATTGTTTTGGTTACATTTTTACTTTCTGTTTTGGGAATAATTATAAAATGCATGTCCTTTTTTCAGATACCTTTTAAGTAATAGTAAATTAATAAAAATAATAGAAACAGAATAGAATAGATATGAAAATTAATACACATAAAAAATATAATAAAACAATGCTCATAAATACTTTTATAATTAATTCTCTTTAATTAAGGGATGTTCATTTTCATGAATGCATAATTAAGATTTACAAAACAAATAATATTTTTATTACAAAATTATAATGTGCAACCGTGTAGAGGCTTCCAGACATTGCAGCACCCAATGCATAGCATGCATAAGTCAGAATAAATTTGATCATATCCTGGGGGATTGGACTTATAACTTATTTTAGTTATTGAGCTTATGGCTATGACTAAAATTTCTAACTCATTAAATATTTTTAAGCGGATACAGGTTCTATTGCAATGAACTATGCATCCAAATAACTGCAGTGTTACAAAGTAGAAACCATAACCACTGCACAAATTTCTGCAATTACCACCCTGGCATTCGATATTTCTTTGTCTTCCAATATAATTTTTATAGAGGATATTAATGAAATTGTACACAAGGAACAATAAACAACAGTTGTCAAAGTAAATGATGTGGATGGAATAGAAATAAGAAATGAAAAACCTCAATAAAAACAATAAACCCTAGCTAAAAAATATTTATTAATACATTTTTAAAACGCTATGAAGTTTGTTTTAAATTACTAACCTCCTGTAACTTCACACATTGCATCAATTGGTGACGTATCAGATGGCACAAGTCCAACATCACGTTCAACAGCAGGTGTCCCAGAAAGCCTTAAAACCAATGAGAACAGTCTTTGGTCCCAGCGAAAAGGTTCCCTTGTCAATTCACATCCAGGTATTGGAGAGTGCATAGGCAGATTAAACTGTAAAAAAAAAAAATAATGATATTATCAATTATTTATATTTGATTAACAATTTAAATAAGTTTAACAACAGTTTCACAAAAGTGAATCTTATTTTTTAAACATATCATATGAAAATTTCATTGTTTAAGTCACCACAAAGAAAGATGAAGGCTGTATAATGATTAAAAGGCCTCACTTTCAAATATAAAATTGAGGACGTTATCCTTTAAAATGATAAAATAAGTGTCTTTTGCCACAAAAAGCAAGTTACTAACTTCTTCAAAAAGCATGTAGGCTCAATAGTCTGGTCAAAGGCGTAGTTTCTATACACACACCCACACACACATCATTGTTTCATAAACATAACAAAATAGTACTTCCGTAAATTAAAAAAATTTATTGATATATCGGTTCTCAATAGAGTAGGGATGTTAATATCGAAATGTGAAGTATTGATAGTTATCAAATACATTAAAATTTCAATATTTCAACCTTGATGATTTAATCTTTGAAAGAAGGTGAACAGGATTAACATTGAATTGAAATTTAGAATAGCAATAATTAAATAAAATATTAATACATTGCTTATCACAAAAAATAAATAAAAGGGATGGAAAAAAACAAATATTGAATGATTTATAAAGAGATGGCTATAAAAATATTAATTAATCAAAAAAAAAAAATAGAAGATAATCAAAATTGAATTAATAATTATTAAAACCTATAAAAAAATTAATTTTCATTATAAACTGACAAATAAAGAAATTAATAATTATAATTAATTAATAATAAATAATTATTACAATATTAAAATCAATATTTTTTAAATAATCTCATTATTATGTGGCTTTCTTTTAATGGTAATTTTTCTTTTATATATTTTAAACTTTATTCTTATTATTGGTTTACTTTTTTTTTTTTTTTTAAATATATCAATATTTTTTCAACATCCCTTGACAACTAACAAAATATCACTTTAGAAATCTATGATAGCAACATTTTTGGAATCTAAAAGGAGAAATGAATCCTAGTTTGAGAATTTTGTTGAAAGATTCCGAATTCGAAAAAAAAATCGGTCCAGTAGTCTCAGAGAAAAGGCGTTGTTGTTGTTGGACAGCAGCAGACACAATTTTTTTAATTTGATTTTCGAATTCTACGTATCGTGAAATGTAAAACCTCAAAATTTTGAGAGGGAGCTTAAATTTTTGGACGATCACGATGGTTTATTATTGAAAATATAAAAAAAATAAATTCAAATCTTTGCTACTATAACCTATGAAGAGTTTTAGATTTAATATTTAGAACTGAAGCACTGTTTGCACGGTGACTAACAGACAGTTAAAGTAAAATTCCCTGATATTTTCCTATCTGATAGTTTTCCCCAACCAATATATCTGGGGATACAAATATTAAAAATGTTTAATTTATAACTAAATTTATTTATTATATATAAAAGAAAATTGATGAAAAAATGACTTGTGTAAAATTTAAAAAAGTCAGTCTTTTAAATAACAAATATAATGTTGAACAAAGATGAAGATCAAAATTCATACTTGACATATAAAGCTCCGATTTCCTCTTTTATAAAATACAGTGAGCTACAGGAGATTTCAATATTAATGTAGTTTCTCATAAGAAATTTAGTTTCTTTATTATTATAAACAGCATAATAATTATCCATATGACACCAACTGTGACATTTCTGATTAAGAAATGCTCTTTTAAGGAGCACAGGACAAACGAATCAGTGCTTGCCAGATGTATATATTATATATAGTAAATAGTATTGGTATGTTTTCCTTTTCAAAAAGGCACCGTTTTATTTTATTTTGCTTGAATTGTATTCATTACCCTTGTTAATTTCAATATAATGACCAGTGCAGTGCCGTTATCTACAGTCAAATGTGGGTGAATATAGGGACTGTGATTATTTATAACGACGAAGTTTACCCCTTCAAGGTCATTATAAACAATATTCACTGTATATTTATTTCCAATTTGGAAAAAAAATTTATGTACTATAAAACAACCCTGACTTTTTCCTGTTTATAAAATTCTCTAACTTTTCTCATTTTTCCAGATCGGTCTCCACCCTGGTTTCTTAACCAATGATTATACAAGCAGCAACCATGCTGAGCCTCCAGATTTATATTCCCAAAAGCCTTGAAGGACCAATGGCTTACGGATAGGTGTGCCTTAGGAGAGTCTACTGTCCTTGAGTCGATCAATAGCTGATATAACAAAATAAATAAAATATCCACCACAGCTAGATTCAAACCCGAGGTTCTTTCAAAAGCCGTGTCAACACATGTATAGATTTATTAGGCTGAAAACTCGATCCATCAAACGACTGGAATCCTCACTCACTTAACTGTTATACTGCTTTCTGCCAGTAAGCGAAATCGATATAATAGAGATGGAAAAGTAGTCAACTGTTGAATTATAAGGATGAAAACAAATTGTTAAGAACTTTAGTCGAAAGCTGAAAGAATTTCAGTCAAACTAACTTATTAAAGAAATTTTGACTGAAATTCGTGACAATTTTGAAATCAATTTAACGTTAAGATATTTACAGATCTTAAAGATCAAGCTTGCAGTTATGGCAATTTGAACAAGAATAATGATTACTGAGTTTTAGAGAGCAAGCTCATCTTTTTCTGGTCAAATTTATTGTCGGAACCTTGTTAAAGTAACGACTACGAAAAGTCACATTTTTAAATTTTTTCATGTAAAATAATACGCTGCCTTGTGATAAACTGTAGAATCTGAAAGGCAACATAGCAGACTAGAATCAGTAAGGTAATTTTTATGAATTTACAGCTTCGTTAGAAATGTACATTTGTATGAATGAATAATCAAAATTGAAAGTTTATATTGGGCAAATGCACATTCATTACTTTATATGGTACCGACGATATAACAACCACTTTAGACTCACCTGTTTTTAATATCTGATTTTTTAAGTTTTGAATAGTCATATTAGCCCAATAATTTAAACTGTCTAGGAAAAAAAAATTGAAGGACAGAAGGAAAGATGAAAATTTCTATTTAGAAAATTTTAAAAAAGCATTGCCTGGCAACCTGGATAGAAGATAATGAGATAAAAATAACAATGAGTTCGTGTCCCAGTGCCAAGGGGGCTTTTAGCTCTGGCACTCATCTCCTGCTCTCACCTCCTTGCCCGGGAAACAGTATAGCCTAAAAGGTGAGGAAGGGGAGGATAAAAAAATAAAATAAAATAAGATAGTATTATAAGAAACCAGTTTTGCAGTTCCTGATTCACTTTTTTATTTCAACAATAAACGAGGAAATCATTACTCTGTACACCAAGTGTACTGGGTATATTTATTGGTCTAGAAGATCATAATAAAGGGCTAACAGCATTATAAATAGATAAAAATTAGTCCACTGGGAAAAATAAAATTTCAGACAAGAGGAACACAACTGGTCATATTTATTACAACTTGAAATTGAAGAGCTGAGTGTAAACATATGAAAAATAATAATTATAAATATAAAAATACAAAATATTTTCAATATTCCTTTCCACCAGACATTTTTTCTAAACCTCTGTAGTAGTATTGGGAAATCCAAAATTGAGTGATACGATAAAATAATAAGAATAAGATATCTGTTCTGTCCACTCACTCAAATTCGCTAAAAAGTTTGAATGTAAAGTCAGAAATCAACTTTGCAGAAAATTTAATCATATTTCAAAAAAACACCTGCAAGGTTCTGGGAGATGTTCAGTTCTCGAGAAATAAAAAAAAATAATAATAAAGCAAAATGAACATACTTACATGAGAACAGGACAAAAATACTTTATTATATTTTTAAAAACATCTTTACAAAGCTCACTATGTATCTTTGTTAATTCTGGTCTCATTTGAACATTTTAAAAATTATTTTTAAAGAATTTAATATCTTTCTAATATTAGGCCAATTTTTTTTTTTTTTAACTTCAGGAGGGCATAGAATGTAAAAATCTATTGAAAAATGCATTTCAAAATAATGATCAGATTACAATACTTTCCTTACCCAGTAGTTTTTTTTTTTAAATAATACAATTTTCTTTAAAATAAAATAAAATAATAAAATAAAAGTATTCAATTTTTGCTCCAGATTCAAATTATTATAATTTGATACATGTATTTATTATATGTATATAATAATTGTAGATCAGACATAAATATAATTATTAGCATAAATTGACATTGTAAACATTCATGCAAGCTATCAATAATAAAAAATATATGAATAATCATACCAGAATGATAAAATAAAAAAGAAACTGGAGAAATATCTTTACAAATAAAACTAGAAGAATCCTATAAGGAGTAAGCTAAGTTAGTTATCTACTTGCTGCAAGAAGCAGTTCCATAAGTAGGGGCATAATAATAATCAGGCTGGTATCTTATATACAGAAAATGGACTGTTTAATAGATAAAGAATAGAGAGAATTTTTTTTTGATATTTCATGATAGGAAAAGAATAGCACTAATAAAGATTACAACCACGAGGCATTGATGAAACTAGTTAAATTCAAAAGTAAAACATAAAAAATGAGAGTGGGGACCCACAAGATGAATCATGTGAAAGTATTATTAATCTATTTTTTTTTTTTAATCAGAGACTATAAGTTAAAGAATTGTGTACAATTCAACTCAATTAGATTTAAATAAATATTTGAGTACAGGCTGGAAAAAATAATCAATAAAATAAGAAAAAAAAACTCAATGTAGGAGGATATCTTATCTAAACTAATACAACAGCAAAATTATACCTAAAAATGTTTTTAAAAGACAACTAAATACAATAAAAAATTGACAGAGATAAATAACTAATATTAATTAATTTAATATCCTATAATGATAAATAATTCTTTGCTAAAGTATTGCACTCAATTAAGAAAATCATAAACAAAAATTTCCTAACTGTTCTTTAAAAAAAAAAATGATTTGATAACAAACAAAATAGAATTCAAAACAGGAGATTAACTAAAACATTTCTTCCCCCCCCCCATATAAAAAAACCAGAGGTAAAAACAAACATACTAAATTATGAATATCTGCATTTAATCTCATTAAAAATTAAAAAAATCTAATCAACCATTTCTATTAACAATACATAATTATGAAACAATGTAGCATATCAATGTAAATTAAACTAATGAACTAAAAGAGAAAAATAACTTTTAATACTAGGAGAACAACACTAAAACATTAATAATTGATGGAAGTTTGGCTGATTACATTTGTCACAATAAACAAAATTAGAATTGTTAGAATCTTACAGAACTTAACTAAATAATTCATAGTTTATATCATTTTTTTAATGTATATGTAAGTATATGTGTATTTACATTTTTTCCTTTAATGTATTTAAGTAAACAAAACAATTATTACCTCTTCCTGCACTCCAGTTGAATTAGACAATTTCCCTCCATCTGTTATTACTACAATTACTGATGGTTCCAGAAAGAACGGGCATCTCCCTTGTCCATATGTATCAATTCCCGTCTGCATTCTATTGATATTAAGAACATCAAAGGCATGCTTTAAAGCGGCCCCCATCATCGTCATTCCTTGGCATTGTAGATTCTTGAGTTCATTCATAAATGTCCCGAGATTTTCCTTCCACCCAGCCTAAAGGAAAATTAATAAATATAGAAATGGCAAAGCTGGATACAATATACTACTTATGACGGTTTAACCTGAACTCACCTTGATATTATGAGGCGGATCTTCGAATGTTAATAGCATATACCTATCACCTCTGCTTTCTGGAGATCTTTGCCTCACCTAAATGTTTAAAAACATAAATAAGTACAAGCTGATAAGGGTACCAATCAAAATAAATAATAGGGTTAGGAGCCTATGAAGCATCAGGTGAGTATAATAATTTACATAACCCTTAACTGCAGTAAATATTAAAAATCGGCCGAAGATTTTTAAATCAGTCCTACCTTGACGAACGTTTCAACTGCGCCCTTGGCCACATCCAGCAGCGTTGGGCGTCCACCTAAATATGCTCTTTGATTCATAGAAGCCGACGTATCAATTAAAAATACTATAATCGTCATTATTAAGTACATATACAACCCCTAAACTTAAAACGAATTATTAAACAGAATTAAGCATGTAATCATGTAGTTTCCAAAAGGAAGGCGACCATTATTACTATGCAACCATCACATAGTTGCACACGAAGGTACCCTTACGGGTAACAATTGACGAATGATCAGGAAAGTTTAGCCAGCCCCAAATGAGCATGTCTCTCAGTCACTCCAACATAACAAAAATATATTTTTTTAAGTTTTCATCTAATGAAACGTTTTTCAATTAGCAAAATAAATTAAATAGTAACTATTTAAAAATTAATAATGCCTTAAAACAAATCCTTTCCACAATTTTTATTCAAAATATTAGAAGTATAATATAGCATAGGCATTGATACAACAAAAATAAAACCTTATTGCAACCTTCTTGGAGGTTCGGGTTTCAAATTTCAAATAAAATCTCTTATCAAATAATTAGTGTATTCATTTATAAATTATTTGGTATGTTCTGTCTTTATCAATGATTTTGTTTTTGTATTTTATTTTATTTTTAATAATATGATTTGTTTTAGATGAAAATGTAGTTTTATTTTGTTGTGTTTATTTTAATGTGAAAAATGTCTCTTCTTATCAACTTTTAAAATTATGAGAACTTGTGATAAAGTGCATAAATTACAGCTTTTAGATGATCAAGATTAAAGTTTATTAAGTTTAGTGGAAGCGTATATTGATTCAGAAGATAATTTTCTTTTTATTGCTATTGTATGTAAACTAATGTTAATTAGGGCTTTTATGTGAACATTAAAACAATAATTAAGGTGACAATTTAATGTTATATCAGAACTTAATGGAATTGATTTAATTTGACCCTAAAATATTTTTTACTTAAGAAAGCAGAAGACATTTTATCATCTTATAACACTTATCATCGTATCATGAAGTTTACTCTTAAGCTGTAAATTATGTTGGTACTAGTTCACAAGAGTTCTGCACGGATTAGGAATGGCTTACAATCACTTCAGTGACACTGGTTCATGGAATGCTAAATGCATTCGTGTTTATCCGAAAGAGTACAAAGTCACCTTAGTATTCGATCTCACTAGTTGTGTGTCATTTAAGAGAGATTCCTCTCTTGTATGACACAATTATTGATTACATTTATAGCCTAGTGGCAGTTTGAGCCCATAAAATTTAGAAATATATCTAGGTGTTTAGGTTTTTGTGGTTTAATTATTTATATATTAAAAGTGAAAATATGTCTTTTTTTTTTTCTTTTTTTTTATCACAGTGAATTGTTTTGATTGATATCGAAGTAGGTTTTGATCCTCTACAAATTTAGAAACTTACGTGGAGATTGTTACTTTTGGAAAGCCAATGTCTGTATTTAATGTATTTTTAACAGCAGTATCTATGGTTCCGCATAGATGAGGTTCCTCAAACCTCATCTATTTCTCCAACCATTATATCAATTTTATTGATCGATAAAATGTGAGATATTGTTGCTTTGAGATTCTGAGGTTATAAATTCCTCGTACATGCTACAATTTCGGACTTGATCCAATTTAGCATGAGTATTTTATGGTTGTTTAGGTTCTAAAGCTAACTGCAGTCTTAGAAAATATCTAATACCTTAGATCACTAAGACCCGTAAAATCACAGGCGGATCTTATGGGAAGGAGAGGTTTTTGGGCTGAAGTTTCCTCTCCCCTTCTCCTTCCCAAATGGTAAAATATAACCACGTTTTATGAAAAAAAATATTAAAAAATTATCTCTCAAAATATTATTCGCCATGTAATTATATTTAATATGACTTAAAGAATCACTTAAATACCATTTCATAGAGGTAGTTAGTTTCTTTCTTTTTTATTTCCAATGTAATTATCGTAATATATATATATATATGAAAAAAAAAAGCTTTCGGACTGAAGCCCTCCAAAATTAAATCCTGGATCCGTTAGTGCTTAAAATATACACCATTAACAAGTATTAATCCAGCGCAAGGAGTTTCTCTTATACTTTTGAACTTGATCAATTTTTGCTCTGAAGTTAATTATTAATGAATTTTAATTTAGTTTTACACATAAAGTATTATTTTTCAAATTCATTATTTATTAACATGTTAAGAACTCACATTCACATCCCTATTGTGTTTCATAGCTAGTATTAATAAGCATTAGACTTTTCCATGCAATGCATGCTTTAAACACATCGGCAATCTTTTAAATATGTACTGTGATATAATCCTCTTGTTAATATCCAAAATATTGGTCATTATTCTGTTTTCTCCAAATTCATTATTTGAAAGAGTATATATATATATATACCCATATGTATATATAATTTGATCATTTTTATTAGAAAGATGTTTTTTCAGTATATATGACTTGTAATTTGTATATATTTTAATAACTTATTAATAATTAACATTTACTTATTTTTTTTTAACCGCACCTATCCTGTCGGGTTATTAGTTGACCATATTCACAAAATTATATCAAATTTCACATATTAATGACACTTAAAAACTAGAAAGTCCTAGTTGCTTTTTTTTTTTTTTCGTCTCCTAATGCTTCTGGTGGCAGGTTTATTATGTATTGTTCTGGTGTCAGTGTATAATCTGCAGGATGTTACAACATGCTTTAGTGTTAGCGTTGTATTGTATGTATCACAGAAGGTTATTTTCAGGCCTCTCGTCATGTATCAATCCATAAAAGCTGTATGACCAATTCTTAATCTTGTCAATAGATTTTTTCTTTTCTACTATTTCTTGATGAGGTATTCCAAGATTTGGTGTTCTTTTTTTTATTTCTTGTAATTTGTTAAATGATGACATCCATTTTGTTTGCCACTTCATTATTGTTTAGAATACCACTTCCAATCTGTGACTTTTGTAAAGTCCACCATCGAAGTCCAAGGCTATTTCATTCTTGTCATGTTAGATTCTTTGTCTGTGCCTTCATTGCCTGCAATAAAATCATATTTAATTGAATGTTTAACAGAACGACTTTTTGACTTGATTAGGTGTTGATGACTTACGGATTTTACGCCCTTAAACAACAAAACACAAACTTTTTGACTTGATAAAACTGACTGTCTAATTAACTGATTGAATTAACTAACAGAATGAAAAAATAAACATTTTTGTTTTTAGAAGATCTTTTGGTCCCTTAATATAAATAATTCAGCTTTTATTACTATTTCTAAAGTTGTAATTGTAAAATCAGACATTTTTTTCAGATAATGACTAATCCTTTCAAAAAGTTAAAAACTGAGGGCTCAGGAGACACAGGCTTTGAGGAATTTCTGAAAGGAATAGAAAATGACAGGATTCAGGTAGTAATTTGTCCTTCAGATGAATATTATATATCTTCGATTTTATTTTAAAACTCTAATATATATTTTTTTTTCTAAATAAAACACTCTTCCTTATGTTTTTATTTTCATTACTGTTAGTAAATTTTGTATTGTATTTAAGGCCGGAAAGACTGTGCAGCAGTTTGGTTACAATAAAAACAGAATCAGATTCTTTTCTAAGTGCAAAGAAATCCCTTCTTGGTCTAAAGGGGTACTCTACTGGATGACAAGGGAAGAAAGGATTCAAGGTTGAAATGTTCCTCTATTGTGGAAGTTATTTATTTATTTTTTATTATTTGCCTAGCAGGAACTAAGTCAAGGGTTATGCTCTAATTTAACATTATTGTTTTGTTTTTTTATGGATGCTTAAAATGAAGACAAAATTAACTATAATTGTAAAAATATCAACGTATTTTTCAGACAATTGGTCTTTGCTTTATGCACAAAAAGTCGCCCTGAAGCATAAGCTACCTTTACATATTTGCTTCTATTTGCGGAGGACATTTATGAATGCACCAATTCGCCATTTTAAATTCCTTCTTAAAGGTATTTTTTTTTTTTATAACTATGATGATTATTATTATTGTAATTTGTTTTAGTATAAATTGTGCCTATATGTAAATAATGCTTATATTTGTGTAATATACATATGTATTTATTTATATCATACAGATTTAATAACTTAAATATATTCTGGTTATATTAGTTTAAGTAGTATCGACTTTCGTTATTTGTTTATGGATTATATCTGTAGTACTTTTGCATATAATTGGAGTGTTTTATAGTTTTTCTAAATTATTACTTTTATTCTTAAAATATATGTTTCATTGCAGATAGTTTTTACATTCAGTGTCATTTGCTCATTCAGGTCATTCAATTTAAATAGGAGGTATAAATGAGGGAAATAAAATTTTTATGTTCAAAACCTTTTAATATAATTCATCATTGTACCCCTATATTCTCTTTTATTTTGATTGTAATTTTTTTTTTTTTTTTTTTTTTTTATCAGGATTGGAAGAAACAGCAAAAGAAAGTAGGAAATTGAACATTCCATTCCATATGTTTATATCTGATGAAGGAGAAAACCAAATTATTGATTTTATGGTAGAAAATAAATTTGGATATGTTGTAATCGATTTTAGTCCACTAAGAATTGCCAGAACTTGGGCTGAAAATCTTAAAAAGACATTGCCTGATGATGTTCCTCTAGTACAGGTTGCAATTATTATTATTTTTGTTATAGTACAAATTTATCAAACATTTTATTTAATTTATTTGTAATATTGATGAAGGTTGACGGCCATAATATTGTCCCGTGCTGGGTAGCATCAGATAAGCTGGAGTATGGAGCTAGGACTATAAGGAACAAATTGAAAAATAAATTCGCTGAATTTTTGACACCATTTCCTCCTGTTACGGAACACCCATATTCTGGAGAACAGAAAGCAAAGGTTAATTGAGCTCATACATAGTATCTCTGTATTCAAGAATCTTGAAATTATATATATTTCTTAAATATGTTTAAATTTTGATGTGAGGTATTTTATCCATCAATTAATTGCTTGTTTGTTCTTTGGTGCAAACTGAGGATTTAAAGGGAGAGGAAATATCATTCTCTTTGATAGATAAAGTATATTATACTTGAGTACATCATTTATCCCACAAGGAGGGAATTAACGCTCTAATTAAGTGGTTTAAGAATGAATTCTATTAGATTGCCATTTATTATTTACCAAATAAACTTATTAAAAATGAGATGCACTCAAATATTATTTCATCTCATTTGTTGTTTTCTTCAAAGGAAATAGATTGGGCTGCTGCTGAAGCTTCATTGGAAGTTGACAGGACCATAGATGAAGTCAGCTGGGCGAAACCAGGTTATTTAAATGGAATGAAGATGCTTCACGAATTTTGCCAAAAGCGTCTTAGCAAGTTTGCCCAGAAAAGAAATGATCCCTTAGGAAATGCATTGAGCAATCTTTCACCATGGTTCCATTTTGGTTAGTTATCTTTCTTCATTTTATTTCCAGACCTTATTATATAGTAAACTGTTATTTTTTATGGTAAAACTTATATATTTACACTTTGTTTCTCATTATTATATATAATATTTTGAAAGATATTGATTATAATTAGGATAGAATCTGAACAGTTACAGAATGTTACTCATTAACAAGGCTTATAAGCCAGGAACATTCTCTCATAAATAGAATTTAAATTAAACCAAATGTTTAAGACTGGCTTAATAGCTCTAGAATGTATTGGAAAGACTGGAAATGTTAATAATACAATGGTCAACTATTAAGTATTCGTTAAAAATTAATTATTTTTTTTAAGAAAATGAAATTATATTTTGTACTTTTGAAAATGATCTCCAATTGAAAAAAAAATTAATTAAGATGAATATAATTATAGAAATACTCTTATGTATTTCAGTTTATTGTTGCTTTTTTTTTAAGCCAAACCACCAATTGTACGTTTCAAAATTCCACACTCCACCTTCTTCATGATCATCTTTATCAAACAAACTAACTTGGAGGGAGTTTCCAATTCTAATAGATTTTGGTATATCTTTTCTTTTACAATACTATCATAGGTTTTCTGAAAATCAATAAAAAGGTGGTGCGTGGTAATATTGTACTCTCTGCCTTTTTCTAGGATTGCTCTTATTGAGAATACTTTATCTACAGTCCCTCAACCGCTCATGAACCTTGCCTGGTACAATCCAATTTCTCATTCTGTGGTTGGGCAGAGTCTTTGATATGGCACCCTTGAGAATACTTTGTAGCCATTGGAGAATAGAGATATTCCTCGGTAATTCATGCATTCCTGTATGTATCCTTTCTTATGTATGGGTCATATGACTGTCATACACCAATTATCTGGCATTTGTTTACTTTGCCATATGTCCATGATAAGATCATACAAAAATCTTTCCATTTTTCTTCTCTATATTTCAATTTTATTTCAGTATTTTAGTTTTCCATGAATACCGTCTGTTTCTGGCACTTTATTATTTTTAAGGTAGCTTATTCCTTCTTGAACCTCCTCATAATTTGGTGGCTCAAGGTCTCCCTCCAGGATATCTTGCACGGAAGCAAACAATGATGCTTCCCTGTTTTCAAGAAGTCGTGATGGCCGAGTGTGTTGGAGAGTTGCCCGTTTTAGCATCCTCGTACCTAGCTACGCCGGTTCAAATCCGGCCTGGGAGTGGTTGGCTTTTATTTTGTGGCGGCCCCCGGAATGAAACTCGACCCTCCCACTCTGATTAAATAGGTTTGGTTGTACCTCTAGAACAACTAGAAGTTAATTATGTACTACTACTAATATTTACTGTTTTATTAGGTCAAATATCAGTGCAACGCTGTATCCTTGTTGTAGAATCTTTCAAATCAAAATACAAAGAAAGTGTTGAATCTTTCTGTGAAGAAGCGATAATCAGAAGAGAATTATCTGACAATTTTTGTTATTATAATCCCAATTATGATAATATAAAAGGAGCTTATGATTGGGCTAGAAAGACATTAGAGGAACACAAGTAATAAATAAAAAAATATATTTTATGATATTTAGGTTTATGTTAACATTAGAATAGAAAACTTTTAGGTGCAATATTTTTAGAGTAGTTAGAAATCATAACTTAATGTCCTGAAAATGTCTATAGCTTGCTCAAAAAATTAAAACCAAGGTTGAATTATTTTCTTGTTTTCTTATTTTAATTGTAATTATAAACATGTATTACAACAGTGATCTCCAACCCAGCCTGCAAGTAAAATTTTGTCTGGTTATCCTTACTTGTTGCAGTGATCACCATGCCAACCGATAACTGCATTCCACAATGTTGCTTTTTAAAGGTTTTTTTAAATCTAATATCTGATACATAATTAATTGGAACTATAATTGTGTTTCTATGAAAATAGGTTTAATTGATATCTTGGCCTTTTAACCTCTTAGCGATGATGAACGGGAAGGATGGAGCATCCTTGAGGATGAAATACTTTTCATCACCTCTACTGACCAAGTACGCTTTTTAAATTAAGGCATTGTTCAACAATGCCCATAATCTCAAGTCATATATTAAATTACCTACTGCTCCATGGGTAGGCCGTGAGATAACTTGAAAGTTGAATTGATCACTAAGCCCTCCATCGTTTAATGAGAAAGAGCCCGACAGGCTTTCGACTCCTATACATGTCCACCGTCACCTGGACTCTATATCGTCTTGATTCACATATGAATACACCATCATTAAGGGTTCATAATATTTTTTAGTGAGTCTTCATTATTATTTTTCTCACTTTTTTTTTTTATTAAACGAAAACTAAATTACAAAGATACCGTTCTTTTATTGAATGTATCTAGTCACTAAGTAGGTGTTCTTATGCCCTTCTTTAATTTTATTGTTTCAGGCTGTCATAATATCAATTTCCAGTACATATACATTTTTAATATTTTATTAAATATTTTTTTATTATATATAATAAGTTATTTTTTTATGTTAAAATTATTCTTTTTTATTATCATTAACAATATCAAATAATGAAAAATTTATGGAAAGCACAAAGAAATTGTTGCCTGCTACTTGTGCTATTAGTGTGTTCTCAAGTAAAAAAAGATTGAACACTTATTAAAATACTTGTAAATATTTCGCAAATAAAATCAGACCATTAAAAAAAAAAAAAATGTTTCCTGCATGAAGTGATCATCTACTATAGGCGATCTGAAGACATTTTTTAAAACATTCAAGATATGGTTTCCATCTTCCTTTTTATTTATCCAACTTTTATTATGTAATAGTCACACAAAAAATATATAAAACTTACATGTGCAGACCAGTCTTGTATCAGATAAAAGTTATTCTGTATTGTGGCCTTATATATAGCCTGTACAGTCTCTGTAATATTTTGAGGAGCTATTATATTTTTTATTTTTAAGTAATCTTCACTTGTTTCCAAATAAACTTAATCATGTTTTTTAAAAATGTATAATAAAATCTGAAATCTGTGATATTTTTATGATATAATTTTAAAATATTAAAAATAAAAAATAAAACTTTAATAGAAAAAGGGAATTTTCAACCTTATTTCTGCATATTAAATTCTTTTTCCTTTAACTGAAGTTATTGTAGGAAAGAAATGATAATTCCCAAAAAAGGATCATCTGTTATAAAATTCTCTGTGTAAAAAATGAAACTCTTGAATTATTAATATTTTGTATATTATTGCAGGAAAGACAAACGGGAATGGCTGTACACTCAAGAGGAGTTGGAAAATAGTTTAACGCATGATGACCTTTGGAACTCGACTCAGATCCAACTTGTCAAAGAAGGAAAGATACACGGTTTTTTGCGAATGTATTGGGCAAAAAAAATATTAGAATGGACAGAATCTCCAGAAAAAGCTTTGGAAATTTCTATTTACTTAAATGATAAATATAGTTTAGATGGTAGGGATCCTAACGGATTTGTTGGTAAGTAAGAAAAAAAGTAATTGTTTGTTATTAATTTTAAAAAAATAGCAATAACTAATTAAAAAATTTACTTATTTTTTTTAAAACATCTAATTTTAATTTAAGATTTTTTGGAATAGAAGTAATCGTTTAAAATTAAGTAATTTAATTTAAAAATTAACCAAAATTTTCTAATCCAAACTAGTGTTACACCATCAACAAATCTAAATTAGCATATCTTATTTATTTATTTTTTTTGGAATAAACCGTTTTAAAAATCCTGTTTTAATATTTTCAGGTTGCATGTGGTCAATTTGTGGTATACATGATCAAGGTTGGAAAGAGAGGCCTGTTTTTGGTAAAATACGTTACATGAACTACAAAGGATGTGAACGGAAGTTTAATGTGTCCGCATTTGTTGCAAGATATGGAGGAAAAGTTCATAAGAAAAAAAAATAAAATTATGAAGATTTAGATTTAATGCTAAAAGTTCAAATCTATATATATTTACATCACAATTTATTTGTTATTTTAATTATGATAACAGTATCATATGGCAAAAGTCTCCCAAATGTAGCGGCCACAGCACTCACAGCCAATATGGGTTATTGAACACTTAAGCAAATGTTTGCTATATATCTATCCATTTTGTCACTATTTAATTTATTTTTCTTTAATTTATAGTAGTTCTAATTTATACTATTTTATTAACTAAGTATTAAAGCCTGTGAGATGTTTTCTTTTTAATTTATAACTATATCTTTCTTTTTTATTTATATTTATATCACTATTTGTTTATTATTTAATTAAGTGAATACTAAAACCTATGAGATTTTTTTATAATTAATTTTGTCTCTCTTTTATATGTACATTCATATCATTTATGTTTGTTATTGTAATTATTATTTGATTTACTAAGTATTAAAACCTGTGAGATTTTATTATTGGTAATGTCAATCTTTTATATCATTTTGTATTTATTTCTTACATATTTTTAGATAATAGTATATATAATTTTATAATTAATAACTAGTTATAAGATGGCCTGTTTCATGATAGATTTTTAAAATTAATCAAAATATTATATTTACTAATGTACATAAATATATTTTTGTATGTAAGCACCTAGTTTATGTATGGCTGAAAATCAAATTGTTTTTTCTTATGAGGATTACAAAAACTTAATGAATTTCTTGTAAATTTTATTCCCTATAATTTAATCCAAAAATTTCTTCATGAATTAAAAAAAAATTATTCATTTTTATATCTTATAGTGGCTATTGGTCACCATAGAACTCATTATTCAATATGTTCCGTATGTCTCTAAAAACCTTGATGGCTTTAAAGGGAGAAGTTTGCAGCCAGCCTGCTAAAAGTTTACCAATAAAAGTAGTGCCAAAGTTTTTATGCAATTGCAAGATTTGTTTTCAGATGCAATTAATCAAATTTTAATTTTGCACATTTGATGATATATGCCTATTTTGATGAATTAAATTTAAATTTTAAATAAGTATAAATGTAATATTGAAGATTAAATTCCAAGACAGTTGTAGATTCCTGTTCATTGAAAAAAAAAAATGTCACTTTCAATAAATCACCTAGAATATAGTTTCAAATTCAGTTTGTTGCTTATTTTCTAGAGAATTGCTACTTATTATCACTTTAACTGCAAAAAGTAAATGCAATATTTTCTACAAAATTGCTATCTTAAATTGAGCTTTACTATATTGAAGATGCAATAAGTTCTACAGCTGATGGAAGAGTCATAATTTTTGTAACATTGTTTACACAAAGTTTCAAGTGACAACCACTAGCCAATATTTTGAAGTAGATATTTAGAGTGTAGAGTGCTCAGAACATAAAAATCATAAATAATGTACATTTATTCCATTTATTTTCTCCCTATGCTTTTCTGTTTGGTTTTGTTTTTTATTAAGGAATTAAGTGCTACTTTGGTTTTCCTTTACCTAAAAATCATTAAGATGTTTTCTATTCCTCTCAAATATATATCAAAGGCATGGTTTTCCCTGATATGTCCCCCACCAAGCTTTCTTGCATCTCATCTTTCCACGTCACATTTAGATTTCTTTTTTTCTTTTCAAGTTAACAAAGTTTTTTTTAAGTGTATAGTTTAGTTATAATTTTTGGATGCTCAATCCGAAAAGTTATAATAATCATCAATTGTATATAGAAATATGTCTTCCTTTTTAGACTTTAGGGATCTTGACGTTAGAGATGGTCCTGTAATAACATCCCATAATCATATATCAGGTCAGTACTAATAATTGTCCATTAATCCATTATATAGTTTCATCATTTACATTGTTAAATATTTTTAATATTAATTTTCATCGTAAGGTAATTATAATATTTCAGACTATTATCATGTCCAAAGAAAACATAATATTTTCTGAATATTTTATTCAATAGTTTTGGCTATTATTTTGTACAAAAGACTCTCATTGTATTTGGAAAGAAGTTCACCAATACTTGTTAGTTAATTTTATTTATTTATTAGAACTTTACCATGCCAATGAGACAATACTGGTTTTGCAGTTGTTACACTTCATTGCATAACTGATCCTGCAATGAGATCAATTTTCATATTATGATCATCTGGTATCATATTATGATATATATAGCATATTATGAGAAGAAGGCTACTTATTCCGCTTGTCTTCGTTCCAGCAGTCTCTCTGGAGCTGGTCCTCTTCTTGTGAGGTTCAAGTGGGTGGGCCCTACTGCTTCTTTCCACCCGTACACAAATTCTTTATAGTACGGGTAGTTTTCTTCTGTAACTAGCTGAGGGGAATAGCTCTCTGTAAGAACATACAGACTGGTCTCCCTCAGCAATTTGAATCTTAGCGACCCAAAGGCTGTGCAGTTCATGATAATGTGTTCATGTCTCCAAGATCCTACAGCTAGGGCGTAGGGGATCGATAAGGCCATGGGTTCAACTCAAAAGCCCCCATGCCCAGTAAGGCATTGCGAGACCCAGTAAACCCGGAGGACCCACTTGGCTTACAAACGTGATTGAACGTTGATTCCACACTTCAATTGTATCTTCCTGGATAATAGTTTTTCATTTTCTGGAGTTTTCATTAAGTCTTTCTTTAGGACTTCCCGGTAGACCAGCTGAGCCTTCTTTCTTATACGTGTAGTTGAACGTCTCTTCGCACAGGAGGAGTTCGAGAAGCACCCCTTCCGCTAATAACTACACTGTCACTCCCTCCTCCCCCAATACTTGTTACTATGAAAGTCATTTAAACGTTTGAATTATGAAAACATCATATTCGCATCAGTCCCATGCAACATTACTAATTTAATTTATTACCAATTACTAATGTAATTTATATCCCATTCTTTTTGCAGTCAATTTTGAGCCTTTTCTGAATAATAGTTCACTTAACTTTAAAAAAAATTAACTATTATTTAACAAGTTGTACTTTATTCTTAATATTTTCTGTTTATATCTGCCAGTCGCTGGATGAAAAAGATAAGTTCCATGTTTGTAAAGTTATAACCATAGCCAAAATGGTGACTGTTAGGAAATAAGTTAAAAAAAGAAATTTTAAATTTTAAAAATAAATTTAAGAAAATTGGTGATCCTTTAGAGAAGATTTGACCCTCAGAAAACCTTATTGACAGTTGATCATCTGACGTTATCGAAAGTGAAAGGTGACAGAACAAGTTTGTACATTTTTGTTTGTTAAAAAATATTGTCAAGGAAAACCGTCAGTGCCTTCTTGGGATAGTATAAACTGAATTAGATATACAAGGCTGTTATGCGGTATGGTATAGTCAAGGTGCCTTGCAAGAACTTAGAGGAAACTCTTGTCAATGGGCCCATTTTAACAATTTTTTTTTCAGTGATACTACAACGGAAAATATCAAACACACGTCCAGGCGTCCATTCTAATGGGCCTTAGGAGCCAAGAAAATCAACATTGTATATAATTTCAAAGAAAATCATGTTACTTATTTTTGTCATTACATTAATTTTCCGAATATTTTGGATCATTTTGTTGACGCTTCGAAATTTAATCGACAACCAAAAAAATTGTGATATCTTTAGAACTCCTCTACTGTCCAAACAAATATTAATAGGGATTTAGGGCTCTATATGCTACACGAAATGGTACAAAACCGACCTCCGTAAACAAATCAAAACCCAAGATATAAAATAAAAATGATTAAGAAGTTTATCTTAATTTCTAGTGAAAAAAAGAAATTAAAATTAAAATTTATCGTTGCAGGTTGGAAAAACAGTAATTCAGCTTCCCTGCGGTTGAATTAGAAGAACATTCTGAGGGGTTATGAATGCTTTAGTTATCGACCAAAAAAAAAAAAAATCAAATATTAAATTTTCGATTTCAATAAAAATTTGTATTCAAGAGTTTCAAAGGGCATTAAAAACGAATCTAACTTGCTTTTTCATAATAAAAATGTACTTTATCTATTTTACTGGAGATACCTTTTGGTTTTTATAATTTATGATACATTATACGTTATTATTTTACGTTATAACTCATTTAATGCAATAGACAATATTTTTTTCGTATTCTCCACACACACAAAAAAAAACTATTGATGTATAATAACCTTAAAATCTGGGCAAAGCAAAGGCAAAAATAAATAACATAAATTTTGTTTGCAACTATTTAAAATTTTTTCTCGGCTCCTTGGGTCCATTGGAACGAACGCCGGGACATGTCTATTATTATTCGATACCAACGGACCCAGGATTTCATTTTGTGAGGGCTTCAGTCAGAAAGATTTTTTTTGTATGTATATATTAGGATAATTAATTCGGAATTAAGAAAGAAACTAACTAGCTATATGAAATTGTGTTTAAGTTATTCTTGAAGTCCTATTAAATTTAATTAGATGAACAATAATACTTTTAGAGATCATTTTTTTCATAAAACATGTAGCCCGAAAGTCTCTCCTGTATATCCGCCTGTGTTATTCAATGAAGTATCACCGAAAAAAATTGCTTGAAATCGATGACCCAGACTGTAGCGTCTCCTTGTCACTAAATATCAGGAAAGTGAGTTTCGTGAGAGGAACAATTTCAGTCTTTAATGAAAGAAATGTGCATTCGTTACTTAGCGAAAGAAAAAAATGTGAATGTATGTTGACCACAAACCAAAATAAAAGACCTTTAATAAAAACTATATAATGAGGGTTCTACTGGCTCAAGATAACAATTTACCACCGGCGATTTGTAAATATTATAGTTCGGTCTCTAATTTATTTTCGACTTTAAGCGTATTTGAATGAATGAAAATAATTTTATTCTGGGACTAAAGTCTCCTTAGAACAACAGCAGAGTTGAAAAAATATATACATCAGTCTGGCATGTAGTTATAAAACAAATATATACAAAAAATCCTAACAAAAATACGATTATATTAAAAAAATACGGAGAGAAAAATAAAAGTAAAATGGCTCTTATCAATTAACTGTTGCCTAGAAATTATAATTACATAACCTAAAAATGTGGTCTTACCTCTCAACATTGAATAGAAATTATTTTCTGGCCATGTTGGCTTATTATAAAATTTTTAACCAAGTTAGAGCTAAAAACTTACAGCTAACAAATCATAAATTAAATTAAAATAACAAAAGGCCTATTTATTATATCACCGATTAATTATGGGTTGTACGATCCGTTGATTATGGATTTACGAATATTAGTTGTTAAACTGTTATTTTCCATTACAAAGTTTATTAAAATGGAATTAAGAGATTTGCATTATCTGTCATAGAGAGGCCAAAAGTTGTTACACTAATTGGAAGTTGTTACACTGTTGGAATATCACAGAGGGAAAATTCATAAAATTATTCACTAATATAATTTTCTGAAAGGTTACATGATGATTTTTCGGAATAAACGGACGATAGAAAACTAATTATTTAAATACAATATCAGATCTAGAGTTATTAAATTAGAATAAATATATTTAAGGTTATATACATATAGAAGATTAGAAGAATCAACTTTATTCTGGGACATATACATGAAATATTTCACTTCTTCTTTCACACAAGTACAATGAAATAGTATCTTACAACAGTGTCATTGCCTTAAATCTGTGGATTTTAAATGATTTTTCAAACTTAGAAACAAATGTTAAAAGTTTACATTTAGTAAGAAAATTTCATTTAATTTCCTTGAAAACACGTAATTTACGTTAAATAATGTTAGTTATTAGAAATTATTATTTCTATTTTTTTTCGCCACTCTCCGTTACCTTCTACAATTGTCTATATTATATATTGTATTTTTGTTTTTTTTTAATTCTCCGCTTTCCAACGAAATATTATACTTATACCTTCTGACTATTATTTCCGGATAATCATTTTCGATTGATATTAAAGATCACTTAATTATACAATCTACATCGAGTTTAATCAAAATCATTCAAATCAAAAATTGTAAAAATGTGCTTCACCGTTGATATAAAGTGGCACTTCCGGTTACCCGATTTTAAGGGAAAAGTTGCTGTCATATCTAAGGCGTATACATATCTTAAATACGTAATATCAGTTTCGTACAACTTTTCATTTTGTAGTTAGACTGCAAACATACAAATACTCAGTGTATTCCAAAACGTGTATTTCCGTTGAAAACGCAGATTCAAAAATTTTCACGATCGCAATACTTACCCTTACTATATACTACATATATACGCGTAAGTGAAAGTGAAAATTATTACAGGCTCGCAGAAGTTTGAATGCGTAGTAGGTAGAGGAATAGGAATTGTTTGAAGGAATTTTGGGTCATGGTTTGACGTATGGAGACAGGTAAAGAGTTCCAAAAGGGGATAGCACGAATGACGAAGGATTTGTTGAAAAAAGTGGTTTTATGGGAGGGGACATGTAGATCTATAGGTTAAGATCTGGTATTAAGAGAGTGGATCGAAGAACATTTCAATTAAGATCGTAAGGAGTTGTAGGACGTAGGGAGGATTTTTGGTTCTGGGGGACTTGGAAAAGGAAAATAACAAGATGGAATTGCCGTCGGAAAGTAGGATAGAGCCACTCGGTGTATAAGTCACGGGCGGATCTACGGGGGGAGGGGCTTTCGGGCTGAAGCCCCCCCCCCAAAATGGTAAAATATAACTATGTTTTATGGGAAAATATATTAAAAAATTATCTCTTAAAGTATTATTATTGGTGTAATTATATTTAAAAGTACTTAAGGAATCACTTAAACACCATTTCATATAGATAGCTAGTTTCTTTCTTTTTTTCCAAGGTAATTATCGCCATTTTTATGAAAAAAAAAGCTTTCGGGCTGAAGCCCTCCCCAAAATTGATTCCTGGATCCGCTAGTGGTATAAGTAGAAAACATAGGAACATCTGGGAATCCCAAAGATGAATCTCATGAAGCTATTCATGATTCTCTTCAGTCTTGTGCACAGAAATCCATACACCAAGCAACCGTAGTCGAAGTGGGGGGAAACAAGGGATGTTACAAGGAATTAGTTGTCTGGTGTTTGTTGGAATGGATTCACGGATTTGTTTAATGATAGTTATGGATTTTCGGGTAATCTGGGAAATGTAGTAATTCCAAGAGAGATTCTGATCAAAGATTACTCCGAGATTTTTGACTGTTGGAAATAAATAGATGGGACGGATTTTGAGGTAAAGTAAAGGAGATAAAGGAAAGGAACTAATGAGGTGCTTGGAACCGATGAGGATTGACTTAGTTTTATCTGCGTTCAGCTTCAGTTCGTTTTTTTCTGCCCACCTGTGGATACAGTCAATATCCTCTTGCAGTTTATGGGTAGCTTCAGGCACCTTAGGATATTGGTTAGATAAGTAAATTTGGAGATCGTGTGCATATAAGTGATATTTATGTATATTAATAATATTAGTAAAGAACTGCTTATTTCGGTTTATTATTTTCGATAATAAACCATTGTAATCATATACAAAATTTAATCTCCCGTCTCAAAATTTGAGGTTTTACGTTTCACGATACATAGAACTCGAAAATCGAATAAAAATAAAATTGTCCGTCCGCTGTCAGCAACTTTTCTCCGAGACTACTGGACCGATTTTTTTTTTCAAATTAGGAATCCAAGCCAGTGATCACCTGAGGATGATCCTCCAGCCTTGACATTACTATCCGCCCTTTCCTTTCAAGATGGTGTAATAACATTTTTAGGTTACACCACAGGTTACGGCTTATTTTGGATTTCGGAGTACTTCGATATATGGGTCTATTTATATGTTTTCGAAGCCGTAGATTTTTAAAAAGATCTCCGTTTTCAGTTTAAGCCACTGCGTTGCGGCTTATTTGAGTTGTGTGTATTTCTTCGATAAAATGGTCTATGTATATGTTTTTGGGCCCGTAAAGTTTTAAAATGATCTCCATTTCAAGATTACGCCACCGCTTGCGGCTTATCAAGTTTTTTATATTTTTTCGATATGAGGGTCTATTTATATGTTTTCAGAGCCGTAGATTTCTAAAATGATTTCCATTTTAAGATAACGCCACTGCGTTGCATTTTAATTTTAAATTTGTATTTTTTTTTTTTTTTTTTTTTGTAATACATTATTTTAACTCAGGAGCTTAACACAAGGTTTGATCAGATTTTGATGAATTAACATAAAAAAATAATAATATAAATATTAAATGAGGTGTGGTTGAAGGTGGAATTGTTTGCTTGTAAGTAGTTAGTGAAATAGCCTTTCTTCATAAATTTTTCAATGAACAAAACATCGAAAATTTAAAAAATTGATGGGGGAAGTATATTTTTTATTCAATTTACAATTCTAAACACTAATACAAATTAAGTGGCGCATGTTTGATGAAATAAATTCAATTTAGTAAATAATGAATAAAAGAGAAAAGAGAACAATAAATTAAAGGGAAAGAACTCCAGCGCTTACTAAAATTTTGTTGAGTGTTCTGACACTGCCAACTTAGCAACCTCTGCTGATTGGAATTTATTTCCTAGGAGGCCACAAAATGAAACTCAAACTTCCTACCCTGGTTAAGATAGGTAGTTTTTCCTGTACAATAACTTGCTACATGCCAGATACAGCCATGTAAGAAATAAAATTTTAAAAAACAAAGGATAATCATTGACACAAAATAAAATGACTACACCTTAGATAAATATTAATTAATTTAACTATACTTCAAATGAGGTAAATAAAACAATATTGATACTTTAATTATAACTGTAATTTTCTTTATACTTTGTTTTTGTACCATAAAACTTGTAATACATTACCCCATCCACGAAAACAATATATGGTAAGTATTTTTCTAAGTCGAAGCCTTCATATCTATGCTCTAACATTTTCAAAAATGCCATGAATCTATTTTGTGATGTATGTTGCTTCTTACCCTCCCCATGCTCATCATCCTTTTCCCAATATTCTTCAGGAGGAGCTATTTCTCCAAGGCAGTTCGTATCTACACTATCTTGGGTTTCTTTTAATCTTTCTGTTTCTAGTCTTTTTTGTTCTAATAAATATGACTGTTTCTCCAAAAGCTTGGCTGCCATTTCAACATTATTTTTCGCAGATATTTTATCAAATATCCGATCTCTTTCCATTAAGCCAAAGAAGTCAAATTCAGATCCTTCATCAGATACAGATGCATGACCAAACCTGAACTGAGGACTAAATGGACCTGAGAGCTTCATCATCCTGCTTTTACCTCTACCTTTTCTTTTTGCTGCTCTAAATTTAACTTTGTCACGTTTACTCTTAAATTTTTTATGGTCTCTACTTTTCCTAAGTTTCTTTTTTTCCCAATTAAAATCATCATCAGATAAAGCTTGCTTTTTTTTACGCCTAGGCCATTCCTTATTGTAGTCCATACTTGGTACCACACTTATGACAGAATGTTCAGAAACAGATTTTAATTTTTTATCAGATTTCTCTTTTTTCTCTATGGGTTTTTTATTGATTAATTTTTCAGTTGAGCCGGGGGTTTTCTTTAAAGCAAAGAACTGTCCTTGTTTCAAGTTCCAGAAAACTGAAACAAATACATTATTAGTTTAGTTATGATTACGAATCACAGTAAAACATATATATATTTTTTAAATAATTACATATTTTTATGCACCATAGAGTTGGATCCTAGAGGCTAATATCTAAGCTAAAAAAAAAAAAAAAAGAAAGAAAGAAAAGAAGTACAGCCTACTCTCTCAAAAAAGAACTAAACCGAATTCTTCAAATATTTTTTGGTTGGGTGTTGGGGTACTGTGTCTTTATACTGTAGCATTTGCTTCCTAAATGTTAAATTTATTTCATTCTGTGCCTTTACTTACATGAATTTCTTGTTATGACATGAGTTACATGAATGGGTTTCTTACATGAATTTCTTTCAATAGAAAGCCAAATACCAGATTTTGATTCTTATCATTTTGGCATATTTGTGTTGTTATTCCACTCGAATCAGCATCTATATATCAGGATATAATATGTGATATATATTATATCAGGAACTACTAATCCGATTTGAAAAACAATTTTTGCATTAGATAGACGGATAATATTTACTCACTAGGATTTATAGGATCAAACTACATAATATAGGAGCAATAACTTTAAACATCAATCAATATGGTGATAGTGACCCACTTTGAATACCATGAAAGCAAATTACCTTCACATATTTTTAATAAGTATACAGCAAGGGTCAAAACTTTTACAGAACTTTTTTAAAAAGTTCCATTTTAGCAGTTCCTGTAGAACTTATTAGGAAAAAAATTTCTTAAAATAAAATGCCTAAGGAACTTTTATATAATAAAGTTCTAGGTTTCTGGAAAAATTTAACTTTAATTTAGCTAAGTTTTTAATTAAAATAACAGTAAATTAGAAATAAACAGTAATTAGGCTTAGATTAGAGTTATAATTTATCTTAAATAAATAAACCATTACCTCATATCAGGCTCAAAAGATAAGAGCTTAACTGATGATTTTGATAATTATATGGACTACTGGTCAGAAATCCACACCTTTCAATTGAAAACAAACTAGTATACAAGACTGTATTAAAACCCATCTGGCCGTATGGACTTGAAAAGTGGGGGAGAGCTAAATCTTCGAACATCAAACATATCCAATCCTTTCAATCTAAAGTCCTTTGAACAATAGTAAATACTCCATACCACGTCTCTAACAAAACCTTACATCATGATCTCAACATCCCATTTGTCCTTGACGTAATTCCATTCAGATTCTCAAACTTCAATCAAACATTCATCATCCTAATCCCTTAGCGCAATCCCTTCCAAGCTCACACCATCCAAATAATCCCCATCCATATAATGAAGGTTGAAACGGCAATGGCCTCAAGATCTTTTGTAAATATTCTATTGGAGTTCTGGAAGTGGCCAGCTTCTCCACTCAAGTCCTCAGGATAAGTGAATTTAGCGCTCTTACTCAGTCTCCTCTGGCTTTCAAACAGTGAGCAGGCTGGATGGGTGAGAAGCGCTGGAATCTCATTGAGCAGCAAAGCATGGTTCAGCGTTTCCTAGGCTGAATATAAATATTTTATATAGGAAAGATTGTGTGACAAGTATTTTTTTTTTCTTTTTTATTGTGCTTTCAATGTATTTTTTTCTTTTGCAAGTATTTTTATTATTTTTTTAATGCATATATTTTCACTTATATGTTTTCTTCTTATTTGATGTGTTCTCAATTTGTATTTTAATTTATTAATGCAATGAATTTATAAATAACATTATAAAAAGTATGAATGAAAACCAAATGTCCCTGATTATGTCTGATTGCATTATTATTATTCAAATAAAAAAAATGTAAAAAAATAAAAATACAAAAGTTAAAATTTTACTTCACACCCTGGTACACAATTATAATACAACTACCAGTTTCCCACGGATAATGCAGTTTGTGGAGAGTTTTATTTGATTTTATAAAGCCCAAAACCTCAATGAGGAGAACCTAAAACCTGAGACCAATCTAGAGCAAAAAGATTGTTTCAAATTGGACTGGTGTTTCTGTAATAAGTACATTATAACAATTTTTTCTGGTTCATATAGAGTCCTTTTGTTTTTCCATGTTAATCCTTTGACTGCGGATGGAATACATGCCTTCCTGTTAAGAATTGGGTAACTGGTGTGGACGGGATATATGCTTTCTCACCTAGATGGTCGCCACTTAAAAAGGTAGGGGCACGTTCCGCTTCCACCATTTGTCTAGTGGCTTGATTGGTGCATTCATTACTCCCCTGTAGCTGACTCAGTGCGCTCGTTCCAGATTCTGACCATTTGGAAGCTGTCAGTTACAGATTTATTCTGAACCCAAGGTATGTTCTTTCTCTGTTATTTGTGTCATATCCATGATCCTATTTATATTCTATTTAAATGTTTTATACAACAAATAAATATTAATAAGTTAATTTTATAATTTTTTCTTCTTTTTTTAAAATTTTTGTTTTGACTGGATGCTGATTTTTTAAAATGTGAATCTCTTTCTGCAAAACAAATAAATGTAATTTCCTACATTTTATACACACATACACACACACACAGGTATATATATATATATATATATATATATATATATATATATATATATATATATGTATACACACACACACACACACACACACATATATATATATATATATATATATATATATATATATATATATATATATATATATAAGTTAAGTGTAACAGACTTGAAACAATTAAAAAAAAAAGAATAGGTTCACGAAATGAAACGCATGAAGTCGGAATCAAGACTGCTTTATTGTTCCTTCTAATCTTCTATTTATACATTCTAAGCTTGTTTACATCAGTGTGTTTGGTATTAACGCCAATACTGTGCCACTCCGTACCTTGACTTATATACACACACACACACACACAATATATATATATATATATATATATATATATATATATATAATATATATATATATATATATATATATATAATGTAATAAATTAATGTTAAAATATACAAAAATTAAAATTTATAAGTAAAAATTAATAAATATAAAAATATACAGGATTAAAATGATACTTTTTTACAGATTTAAAATATTAAATCATTTTTCTATCCACCTAAAAACATTATATATATTTCATATAATATAAAATTGTTTGAAACTCAAAATAAGTGTAAATACAATAATAAAATTTATAACTGTGCTATAGTATTAAAATGGATTCAATATGTTAAGAAGAAGAATTAAGAAGTTTCAATATGGAACGTTTTTAGGTAGGAAAAAGATTTGTAAATACAGAAAAATATATTTGGTCAGTGTTCTTTTTTATAAATAATATAATTTCATTTTTATGATCATTTAAAGTTATTTTAATGATAATTTTTAGTTAATTTGCTTTTCGGAAATAAGCAAATATGCTAGAAAACGAAGCGTTGCGGGATCGACGCTCTAATTTTGGACTGTCATAGGTGACCTGGGAAGGCATATATCCCGTTTTTTTTTTTATTTTAATAAAAATGTTAAAATGCATTATTGGAAGTTAAGATCTTGCAGGGCGAGTCAAAATAGCATTTTTGAACAAATTTATACAAACAAAAAAAAAATCCTTTTTTTTATGTCTGTGGATTTCAGGATGTAATGTATGATAGAAACTCGCGAATGATCTCTCGCAGTCAAAGGTTTAATATTATTCATTAAATGAAATACACATCGGTATGTACTCATCTTGTATCAAATTTTAACAATGAGCATAACTGTTTTTTTTAATAAATATCCAGTTGTTTTTCCAAACATTAACAAGATGAGTATAATAAACAAAAGTGTATAAGAAACAAAAGTGAAATATTGACTTAAAGAGTGTTTTTACATTCTTGCCTCAATTAAGGAAGCCACAGTGTAATGCAAAACTACTTTTTAACCTTTAATCTAAAATAATATATTTTTAATTTTTTCATCAGTAATATTTAGCTAATAATTATCCAACTATTTGAGTAAAATAATTATGATAGATCTCTTTTCCCTATTGTTAGTCTGAATTTACAATTTTATAATTATATAAAAACATAATTTTAACTTAACTATCTATTTAGCGACTTTCATTATTTTATTAGCTATGGAATTTACCAAGTGAACAGCGGTGGTATGGGTCAGGTTTCCTTGAATCAGCTAAATTACATCTCATTGAACAAAAATACACAAGCCTACAAATAGGACAAGCTTGTGCGATGGCTGATTGTTTTAGGCATTTATAACAAACAATGTATTTGGAATTCTGAAAAAAGTTAGATTTGTTTTAAAAAATAATCTTATCATTTATCTTAATTTAATTAACACACTTATTCATTTCAATTGGGGCATAATATTGTCATTGATTTTTTAATTAGTTTTACTTAGACTTACCTATACATAACATATATAGTAAAAAAAATATTACGATCAAGAAATATTCCTAATCTGAGCTTTCTATAATCATATTATATAAAGCAGTTTCCATTGTACAATAATGAGTACAAAACATGGAGTCGCTAGTGCTATGTATCATAGAGGCTGGCATATGATTTAAAATATATTTAAAAGATTTCATGTAAATAAAAAGACTAAAAATAAAATACAGGATTGACACAACTTACTCGCTTAGGAAACAATATAAATAAAACTGGAAAATCTATCAGTAGATAGAAAAAATGAGGAGCCAAGCCTAGGAGTTCCTAGAGGATGGAGAAGACAGGAGTTGAAGTCAGTGGGAGACGACCAGAGATACAGGGCAGTTCTGGAAGAGAGGGCCTATCAGGACTTGAGGGAGGTGCCTAGCAGCCAAGAGAAGGAGAGACCTCGAGATGATGGTGACACCAGACACCAGGAAGAAATAGCTAAGGACACCACCAAGATACAACCAGCCAAGTTAGATTATCCATTTACATATAACTGTGTAAACTGGTTTGACAGTCAATAAATTAATAGTTTTTCAATCAGTCCAATTCACAATAGCATTCTCCTAATATGATTTTCCAGGTTTATATAATTTGTAAATTTATAAATAGATCAATTTTTTTATGAAATCTTAATTCTTTAGCAAATATTCCTGCACGCCACCACTTAGATATAAATACAAATAGTAAATTGTGAACATGATATCTTTTGAGAAGATATACAATGAAAATTAAAATTCAAGCTAGTATATTACAGAGGGAGGTCTAGCTTTCAAATACATAATTGATATATTTTTAAGTGAATAGGTTCCCTTCTGGAACTGATAGAAATCTAGATATAAATATTAAATACATTAAATAGAAATAAATTCTGCAGATTCTGAAATAGAAAGCAGATTCTGGAACCTCCTGAATGGCTTAGAAAAGCAGTGTACCAGAAATGTAGCACTAGGTGTATCTCATGGGTGCCTACAATAAAGCAGTAATGAACACAACTATTTAAGCAAAGCCATCATCTTTGCTTGGCCAATCCATAATGCTCACACATGCAACTCACAGTTTTTCCTATGAACCATGGGTGACAATTATGGTATAGAGTTATTTGAAGCAAAGAAAGGTCACTCTACAGATGAGTACCAGAGTTGAAAATCATAATATGAGGAACTACAGCAAACCTCTATCACAGTATAATACATTGAAGTGGTGTATCATCAATATTAATGTAAGCATTACTAACATAACATGCTATGTGGGTTTTATAAGAACATGTGATAGGAGATACAAATCTATCCAGCACACAACTTAAAGGTGCAGTGCATTTGCTAAGAAGGTATGATAATGAAACCAAAAATTTTCACCCGGTGATTGGTCTAAATAGCAGAACAATTAGACACCTTGTGATAAATACAATCCTAAATACCTGTTCCAAAGAGAATTGTTAGATTGTCCTGAAATCAGTTGTTTAGTTAAATAAATTACTGTGATTGACAATGAATGTGACATTTTGTTAATTGATGTTAATAAGATTTAGTTGATAACTGGGATCATAGATACTGATGTACCAATTGAAGGCAACACTTATTCTGTCTCTTACAGCAAAGTTGTGGCTCTTGAAGTTAAGTTAAAGGTCTAAGCAGACTGGTTAAGTAGTTTATGGTTACTGTGATCTCCAGCACAATACACTGTAACAGCAGATCAGTGTAAAAATTACATTAAAGATTGCGTAAAGATAAACATAAATTTTACACTGTAAAATGGATATGTAATCCATTCGTTTTTATCCCAGTTGTACCTTCAAACTTTTTGGAGGTAGGATATTGTTATCAAGTTATGAATTTTCAAGGGAAACAATATTTTTGTGGGGTTTCAATTTTCAAATCAAAGAACATGGGTAAAAATTGAAAATATTTTTTGTGATTCTATTTTTACTTGCACAGTTTTTAAGAAATGAGAGAAATAAAATTTCTTAGGGGATAGGAAGGGAGGAGGAGGACCTATGCTCCAGAGCCCTTAAGGGAGATAGGCACCTCTGTCTTATCTGATTGCAATATCATTTTCCACTATTATAATCAAATTAAACTCGTTAGCTGACAAAAGTAATTTGTGTAAAGTAATTTGTATATTTGACAAAATCATAATTATTTTAAAATAGTCATGTCTTCTTAACAATAATTTAAATCATACTAACTTTTTTTTCCATTTCTGGATAAACATAAACACCATTATTATACACTTTTACAAAATGACGTATCCATTTTAAGTTTTCTTCTTCCTTTTCTTCATTCTCAACATCATCTTGTGATTCAAGAGAAAATTGATCTTCTATTTTACAATTCTACAAAACAAAAATTAATGAATTAAAATTACAGATAAGATAGGAATATTATAGATCAATGAAGGCAATAAATTTAATCAAATTCACAATATCAAATATATATATAGTAAAGTGTGAGTTTTAGAGTGATAAATTGCTTGATATATACACCCGTACTATATTTAAAGTATAATTAACTATGTATGTTAGAATTATAAAATATATAGTAATAAACTGATATATATATATATATATATATATATATATATATATATATATATATCTACGGTCAATGAACGCTAATTTTTACCATCATTGTCAAAATCTGAGACAGTAAATGACCTTGCAGCTTGGAAATGATTTCTCTAAAAAGAAAATCAGAATAATTTCCGATTCACATCATAATCAGAATCCGATCAATATATATATATATATATATATATATATCAGTTTTTTACTATATATTTTATAATTCTAACATATATAGTTAATTACTTTAAATATAGTACGGGTGTATTAATCAAGCAATTTATCACTCTAAAACTCACACTCTACTCATTAGCGGAACCAGTCCTTCTTCCCTCCTCCTGGAAGCTGGAAAAAATTCCAAATAGCTGCTGTTAGAAACGTTTTCATGAATGAAAGTACTAATTATTTGGTCACCGATTTGATCGGATTCTGATTTTCTTTTTAGAGAAATCATTTCCAAGCTGCTAGATCATTTACAGTAATCTGTCTCAGATTTTGACAATGATGGTAAAAATTAGAGTTCATTGACCGTAGATATCGACCTTATTACTTAATCAAATTATTAAGTTTAGGTTCGACTCGTTCGACAAACAATTTGACGTTCTTTAATTTCTTAAAGAATACGTTTTTCGCTTTGATGCATGTTTAGTTGTAATACATGAAAAAAGAAATCAGATAAATCTGGATTTTATGGCTGTAAAAGTTTTCTCTTGATGACACGTATTAGCAACTTAGCTTTTTACATGTCTAAACCCATAGTTAGTAGAGATAAATTTTTAAAAGAGTGTAAGTAGAAATCAAGTACCACAAAAAGGTTTGATTTAGAGATGGTTGACCGTGATATAATATGAGAAGGAGTTGATCGGGAGGGGTGAGGAGGAGGGTGCGGTCAAATAAATACTAAATTATAAAAATAGTATTATTTAATTATTATGCTGACGTTTCAACCCACCTTGCAGATCTTCATCAGGTCTACAAAAGATACAAAATATAAAAGGTACATGGTGAAAAAAAAATAAATGAATAATAAGTAGATTCATTTATTTTATTGAAAGACCTGCAAGGTGGGTCGAAATGTCGGCATAATAATTAAATAATACTATTTCTATAATTTAGCATTTATTTAACTGCATCCTCCCTCTCTCCCTCCTCCCTTCCGATCAACCCCTTCTCACAAAAAAGTCTATACAAACAAAGGTTAGATTTTCAGCGGGAAAGTAAGAAATTAAGTTTTGTGACTTAAGTAAATCAAGTTTTTTGGTGAATACGAAGTGATAGCTAAACACTATTTAATTTAAGTAATTAATGATTATTTCACTTAAACTAGTTAAAATTTATTTGAAATAAAAATAGAGTTTGCTTTTGTTAAAACCATTTAAAGAGGAATTTATAGCGGCGAAACTCAGCTAAGGAGTGGGGAGAGATAGGTAGTGGTGGTAGAACGGGTAGGGATGGAGGAAGGTGCGCCCCCCTCCCCTGAGAAAATTCCTAGATCCGCCACTGATCCTACCCTCTAAATATAGTCTAGTTACACACTATATATAATATTACTCAGTTCAGACTGAAATGACAAACGTCAATAACTAACATGACAGATATATAAAAATATAATAGAAAAGCATATGTAATTCAGAGTTTCTACCTACCAAAGACTTTTTATCGAATTTTATGATTTTTCTATGTCCTGTTTAGAAAAATTCCATATTTTCAAAAGAGATACAATAGAACAGGTTACGTATATGTACATATTGTAATGTCAACATTACATGGTATTTTAATAGTGGCACAAAAGTGGTAACAGCACGAACTACGGGGAGGAAGTGCGTGCGGATGGTGGGGAAAGCAAGCCTCATGTAACTCAGAATGTGACGGGCCGCCAAGAGAGAAGGTGATAGCGGCCAAGAGAGAATGTGACAAGCTGTCAAGAGAGAAGTTGACGAGCTGCCAAGTGAGAAGGTGCTAGCCAGCAAGCTGAGAAAGTGAAAAAGGAGTACTAGCCGGTTCGAGTGTTGATAGAGGCCACTAGTGGAGATTATTTTATGTTGGAAGAAAAACATAGCAGAAATTAATTAAGTGGTACAGAAAACGGAACATTCGTAAGTAAGAAGAGATCATTTCACTGGCAGGCGTAAACATTTGGGTGAGTGCTAACAATGCCATTTATGTGGACAGAGGGATAGAGCCACAAAGTTTAGAATGGGACAAATTATTTTATAAAACTATTTTAAATTATATATAAGTGTAGTTAGTAATTAGTAAATTAGTGTAGATTATCTGGGGGTCCAATATTACTGATAGGCGAGGCGCGAAAATGGGAGGTTTCATAGCAAGAAATCACCTTGTCGTGATGAATGAACCCTCTGCTACCCCTATCTTTTCTGGAGTCATGGGGCAGAGTTGGATTGATGTCACGATCGTCACGCCTGTGCTTACGAGGTACATCGCAGATTGGACTCTCAGGTCTGAAACGAGTCCTGACCATATTGCGATAGTAATCGACCTGGTAGATAATCCAGGATGTTCCCACGGTATTGATAAAGGTTTTGTTACGAAAATAAGTGACTGGATTGTCTTCAGGTGCTGTCTGGAAGGATTAATTGTAGATGAAGAATGGGATGTGATGGAGATGGACGTAGCTAATGACCTGGATTACAAGGTATCTAGGATCACCAATATCATTCGAGACGCTGCCGAAAACTCCCTGAAGCACCGGAAAGCGAGAGCTCGACCGGTCCCATGGTGGACGCCAGCCTTAACTGTTCTAAAGAGAGACCTCTACAAGGCCCGGCGGTCATATCAGAGGTGCAGATGTGACGAGAGGCGCATTGCACTTCGGAATGAGTATAAATCTAAATCCAGGATATACCGAAACGAGGTTCGCTCACAAAAACGGAAGTCCTGGGACGATTTCATCCATAGTTAATTAATTTAAATATAGTACGGGTGTATTAATCAAGCAATTTATCACTCTAAAACTCACTCTACTCATTAGCGGAACCAGTCCAAGAGTCCTCGAAGAATCCCTGGGGTATTCCGTGCAGGGTGGCATTGGGTAAGCTGACCCCGCTGCAGACTATTGCAGCTTTGAAATATCAAGATACTCAGGCAACCACCCTGGAAGAGACAGCCAGTATTTTCATTGAAACAATATACCCCAGGGATGATTCAGCCCAGGACAGCGAAAATGTCGTTTTTGTGAGGCGTACCACGGTGTATCCGACCGGGTCAGATTTTTGCCCACCATGGGACATTCACGATCTTCGTATTGCCGTGGATAGGCAGAAAATGAATCGTTCTCCAGGTCTTGATGCAATAGACGCGGCAATCTTAAGGAACAGTATTCCGTATATTGAAGATCATATTTTAAGATTTTTCAATCAGTGTCTAGATACGGGATACTTCCCATGAAGTTGGAAGATTGCTGATTTGAGACTCCTCTACAAGGGAGGAGATAGAGATAAGCAACTCCCTAACTCATATAGACCTATATGTCTCCTCCCTGTGATGAGCAAGGTCCTGGAGAACCTCATGATGTCTAGCTTACGCCCTGTTTTCGACAGAGCTAGCCATCCACGGCAATATGGTTCAACTAGAGGCAGAGGGACCGCTGATGCTCTGCTGAGAGTGCGCCAAGATGTTGAAGAGAGGGCGGAACGTTATGTTATGCTATTGCTTTTTGATATATCTTCCGCCTTCGACAGTGTATGGTGGCCTAGCGTGCTCCAGCAGCTGCAGAAATACGATGTTCCCAGCAATTTATACTCACTTGTAAGAAGCTACCTCCATGACAGGCGTGTCAAGATCAGAGGGAATCACTATGAGGCAGAAGCTTCCATAGAGAGGGGATGCCCTCAGGGATCAGTCCTTGGCCCTGCTCTGTGGAAGCTTGTCTTCGATGAATTGCTGGGAGTGTTAGAGGAAGAGCGGTTCCCTGCTACTGCCTATGTTGATGACCTAGCTGCTGTGGTGGCCTCAAACAGCAGAGCTGGAGTCAGGACAGAAGCAGAGCGATGCGCTGGCCTGGTCGCGAGGTGGTGTGAGGGGAAGAAGATGAAGATGGCTGCTGCCAAGACTCAAGCCATTCTCCTCAAGGGCAAGACTGACAGGGCACACCCTATAACAATGAATATAGAAGGCCAAAGGATACGTCCAAGTGAGGTGGTAACCTACCTAGGAGTTAGGTTAGGTTTAGGCCTAAATGTGACACCTCACTTGGAATATATGGCAGGTAGGGTGGCCCTAGCAATGGACGGTCTAACTCGCGTGGGAGGTGCATTCTGGGGCCTTAGGTATCCAGCCACAATCACGATATATAAAGGAGTTGTGGAGGGTATCCTGAGGTATGCGTCTCCCTTCTGGTTCCGTAACCTCACACTACGACAAAAAAAAAGGCTAGCCTCGACTCAGAGGACAGCTCTGCTTCGGGTCACCAGAGCATATAGGACAACTTCGCATGAAGCGGTGCAGGTTCTAGCGGGGGTGGTGCCTCTCGTCCTCCTCCTACTAGAAGAAGTGACGAAATATTCATACAAGATAGAAGGCTCTACAGTACTTTCGGACAATCTAAAGGTGAGGATTATGGAAGGGCCTAATAGGTGGAAGAAGATACTCCGGGAGGATACAATTGAAGCATGGAACCGGCGGTGGGTAACAACTCCTAAAGGAAGTACATTGAGGAAGTATTTTCCCACAGTACAGTCGAGGCTTCAGGCAAAGTGGGTCCTCCCGGACTACTGGATTTCCCAGTTCCTCACGGGGCATGGAGGATTTCGAGCTAAACTTCACGGTCTGGGCATTGATGTAGATCCTCTATGCCCAATCTGTAGTGTTCCGGAAACTGTAGAGCACGTGGTCACGACCTGCAACGCGTTTGAAACGTTAAGAGCGACAATGACAAGAGCCGCGGGAATCTATGTCCTCACTGAAAATGAGTTTCCTCAGTTAGTCAGTGAGGAAAATTTCCCGCGGTTTAAGGATTTCATAAATGGATGGAAGACTGCAGTGGGGCCCGCTCACTTCCATATTGGTGCTCGCAGAAGAAGAGGACAAGCGCCAGGAAGACCTCCAGATTCTGAAAGCTAGGCCGAAAGAAGAAAGAAGAAGATAAAACAGAAGAACTATATATGTGCATATCTAGTAGTAGTGTGTTATTAAGTATACATGCCTAAAACACACTATTGCAAACACCCGTATTGCCATTGTATTGTATGGTGGAGGAAGCAAGCCTCATGTAACTCAAAATGTGACGGGCCGCCAAGAGAGAAGGTGATAGCGGCCAAGAGAGAATGTGACAAGCTGTCAAGAGAGAAGTTGACGAGCTGCCAAGTGAGAAGGTGCTAGCCAGCAAGCTGAGAAAGTGAAAAAGGAGTACTAGCCGGTTCGAGTGTTGATAGAGGCCACTAGTGGAGATTATTTTATGTTGGAAGAAAAACATAGCAGAAATTAATTAAGTGGTACAGAAAACGGAACATTCGTAAGTAAGAAGAGATCATTTCACTGGCAGGCGTAAACATTTGGGTGAGTGCTAACAATGCCATTTATGTGGACAGAGGGATAGAGCCACAAAGTTTAGACTGGGACAAATTATTTTATAAAACTATTTTAAATTATATATAAGTATAGTTAGTAATTAGTAAATTAGTGTAGATTATAGTTATTTAATGTTGAATGAGTGTTCAGTTGTCAGAACCCAACCTGAGAATTTATGTTATGTGTTAAAATAAATAGTATATTGAAAAAGGAAACTCGTTGTTTGATTTTGGAGGGAAAGAGGAACGTTACAATATATATATATATATAAATAATTAAATTATGTTTTCCTGATTTTAAAATATTATGAGGCAATAATTAATTAAGTAACCTTATGTTAATATATATATATATGTCTGGTCACTTATTATCTATTCAATAAACTACTAAATTTTCATTGCTTCTGTGTTTAGTCGACGTTTCGATCACGATTTTTTATAAGTTAACAATGGTATCCTCTTCAAAGTTTTAAAATAGAGCCTTGATACCTCAGGCTAGGGACACACTGACAGTCTCAACACCATCCACCATCATACATATTAAGCTACTGTAGCTTAAGTTTAGTGAATACTTAATAAGTGACCTTATTCCCAATTAAATAATTATGTTAAAATTTAATACTCAAAGGTCGATTAAAGAAAAGTTGTAAATATATATATATATATATATATATATATATATATATAAATTAATAATAATAATAATAAGTCTATCACCAGGCGATTGGTCTAAAAATTAAATTATTAAACGACTCGATGCCCTACTATAAATATTGCCCTAAAAGTATTTGCCAGAAAGATGGCTTAAGATTATATTGGAATCAATCGTTTATAACAGACCATCTCGTGATCCACAACAGACCTGATATTGTGTTAATTGACGGCAACATTAAGGTGGCTGAAATTATAGATATTGCTGTGCCAAATGACGGAAACATTAACTCAGTCTGTGCAGAAAAAATTCGGAAATATCAAGGTCTAGCAGCTGAGTTAAAAAGTTTGTATAAACTTAATAAAAAGTAACCGTTAGGGGCATCGTGATCTCCAGCAATGGTATGATACCGGTGTCTACTGTGGAAGCTACTGACAGGCTGGGCCTCCCAACTCATGTAATAAAGGAAGCTCAGAAAGCGGTGCTGCTGAATACTGCCAGAATTGTAAGAAGCTTTCTCAACATTCAATAGAAATTAAAATTGAACATACCTGAGGTGGTTGGAGTTGATTCTCCCCCTCTCAAGTAAACAAAAAAAAAACCTTTTGTAAAAGTGTTGATAAATAAAATAATAATACTTTATTTTTTCTAGGACGAGTCCCTTTAGAATAATACAGGAAGACAGAAATGAGGGCTAAGGAGCCTCAGAGATACATAGATAAAAATACAGAGTAATTGAACAGTCTTGGTTAAAAATATATATATATATATATATATATATATATATATATATATATATATATATATACACATATACATATGAGTTGCTTTCCAATTTTGATCAGTTGATAATTAAAGAAATAAAAAAAATAGATAAACAAAAATTGGAGTACAAATAATGAAGAACGAACTAATAATTTATGTACATATTTTCAGTAGTATCTATTTACGATTTTATGGAGACTGGATGGATAAGAAATGATTGAACAGGCGGGATTTAAAGGTAGGAAGGGTATTAGATTGACGGATATGGGAAGGGATGGAGTTCCATAGAGATGAAGATCGGATAATGAACGATTTGTCGAAAGCCGCGGTTCGGTGGGCCCTTATGTATAAATCAGAAGAGCGGGAACGAACAGAGGATTTGAATTGAAGGAGTTCGGAGATGTATGAGGGACGGTGGGATTGGATGACTTGAAAGAGGAAGGATGCCAGGAAATACGACGGTAGGAAGGATAAAGCCACTTTAACTCCGCGTAAAAATGGGAAACAGAGGCGTCCCTTGGGATCCCGAAGATGAATCGTACAAAGCAATTTATCAAACGTTTTAGTTTATACATATATATATATATATATATATATATATATATATATATATATATATATATATATATATATGTCCTCGCGCGGGCTAATTACCGCGTATGGGGAGCGTCCCACGGGTGGCGGATGTGGGGATGGTAGATGGAAATTCCTTGGAAGTTCCTCCCGGCTAAGTCCGATGGACTCGCTGACCAACAATGAGAGGGGCCCTCCAGACTTGCTGGAGGGAGAGGACCTCCAGACTTGCTGGAGGGAGGGGACCTCCAGACTTGCTGGAGGTAGGGGCCCACCAGACTTGCTGGAGGGTGTGACGTAGGATTGAACGCCCTACTCACATATCTTTAGTTCACCAAACACCACAAAAAGTCATGGATCTTTCTAAGGTAAAACGCTCATTATCCGGAGGTAAACTAGTCCCCCGTTCGGGTCTCCGGGTGGGGACTGCTTTAGGGGATTCATGGCGCAAGTTGAAATATAGGGATTTAAATATTGGTACGTGGAACGTAAGGAGTTTAAACACAGCAGGGGGGCTAAAATCGGCCGCGAATGAGGTGAATAGGTACAATTTGGATGTCGTGGCTCTGCAAGAGGTTCGCTGGCCAGGGGAGGGCTCGATGAGGGAAGGAAAGTACACTATTTGGTACGGAGGAAGCGGGAATCACTGTTTGGGTACCGGGTTTCTAATTAGGAGTAGATTACTGTCCGCTTTGAGGGACGTACAATTCTTTAGTGATAGAATTTCGGTAGCCACATTTCAGGGACGTTGGTTTAAAATCGCATTAATAAACATACATTGTCCGACCGAAGACAGTGACGATGAAGTCAAAAGCGAATTTTACGATAAACTCGAATAGGTTTATGATAAACTACCGCGAAACTACATGAAAATAATTATAGGTGACGCGAACGCAAAGGTAGGAAGGGAAGAAGTTTATATTCCGACGATTGGTAAAGAAAGTTTGCACGAATATAGTAATGATAATGGGATCCGTCTGATAAACTTTGCCATCTCGAAAAACCTGATAATTAAAAGTAAGACGTTTAAACATAAGGATATTCATAAATATACTTGGACATCACCGGATTCGCAAACACGAAATCAAATCGATCATGTCTTGATACAACATAGCTGGCAAAGCAGTATAATTAATGTACGGTCTTATCGCGGAGCAGAATGTGGGTCGGATCATGAATTAGTAATCGCGAAACTTCGACAAAAACTTAATATAAAAAAGAGAAAAGAAAACTGTCTTGATTTTGAGAATTTTAATTTGGACAAATTAAAAAATCCATCAATTAGAACCCAATTCGAGCTAGATGTTAAGAATAGGTTTGAAGCTTTAGAGCTTCCTGACGAGGACCACGAGGATATTGACAAGTTATGGATAGAGATCAGGGATAATATTAAAGCGGTCGGTAACTCGTGTCTAGGAAAAAAGGAAAATAAGAATAACAAACCGTGGTTTGATGAAGATTGCTTAAACATGTGTGAAAAAAGAAAAGCCGCTAAATTAAAAGCTCTAAATAATCCTAGCGAAGACAATCTGGAATACTTCCGAATCTCAAAGAACGAAACGACAAAATTGCTCAAAAATAAAAAAAGGGAGTATCTTAAAAATAAAATAATTGAAATAGAAACTAATAGAATCGAAAATAACGTAAGAGACATGTACAAAGGTATAAACAGGTCACGTAAATATGTAGGGCCCGTAACGTCTGGAATTAGGGATGATAACAACAATATTCTGACCGATCCGGTTGACATATTGAATAAGTTTAAGGACCACTTTGACAATATTTTAAATACGGGAAATTATGATCTGTGTCTATTCTAATCGAGGTGTCGGCATCGAACCTTCGGGTTCGCTAAGCCTTATTATTATTATTATTCTAATCGAGCAGGGGATTCCAAAAAAACTAGTAAATCTAGTCAGGATGTGCTTGACGGAGACACTCAATAAAGTTAGAATCGGTAATAATTTGTCTAAAAAATTTGAGGTTCGTTCGGGCTTAAAACAGGGAGATTCTCTTTCGCCTGTCCTGTTTAATTTGGCATTAGAACATGCCGTTAGGGAGGTAATGAGAACCGAGAAAGGGTTGGATCTGGGCGGGACAACATCCGTGCTGGGCTATGCTGATGATCTGGCACTGTTAAGCGAAGACGTTGAAACTATAAAACTAAATACGACAACGTTAATGAAAGCCGGTAAAGAACTAGGACTCGAAATAAACGTCGATAAAAGAAAATATATGGTTAGCTGCAAAAATGGCGATACTATTGGAGATATCGATATAGATGGTAATATGTTTGAACAGGTAGATAAATTTAGGTATCTAGGTTCTACGATAACTAGAAAAAACGAAAGTGAAGAAAAGATTAAGGTTAGACTGAAGGCGGGGAATGCTTGTTATTTTTCTGTGACAAAACTACTTAGTTCGCGCCTCTTGTCCCGAAACTTAAAAATTAGAATCTATAAAACAATTATCTTGCCTACAGTTCTTTATGGATGCGAAACTTGGCCGCTTACATTAAGGGATGAGCAGCGTCTTAAGGTTTTTGAAAATAAAGTATTGCGTAGAATATTCGGACCGAAGAAGGATGAGTTAACCGGAGAGTTCAGACGGTTACACAACGCCGAATAGCGTGAGCTGTATCCGGGTAATATAATTGAGATAATTTCATCGCGGCGAATCAAATGGGCTTGTAAAGTTGTTGGGCTTAGTAACGAGAGAATTCCTAAAAGGTTAATATGTGCTGTGCCGAATGGTAAGCGTCCGAGGGGTGGACCGAAGCGAAGGTGGGAAGATTGCATTAAAGCCGATCTGAAGGGACTGGGTTTGGATGGCGAACGGTGGAGGGAGATGTGTAACAAGCGATTGGTGGTGTCGAACCTTCGGGTTCGCTAAGCCTTATTATTATTATTATTATATATATATGTATATAATATATATTTTATTCAGTAGATCGAATCAACAAAGATGCAATAGAGCTGCATGCAGATAACTGGAAAGAAATAGGCATCAAGGCCTATATTGCCAACAGAAAAAAAAAAAAAAAAAAAAAAAAAAAAAAAAAAAAAAAATATATATATATATATATATATATATATATATATATATATATATGTATATCCTAAAATAAAAATAATAAAAAGGCTTAGCGAACCCGAAGGTTCGATGCCGACACCACCAATCGCTTATTACACACCTCCCTCCACCGTTCGCCGTCCAAACCCAGTCCCTTCAGATCAGCTTTAATGCTATCTTCCCAGCTTCGCTTCGGTCTACCCCTCGGACGCTTACCATTCGGCACAGCAAATATTAACCTTTTAGGAATTCCCTCGTTACTAAGTCCAACAACTTTACAAGCCCATTTGATTCGCCACGATGAAATTATCTCAATTATATTACTCGGATACAGTTCACGCAATTCGGCGTTGTGTAACCGTCTGAACTCTCCGGTAAACTCATCCTTCTTCGGTCCGAATATTCTACGCAATACTTTATTTTCAAAAACCTTAAGACGCTGCTCATCCCTTAATGTAAGCGGCCAAGTTTCGCACCCATAAAGAACTGTAGGCAAGATAATTGTTTTATAGATTCTATTTCGAGTCCTAGTTCTTTACCGGCTTTCATTAACGTTGTCATATTTAGTTTTATAGTTTCAAGGTCTTCGCTTAACAGTACCAGATCATCCGCATAGCCCAGCACGGATGTTGTCCCACCCAGATCCAACCCTTTCTCGGTACGCATTACCTCCCTAATAGCATGTTCTAGTGCCAAATTGAACAGTACAGGCGAAAGGGAATCCTCCTGTTTTAAACCCGAACGAACCTCAAATTTTTCGGACAGATTATTACCGATTCTAACTTTATTGAGTGTCTCCGTCAAGCACATCCTGACTAGATTTACTAGTTTTTTTGGAATCCCCTGCTCGATTAGAATATTATACAGTTTCTGGCGGTCAATAGAATCGTAAGCCTTTTTAAAATCTATATACAGCTGGTGAACAATACCGTTGTACTCCAATTTTTTCTCTAATATTTGCCGTAAAGAAAATATTTGATCAATACTCGAACGATTCCGTCTAAATCCGCATTGGTAGTCTCCGATAATTTACTCGGCGTATTCCGTGATTCGACTGGTTAAGATTAAAGTAAATATTTTATAACATACCGGAAGGAGTGAAATTCCTCAATAGTTATTACAATCCGTCCTCGGAACCTTTTTGTGAAACGGAATAAGAATAGATTCTTTCCATTCTTCAGGTAATTTCTCATTCACCCATATCTTTTTAACCAACGATGTATTTTAGAAACTCCAGCTTCCCCGCATGCCTTAATTAGTTCAGTAGGAATAGTGTCGGTTCCCGCTGCTTTATAAACCGGATCTTTCAGAATATTGTTATTATCATCCCTAATTCCAGATGTTACGGACCCTACACATTTACGTGATCTGTTTATACCTTTGTACATGTCTCTTACGTTATTTTCGATTTTATTAGTTTCTATTTCAATTATTTTATTTTTAAGATACTCTATTTTTTTATTTTTGAGCAATTTTGTCGTTTCGTTCTTTGAGGTTCGGAAGTATTCCAGATTGTCTTCGCTAGGATTATTTAGAGCTTTTAATTTAGCGGATTTTCGTTTTTCGCACATGTTTAAGCAATCTTCATCAAACCACGGTTTGTTATTCTTATTTTCCTTTTTTCCTAGACACGAGTTACCGACCGCTTTAATATTATCCCTGATCTCTACCCATAATTTGTCAATATCCTCGTGGTCCTCGTTAGGAAGCTCTAAAGCTTCAAACCTATTCTTAACATCTAGCTCGAATTGGGTTCTAATTGATGGATTTTTTAATTTGTCCAAATTAAAATTCTCAAAATCAAAACAGTTTTCTTTTCTCTTTTTTATATTAAGTTTTTGTCGAAGTTTCGCGATTACTAATTCATGATCCGACCCACATTCTGCTCCGCGATAACACCGTACATTAATTATACTGCTTTGCCAGCTATGTTGTATCAAGACATGATCGATTTGATTTCGTGTTTGAGAATCCGGTGATGTCCAAGTATATTTATGAATATCCTTATGTTTAAACGTCTTACTTTTAATTTTCAGGTTTTTCGAGATGGCAAAGTTTATCAGACGGATCCCATTATCATTACTATATACGTGCAAACTTTCTTTACCAATCGTCGGAATATAAACTTCTTCCCTTCCTACCTTTGCGTTCGCGTCACCTATAATTATTTTCATGTAGTTTCGCGGTAGTTTATCATAAACCTATTCGAGTTTATCGTAAAATTCGCTTTTGACTTCATCGTCACTGTCTTCGGTCGGACAATGTATGTTTATTAATGCGATTTTAAACCAACGTCCCTGAAATGTGGCTACCGAAATTCTATCACTAAAGAATTGTACGTCCCTCAAAGCGGACAGTAATCTACTCCTAATTAGAAACCCGGTACCCAAACAGTGATTCCCGCTTCCTCCGTACCAAATAGTGTACTTCCCTTCCCTCATCGAGCCCTCCCCTGGCCAGCGAACCTCTTGCAGAGCCACGACATCCAAATTGTACCTATTCACCTCATTCGCGGCCGATTTTAGCCCCCCTGCTGTGTTTAAACTCCTTACGTTCCACGTACCAATATTTAAATCCCTATATTTCAACTTGCGCCATTAATCCCCTAAAGCAGTCCCCACCCGGAGACCCGAACGGGGGACTAGTTTACTTCCGGATAATGAGCGTTTTACCTTAGGGAGATCCATGACTATTTGTGGTGTTTGGTGAACTAAAGATATGTGAGTAGGGCGTTCAATCCTACGTCACACCCTCCAGCAAGTCTGGTGGGCCCCTACCTCCAGCAACTCTGGAGGTCCCCTCCCTCCAGCAAGTCTGGAGGTCCCCTCTCTCCAGCACGTCTGGAGGGCCCCTCTCATTGTTGGTCAGCGAGTCCATCGGACTTAGCCGGGAGGAACTTCCAAGGAATTTCCACCGACCATCCCCACATCCGCCACCCGTGGGACGCTCTCCATTCGCGGTAATGAACCCGCGCGAGGATAAACTAAAATAAAAAAATAAAATAATTGTATTACAAATATCTACAAACACTCTATAATATGTTTGATATGTCATATGTAATGAAATAAAATGCACAGATACGAAAAATTATTAACAAGCTATTAAGTTAGCATACATTAAGTGTGAAAGTTTCTCACATTATATGCCTTAAACTTACCATAAAAATCTTATGTATGTCACATTGTTACCCATGGACAAAGACAATCCTTTCGACCTAGTGTTTGCTAAAATTATTACAGACGGAACTTAGCGTAGTAGAAAAAATGCAGAAAAATGCAATGGTGAGTGGTTCATATAAAGTAATGGATAGAAGCATGCATTAACAGCTCGGTCCATTAATAATCCCACCATCTGCACACTCGCCTTCGTCAGTGTGATCAGTTAAGTAAAGTAAACTAAGTGATTGTGATGTTATTTGCATCTCTGTCTCACTCTTTGATTTGATTTCATCAATCAATTCATCAAATCAAAGTAAAAAGTGGCTAGATGGAACACAGAGGCAACATTTAGATTAATAAGCAAATTTAAAAGAAATGAATGTTGATTTAATCTGTAACTGACAACCTACAGACAGATACATGATATTACTTATATCAAGTTCGCCGAAGCAATGAATTCCCCAAACTGGTGAAACATAGGTGAAAAACAAAATAAAAACTTGGATAGTAAAAGGTTTCCAGTCTTAATAATATCTACTTACCCTAAAATCTGGAAGAAGTTTTCCCTCAAGAAACTTAGTTATCTTAAGGTTTTTCATTTCAGACTTTTTTGGTGTTATGATCAAGTTGGGAAGCAATGATAGAAGCCGTATAGCTTGCACTGGGCTACAGCTATCACCCATATTGTCTATTGCTTTTTCCATTATATCCTTGCACTCCTCAACAGAATTCATCCATTCTTTTGTTCTTTCACATATTTCAGCATAACCATAATCAGATTTTTCTACACCAGCACTCAGACCACTAATAAAAACAAATTATATTTTTGTATAAACGTAATTTTGATAATGATTTTTATTAAAATATAAATACATAAGGGTGAACACAATAAGCAAGGCAGCAGAAGAGACATTGGGAGAAATTACAAATGGAAGAAATGAAGAATGATTCAATGAAGAATGTGCGAAAGCCATTGAAGAGAAAAATCAAGCCAGACAGAAGATCTTACAGAGGTTCACAAGGCAAAACCAGGAGACCTACAGTATGAAAAGAAGAACAACTAAGAAAGTGTTTAGAGAGGAAAAAAGAAAATGATCTGTAAAAGGCTTGAAAATATAGAAATGTTGAACAATGTGTATGAAAGTAGGAAATTTTATAAGGAAATTAATTGGTTCAGAAAAGAGTATCAGCCGAAGCTGAATAATTTCAAAAGTAAAACAGAAGAGGCTTTGGATGGAGAAGGAGAGGTGATGAACAGGTGGACCGAACACCGAACACTTCTCAGAATTGCTGAACATTGGTCTGGAGGTGGAGGATGTTGAGAGTGGAGAAGAATGTCAGGTGTGGCAACCAAAATGCCTAGTTGATGAGCCTGACAGAGAGGATATTGAGTTTGCCATCATGGACTTGAAGAACTGTAAAGCTCCCAGTGAGGACAGGATAGTTGTGGAATTGATTAAATGCTGCAGTGGTAAAATGAAGGCCTTAATATATGAGTTGCTATGTGACGTATGGAGAGAGAAAAAGATGCAGAATGACTGGAGGATTAGATTTATATGTCCTATTCTTAAAAAAGGCAGAAAGGATCAGCGCACAAATTATAGAAGAATAACCCTATTGGGAGTCCTGTATAAACTCCTGTCTAGTTTAATATTGAAAAGACTGCGAAAATGTGCTGAGGAAATTTTAGATGATTACCAGTGTGGTTTTAGAGCTGGCCACGGTACTACGGATCAAATTTTTTTTATAAGACAAATGATGGAAAAACGCTACGAGTATGACATTGATCTGCACTTGTTATTCATTGACTACAAGCAGGCATTTGATAGCATCAAGAGATCAGCTCTGTTAAGAATGCTAATGAAAAGTGGAGTGCCACATAAACTAATTAATTTAATACGCATGACCATGGAAAATGCATCATCCAAAGTTATTATTGGAAATAAAGTTGCCGATTGTTCGAGGTTCAGTCTGGAGTGTGTCAAGGAGATGCCTTATCGGCAACACTATTCAACATAGCTCTGCATGCTGCTGTGAAAGATGCAGCTAAAAAAGGCACCATTGATGAGAAGACCTGGCAAATGTGTGCTTACGCTGATGACCTGGTAATAGCTGCACAAAGTGAAAAAGCGCTTAAAAAGGCATTTGAGATTGTGTACGAAATTGGCAAAAAAGTAGGACTTGTGGTCAATGAAAGCAAAACTAAATACCTGAAACTGTCCTCGGCAGCAAGTAGAAGATCCTGCAATGTAATCACAATAAAAAATTTTAAGTTCGAAAATGTACCCACATTCGTGTATCTTTGTTCTGCTCTAAATAACGAAAACGTAATCAGCAGAGAAATAGACAACAGAATAATGGCTGGTAATAGAGCTTACTATGCAAACCTAAAACGTCTCAAGTCTCCATTGTTGTCAAAAGCCAAAAAAATAAAGCTGTATAAAACGCTTATTAGACCAGTAGTCATCTATGGAGCGGAAATCTGGTGTTTATCGCAAGAGGATTGCCGTAAACTAAAAGTATTAAAAAAAAAAAAAGGAAAATAATAAGAAGGATTTATGGTGCTACAAGTGTTAATGGTGAGTGGAAAATCAAAAGAATGAAATCGAGGCTATACTAGAGAATCAAAACATTATTAACTATATCAAGGCAAGTAGGCTTAGATGGGCAGGACATGTAATCAGAATGGAGAATGAACGGGTGCCGAGAAAAATATTGGAAGCAAACTTCAGTGAGAAGAGGAAAATAGGAAGACTGAGAAGCAGATGGAAGGATGAAGTGGAGAGAGATGCGAAGAAGCTAGGAGTTTGCAATTGGAAGAGAGTAGTACAGGACAGAGAGAATTGTAGAAAAATAACTGAGGAGGCCAAGGGTCTTGCTGGCCTGTAGCGCCGGGGAGTTAGTTAAGGGTGAACGCACCAGTTATGGACAGGGAGTGGTGGACAGGTTGGATTTTAAATGTAAATAATAAGCTTCCTTATTGATTTAAAGGTTTCAGTTTCTTCTAGATTGAAGAACAATGCCCTCTGTTGATAACTGTATGAACAAAGTTACCAAAAGAAAACTGTTTAGTGCCTTCCTACTAACAAGAGTAAATTGAACATTTATGTTACCTTATCTTTATAGTTAAATAAAAATTTAGAATTTTTCTGAGGTATGTCCATTACTGGTACTGACTTCCTGTCCATTACTAGAACATTTGAAGTTCGGGATGTCCACCACCAGTGCAAAAAGGTGTTTTTTTTAAATGGAGATTATACTTGCATAACTGAATATTTTTTCAATTTTAAAATTATAAATAGAAAAAGAAGACCCTAGAGATTCTAAATGTCCAACGCAGAAGTTTATAACTGTAATAATTATAGCGGTATAAGCCAAAACAGACAATAATTTCCTGAGCTGTGTCGGTCACTGGTGCGCTTACCCTAAATATAATAATTATTTATAAATTGAATATTTATAATTATAACTTATAAATATATTATAACAAACATATTAAATCAATAATGATTGACTTGGTAGTTATTATTCCCAGAAGTTTTAATTCCCTTCAGGCTTCAAACTGGTCGATTGTCTTCCAACAGTTGAATTTAATTTAGCATTAAAATGTTTTATTAGAAACATGATGTGCAGGAAAGTAACAAAAAATTTTTAACTTGGAGATGTAAAAGGCGTGAGCCTGGGTAGGCTTATTTGGTATTTTTATTCGGTGCAGATCTGGAGATTTTAAGTAAAAATTAAATACAATGTTCATCAAAGTCATTAGAATTAAATGATAAAATGAATACACCGCAATGTTCTGGACTTTAACATTTTTATATTTCGGAGATCCTGCAGAAAAAAATTATAAAGAAAGTGAAGAAGTAAAATAATGATTATTATTTAAAACATTAATTTTTTATTTATGTTAGGTTTAAGTATTCAATAATAATAACTTATGCATGAAAAAAAATATTTTTATGGTATAATCTACCAAAATTAAATTAATCTGCTCTCTTTTTGCTTTTATTATATTTAAAGTTAAAGTTTTGTTTACGAAAAAGTTACTAGTAAAATATTTGTTCATTTAAATTATATAGTATGTTTTTTATTCTAATCTTATTTAGTGCCCAAATTATTATTTTAAAACACAATTTCATTAATGCATTATATTTATTGAAAACTTTTTTCCACCCAAATTATAAATTAAAAATTAATGAATTTAGCAGAAAACATTTTTATTTATTTTTAATTATTCACATTTTGCTAAATTACAATTAACTTTACCTTTCTACTGTCACAGAAGATTGTCGCCGTCTATTGAGATAATGCATCTGTCGGAGGTAGTTGTCTCTTTCTGCATCCATGCTGAAAAATAAATTAAAAATTTATATTTAAAATATTCAAAAACTAATACAACAAATATAATAGTAATAATAAATAATATATTTTTAATGTATGTAATTTCAGTAAAGATATCTATGAGCATTTGGTCCATACCAAATAACTTAAAGGAAACCCAAAATTTTCAACTCTCCAATAAAGTTTCTAGTTGGACAGTGTACCTTTTAACTGTTTCACAATAAATTTAAACAGGTACAAAAAATAAATTGGTGTAAAAGGACATAAGAGACCTCTTTGTATTTTGTCAAACCAGACTAATGGGCCTATGTTTGGTACCATGTTATTATTATTCTTAGGAGATTTTAGTCCCAGAATAAAATTATTTTTTCATTTCATTTCAAGAGATACCATTACTATTATCTTGACACAACAATCTGTTGCCGGGTTGGGTCTCCTCCTCACATAAAAGATATAATGTTGAGAATCCATTTTCTTATAATTTTCATTTGGTGACAAGTTTCTTACACTTTTTAAACCAAAAGGTTTCTATATATATATATATATATATATATATATATATATATATATATATTATGTTTTTAGATTTCATTTTGATTTTCTTTAGTAACGTGGCTGAAAGCATATTTTTATTTTCTTTGATATTGGAAGAGATGTTCCATATGAATATATATTTTTTCAAATATTTCTTCATTGAAATTATGAATAAAAAACCTTGCTTCCACACACAGTTATTTGAAGTCAAATAAATGATTTAAAGATGAATGCAGAAGAGTAACCAATTTTTTAAAAAACACGAAGTGAGCAGAGGAGGAATTTAGATAGAAAGGAAGAGAAGAGAAGGTATTGAAAAAAAAAACTATTTTTTAAGTCCATGTCATTTTTAAATTGTAACGAACATTTTAAATTTGTATGCTGGCAAAAGTAGAAAAGAAAATACTGTTGAATTTGATATAAATATCCAGAAAGTATTTTTTCCCTTTATATTTGAGTTATCTAAAGGAGTAACAGTAACAAACAATGAATATGGTGCTTCTTAATATAAATGATTGGATTAGGATATATAAATTAAAAAGTTCAGTAAAAATCAGTACATTGTAGAAAACTCATAAGGAAGTTAGTTTTTCTCTACTTTTTCCAAATTAAATTGAAGATTCCAAACTATATTATGCTTTCAGCCATACGATAATTTTTAACAAAGATATAATCAATAACAAAAATTTAATGTACTTTTTCTCCCCAAACGCTAGAAGCGATGTCCAAACCAATTTGCTCTGTCTGAAACAATGACCATGTTTAACATATATCACTCCAACCTGTAGACAGTCTTGGATTCAGTACTTTATAAGGAAGTTATGTTTCAAGGCTGACAGTAGTAATAGGAAATGATTTGGCTATGATTACCCTCATCCACCTGGTTTTTATCTCAATCAAGGGTACTCACTTTACGGAGGCTGAGTATGCTCCAAGTGGGTCCTCTGACCCCAGTATTGATCCATGGCTTATTGACAGAATAGATAGATAGATAGTTTATTTTATTTGTCTAAGGAAATTCCTGTACTAATAAATTTATAAATTCCTGTAATATAATATAATGGTATAATTAACAATGTTAGATCTTGAGTCTAGTACTGTATTCAAACAAAATATTAACAATGTCCACAGCATTAAGTATGACTAATATAATAACAGATTAATAAACAATATATATATATATATATATATATATACATAACAATTAGTAAAACATTTTTTTTTTATTTATTTATTTTTTTTTTAAATATTCGAGAGGTATAAGACAAATGACTATATAAATAAGCATTAATATATGTTATATCATTATTGACAGAATAAATAATATATAATTCTTTTTACTATTAGAATATTTCTGAAAACCAAAATCAAATCCAAATTCAGGAGAATGGGAGCAGTGTGTTATTCACTGAATGAAGAGCCGCTGATCCCTGACCAAGTTGATTAACATTGCATTAATACCATATTTGTAACAGCAAACTCTTTGAGGTTGTGACGGCCGAGTGTGTTAGAATGTTGCATTCTTTAACATTCTCAAGTCTTCAACAGTCTCAAGAGCATTGCTGGTTCGAATCAGTGAAATGAATCTCAATCTTCTGACTCTGGTTAGAATAGATTTAGTTGTATTTCTTGAACAACCCTTCCTTATGACATAAATGGTGAAATAGGGAGTAATTGAGAAAAAAAAAACACTGCTAACTCCCCGCAGAATTAATACAATTCGGCTACCTCTAGCCCACCTACAATTATTTAACCAGATAAAACTTTCATTAGAACTAGAAAATGAGGTTGTTCTGAAAACTTAAGCATTTATAGTTTAACTCCCATAACACAATAATGGTAATATATTAGTGAGTATTTATTTAGTCATGATTGGTTATAGTAATAATAAATAATACAATTTTAAGGAAAAAAGGTTTAATACCTATTAAGAAACTTCAAATGCAATCTGATAAGAAGACCTCTGATATACTTCCGCAGGTATAATTTTGCCAGTTCCATCAGTATCTGCTCATGGTTTTTCAAGTTGTAATCATTACTAGAAGTTTGAGGCAAGCCGTAAATTGTCCACTTTGTCCACTTAGTCCTGATCAGTATCAAGGATTAAATTTTTTACTATCAAATATGTTATAAATAATGAATATTTTACAAAATAATAAGAAACTGGATAGCTACAAAGAGTGATATGCCCAAAACTTGATAGCTCTTTAATAATAATAAATTTAATTTAGCAATTCTAGAACAAAATAACAATGATTGTTTGCCTTTAGAATTAAAAACACATTTTTAAAATTTAAATGTTCAAAAATCTCAAATGATGTTATTTAATTAATCATTAAAAAAGTAAGTTAAAGCTTACTAAATCATAATATGATCTTTTATTTGCACTAAAATACAATCCCATCATTATTCCTCTACCAAATGATCAAAATTAAATCCATAAAGTATGATAGATAAAATCATATTTAACAAGAAGTATTTTCATTCCCGTATTTTAGGAAGTTATACATAATAGCTGAACAAGTGATTTGCTAAAAGTTATTCTTAAATACAGTATTTAAAAATACAAGAAAAGGTCTTAACCATACTATTGATCAGGAAGTCGTAAGTTGTGACATTATCTAGCTTTACAAGATATTTTCTAAAGTAGATTTCTATAATAATAATGTGTTAGTATCAGATAACTTTACCTTAGTCAATATTTATCTACTAAAAATCACAATTAATAAATAAGATAATTTTGTAAAAACATTCACTTCTACTTTTTGTAATATAAAATAAATAAATTATGATTGTGTTTATATTCAAGTTGATATTGCCCTCATTTGAAATGGCCAGGAACGTTTACTTATTGCTTATAACAGTTAAATAATGTACAATACGCTGGCCTGTGGAGAGAAACCTAAGGCCCTGCAGATAATTTTCTTGGATCCCTATCAAATATTAAATTAATCACTAAACCATAATAGAAACTTTTTATAAAGTACGCAAAAATAATAGTATGTAAAGATATTACCTAAGTATTTATAATATATCGCTACTGTTAGTGCAAAAGATCATATGTAACAATTTTACATGTTTATTCTACTTGTGCCAAAGGTTGCATTTTGTACTCTTCAACTGATATAAGTAGTCTACTACTATGGAAAACAGCAGAGGGAAAAAAATATGAAATTATCCTAATAAACGATAAAGAAATAATCAATTTTTATGCTTTTCTATTAAAAAATCAATTTTCACATACGACCTTTTGCACTAATAGTAGTGATATTATCAATACTATATTTTAATTTTAATTTAGAAGTCACAAAATAAAACCTTATTTTAAAGCCATGGCTCACATCTGTGGCCGGGCCCCAGGACTGCAACCCTGGCTACCCCTCCCTCTTGTTGGGCATGACAAAACCTTATTTGTTAGTTCAAATATAATTCAAAACTGATAAGTAATGCTTACATTTTCCTGTCTCTTAACTGGAGTAAAAAGTTGAGTGCATTGCCCCTGCCTCGATTGGTATAACTTATTTCCAATGGATTCACTCCCTTTAAAATCAGAGTTCGTAACTGAAAACAGTTTCTGTGATTAAAAGTGGATGAAGTTACTTTTGATCTCAGTTATCACCATAAGGGTGAGCACTGGAAGAGAGGGGGGCAAGGCTCTTTCTTCCCCTCTCTCCTCAATATTTTATGGAAGGAAGCCAGTCCTTCCAAAATTTCGCAGTCATTATCTTGAAATAACTCACAAAAACCTCAAAGATAATAATTATATTACACCTTGGCTCATGCAAATAAATCACATAGTAAGTATATTGATCAGTGAACACAATATGGAAACAAGTTTATTCAATGCAATATAAGAAGGAGGAATATTTTTTTTATCCTTGATCAATTACAATAGTTCGTTCCAAATAATAAACAAAAATGTTTTTAAAAAATACAATTGGTTCTATCTTTGCTAAAATTGGTCCAATTTGGATGATTTTTTGTTCTCTTTGTAGGAACTTTAGAAACCTTTGAAACTCTATATAGTGCCATTGTATACATTTTGAGTTAAATGCAAACTAAATTTCCTTTGCTTTTTTACTTTTTTTCTTGATTTTTTTCTGAGGAATGTGAAATGAAATGTTTTTTATTATTCAGGGACTGTTGTCCCTTTAGAGTAAATTATAAATACAGAATGAATGCCAGTGTGGCCTTATATAAATTAAATATTTACAATAATAGCTAATTGAAAACAAAAATACAGAAAGAAAGAGAGGAAGTGAGAGAGAAAAAAAGAGCATATATATATATATATATATATATATATATATATATATATATATATATATATATATATATATATATATATATGTATAACAAACATAAAAAACTAAAAAAACTTAAGTAAACAGAAATGAAAAGGGTTTGTCAAACGCAGCAGTTTAATGGAGAGTAGGATAGAGGTCGGAAGTACGAGATCTAGTGGGACGGGATTTAATGAAGTATTTAAATTGTAAGCTGTTATAAATATAGGAGGTCGCTGAGTTCTAAAGGCCTGATATAGAAAGGTAGCTTGGAAGTACTGACGGCAGAGGGATGGATAGAGCCACTTCAACTTGGTATAATACTGGGTAATATTCGTATCTCTTGATATCCCAAAAGCAAAATGTATTGAATAAATCATTAGGTATTTGAGTTAGGTTTCAAATTCTTCCAAGAGACCACCATAAACGAGTTGATGGGACTTGTTTGGAAGGAGATGGCATAGATGATTGAACTGTTTCAGGGTAAAGATAGTATGACAGAAAATTTGGGAGATGTGTGGTTTCTAGGAGACGGTTTTTCAAAAAACGTGTGAACACAAAAAATGTGCTCAATTTTTCAGAAGGAGAAAATATCCTTCAAAATGATGGTTCAATTATTGGATTTGATGAAGAATTAACGAAGATGAGACAAAAAAAAAAAAATCATTTGTGAAATGATATAATATATTATAATATAAGTAATGAACTGATTTCTGAACTAATTCTTTTCTAAATTTAAGACTTAATTCAGAAATTCAAAAAATTATCCTTTTTCTGTGATTTGTATTTTTGAAGTTTTTTTTAATCACTGTATTTATACTCCGTTTGAACTACTTTAAAACCAAGAAAAGTATTATTTTGTATTATTGTGAATAAAGGCTTTATTTATTCCTTTATGTGTGGTGTTCGCCCACCCACCCCCTTCTCCTCCTAAGCATTGAACATTGTTTAATCATGTTATATCAACTGTTGTCCTTTCTCTCCCCAATACATCTTAAGTGCTGGTGCCTATGGTTGTCACTGTTAATATACATTAGTAACAAAGTAATCAAGATACAGAACATAAATGTTAGGTTATAATTTGGAAAAATTCCAAACAACACAGCCTTATGTCTCCAAAATGCAGTGAAAGAAAAACAAAGCTGTCAACGTTTCATCAATTCAGGCATCAAATGGACAGAAAACAAATACAGCTAATCGAACATCACTCAATCCAAACGCATACTCTATATTATATAAGTTGTATTTTTTTCTACCAGTATTGGGGACATTTTTTTATACCTGAATTGGCGAAACATTGACAAGTTTAACTTTCTTTGCATTTTGGAGACATAAAGCTCTGTTGTTTGGAAGTTTTCCAAATTATAATCTAACATTTAAGTTCTGTCCCTTGATTAGATTGTTAGTAATTTATATTAACAGTGATAACCATTAGCGCTAGCATTAAGATGTATAGGGAAGAGGTAGGACAACAGTTAATATAACATGATTGAACAATGTTCAATGCATAGGAGGAGAAGAGGGTGGGTGGGAGAACACCACACATAAAGGAATAAATAAAGCCTTTATTCACAATAATACAAAATAATACTAATACTTTTCTTGGGTTTAAAGTAGTTGAAATGGAGTATAAATACACTGATCTAAAAAAACAAAAATACAAATCACAGAAAAATGATAAATTTTTGAATTAAGTCTAAAATTAGAAAAGGATTAGCTAAGAAAGGTTTTTTTTTCTCATCTTCCTTAATTCTTCATCAAATCCAATAATTGAACCATCATTTATGGTTTGAAATTTTTCCAAATTATAACCTAACAGTTATCATTTTTGTTGTGAATTTTATATGAAAATATGCAAGCATGATTAAACTGCATTTTGTTCAAAATTCAGTACTTCTTAAATAGCCAGTCTGGTATGACAGCTATCTGTCAATATTTATAACCTTAACACTGTTAATTCTGATAAGGCACTCATAATTCCTTTCTTCTGGTCAGACTGCAATCTGCCAATGTTTAGAGCCTTAACACTGATAATTCTAATAAGGCACTCATAATTCCTATCTTCGTATTCATATTATTATATCTTCTCTTATTCATATTTATTGTATTATATTCATATGATTGCAATTGTAAACAAAAACAAATTTAATAATAAAAAAATACTTTTATTTTACTAGCTTCACAAGAAGTGTGGTCATATTATATGACAGTAGATTCTCAAAATCGGTGTCTACAAAATGGATCTGACAATATCATATCTTTCACCGGGAGGAAATGGTGAAAATATTAAATAGTAAAAATATCGGTGAAGGAAAATATATCCATTATTATGATTTTTTTTTATCAAGGATGGACAGTAGTCCAGGTCCATTTTCCTTTACATAATCATATGATAAGTATTGGACACCAATGAGAAATAAAATATTGTCTATTTTACTTATTCACAAAGATAGCCCTAGTTTTTAAATAAATATAAATGATTTGTATGAATAACATGAACCAAAAAGTACTTACAATATCTAATATTATAGGATCATCTTTGAGTGCATGGCACCTTAAGTATGTGAAGAGGGGATTCCCCCAAAAAGTGTCAAATGTAGCATTCACATCTATTTTAGAGCAGTTAAGCATCGTTGAAACAATATTGTTGTTCCCTTTTGAGATAGCCAGACCAAGGGGGCTCAAACCCAAGAAAAGTTCGTTGTGATTACTGAACCATGACAATAAGCAGCAAATTTGTTCTAAATACTGTTCTTAATTTGAAACAAAGAAAAAAAATATATTAAAAAAAGTGCGTTTTTCAACCATATACAATAATATGTCATGATCATTATTATCCGATGACTGCAAGGGGTAGAGACAATAACCAAATAAATAAATTTATCATTCCAGTAAGAACAAATACACCAGACTTTACCCGAAAAGAATTGAAATTTCTTCCATGTTTGTTGTCATTGATATTATTACACATCGGGACAGTTTATCTTTAGAGTTCTACAATATTATATATATTCAATACAAATAAAATAAAGCCCTCTTTGTTTATCCTAAAAAGAAATAATGCTTTGTAAAATTAATGGCAGCAAATACAGCTATAACAAGAGAATCTTTTTCTTCTAATAGATGGAAGAATTGATTTTTGAGATATGACATTATTGCAACAAATAAGTGATATAAAAATATTAAATTATGTTTGACCTCTTTATTGGTTACATATGTAGCGTCAGAACGAATGGCAAGGATTTGAAGAGGAGTTAATCCTGGCACTACTGAATGTGATAACTTCACAAATTCTAGAAGATATTCCCATTCCGGCATGTTGTAGTTTACCTAAAAAATTAGATTTATGTAGATAAATAAAAGGAAATTTTGAGGATATAGTTGTTATGAAGATTGCGATAAAAGAGAAAACATACAGGTAGGTGTCAATTTATTCTTATCTTATTAATTAAAATTTATAATAATCTGTGTTTTTTGTTCTTTGACTACCTTCTCCAATCCTCAACCAATTAATAAGTGGTATATTAATAATTATAAAGAATAAGAACAAATTATATAAAATAGTCAATGCCTACCAATGAGATGTTGTCAAGAGGTAAGCTGCTATTAAATTATTTTTAATGCACCAAATCTCAAGATTTAGATATCCTAAATTTAATTTAGGAAATGCCATTTTTCAATTTGGTATTTTATTGTTATAATAAATTGTTTTTGAGATAGAACATCTCTATCAAAAACATTCTCTCTATATCAGGTTTGAAGTTAAAAAAATGGATGCTATAGAAGTAAAATGCACTCATTATATTTAAGATAATTTATTATCTGTTGATGTGATGTGGTCTTCTAGACCACATCACAATTCCTGATTTAAGAATACGGGAGTAGAGTCATCAGTCCTACGTGCTGTCTGTGTGAGTTGCCTCCAGTAGGCTGACGGGCCTCACAAACCCAGGAGGGAGGTCTCAGGCAGTGTGGCTTTCCCTGATGGACAGTCACCCAAATATATATATATATATATACTTTTGTTCAAATTATTTTGTGTTTTTTGAGTTATTTATAATATTATCTAAGTATATTTTCAGTTACATTATTTCATGAACGGTTGGATTGAAATAGTTTAAAAGAGAGAAATACTTTATTTAAGAGATTTAAAATTCCAATAAATCCCATCAAATTACCTTGACTCTTCATCATAAACCTATGATTTATTGTCCTACAGTATCCATTAACAATACCCCACTTATCCCTGTTGAACAAATCCGATATCTAAGACTCAACCTGGACAAATGACTCACTTGGAAACCTCATACCAGACTGAAACGACTAGAAACCGCTTAACGTTTTCGTACTGCAGCACTTACTAGACAAACGCTCTAAACTTCCAACTATTTACAAAAGACTCATATATATATATTACTATAATAAAACATATTTGGACTTATGGAATTGAGCTTAGGCACTATACTAAACCATCAAATTCCCCTCATATCCAATCCATACAATCCAAAATCCTTCATAAAATCCTCAATGCTCTCTACTTTGTCACAAATAAAATCATCCATAACGACGTTAATGTACCACATGTTTCCGATTTAGCCCAATTCAAATACCTATCCTTCCATAATAAACTTCTGAACCATCCAAACCCTCTTGTTTCTAACTTTGCTTCCTCTTCTATTCCTGATAACTCGGAACCTTCTAATATAGAAATATACTTGGAGTACTAGCAATGGGTAGATTTTTTTCGTGTTGTACATGTCATGTTACTTATTTCATATTTACTTGTTGTATTTTTCATTTAATACAGTTGTAAATTTCAATAATAAAAAAAAAATTAAGCTCTGGTTTTAACTTACTGAAGTTCGAACATTGGAATCTGCTCCATAGCGAAGGAACAGATTTACCATTGCAGGGTACATAGGCAGAGGTCTGGCTTGTGCTATGATGTGGAGGGCTGTCATTTGTCCATTCTAAAAATCAACATTAAGCAACATCATTAAATTTGTAAACACAAAAATTTGCTCAAATGAAAGGCAGTATTGAGAGTCTGTCAGATAATAATACAAAATAGTCTTAGCGAGTCCAATGCCAATATAACAAGCAATCGCTGGCTGCTTACAACATTCCATTGAAACCCATAAAAATCCAAATTTTAATACAGTTCAATCTCAGTAATCCAAACACTCCTAAAATTCGAATTTGCAAAGAAAATAAATCAATGATGTGTGAAGTGAAAGTTTCGTTCAGGAACAAATTTCTAAAGATGCCCACCTACCTTTAATTTCCTTATTTCAAATATTCACTGTACGTACTGAAAACGTATCCTTTCTGTGGTTGTTATTCGATATACCTCATTCTTTTTAATAAAATTAGAATGACAGTAATTCTAAAGATCCAATGTTTCATTTCAACAACGGTATCCAATGGGCAACAGGAACCAGGAGTGCCAGAAGGGGTTGCATGATGCAAGTAGTGCCTTCAAAATTTTTAAAGGGGAATATTTTTACATGGTTATGGAGTTTTGAAGATGGGCACATATTTACAAGATTATTTATTTTTTTAGGGAACCATATTTTAATGAGATTTCAATTGAAGATTAATTTCAAACCAGGAGTAAAAAACAAAAAAGAGTAAAAAAAAAAAAAACTGTACAATTTTTATAATTTTACTTTCATTTGCAACATTCTGGCTGAAGTTGCTGCTGAATATGTATGCTGTTAGATTAAATAATAAGTGGTAGATTAAATGCCATTCAAAAAATTTATTAATTTAAAATTAGAATTAACTTATCGTAGAATATCACTCATTAAATGTCCAGCAAAATTTCATCAAATCAGTTAAATTTAATATTTTAAATAAGATCAATTTAAAAATAATTTATAAAAAAAAAATTTTAAATAAAGTATTGAAATCCCGAAAAATTTCAAGAAAACCTGCGACCTAGAAAAAGTATGGAGAGATTTGAGAAAAATCCTTCGCACAATAAGCGAAGCAATCTGGGATTAGAGCATGGGCGGATCTACGGGGGGAGGAAGGGAGGCTTTTGGACTGAAGCCCCCAAAATATAACCATGTCTTATGAAAAAAATATTAAAAAATTATCTCTAAAGGTATTATAGTTTATGTAATTACATTTAAAAGGACTTTAAGAATCACTTAAACACCATTTAGTATAGGTAGTTAGTTTATTTCTTTTTGTTTTAAAATAATTATTGATATATATTTAAAAAACTTTTGGGCTGAAATCCCGGAAAAATTAAATCCTGGATCCGTCAGTGGATCAGAGTACTAGCACATGAAGAGGAAAGACCAATAAAAAGCTGCTTAAGGAAACTGCTGAATCAATATCTCATGACATGAAGGCAAGGAGGTTAACATGGACAGGGCATATAGCTCGGGGCAATCCATCTGGAAGTCTAAATATTTATATGAAAAATTAATAAATATATTTTAAAAGAAGATTATATTGCACCAACATTCATATTATGAACTTCATTAGCATCTGCTCCGCATTTGAGAAGTTTTTCAACTATTTCCAAGTTTCCGCTAAATATAGCAAGAATCATAAGAGGCATGGGGGTTACAGAAACATGTATGTCTGATCCAATGTCAAGAAGATAAAATGCAGTATTTTTAATAATTTCCAACCTAAAAATAATGAAATACTTATTATTAAAACAGACAATTAGCTTTTTCTAATTTATTTTAAAAGACACTAAAAAGAAATTTATAACTATATCATTTGGCCTGCAATTTTTATTAAATTAACACAGATGTAGATGTAGTCTTAAGGGCTTTTTAAGAGCTCCATACACGCTCAATATTGTTCAATATATTACTTATATTGGCAAAATTATTGAGTCAATATCAACTTTCAGCAATATATTGACCGTGTAAGGACTACATTGATTATAAATTATAATGATTACAATCAAACTGGTTGATATATTTTTTTTTATTGAAGTTCCTTTAATATTATTAAAAGAGTGTCAATATAATTGCATTTGTAGAGGCTATATCAAGCAATATTAAATCATATATAAGAATCTTGAATCTTGAGAGGTATGCACTGTGCGAAGCGATGTCTCAGGGTTCATCTTGTTTTGGAGCGGCAGACTGTATGTGAGTGTGTGAAGGAGGTGGAGCCTGTTCCCACCTCCCTCCCCATTTTTTAGGCAAAATGACAATATTTTACACCATTTAACTGTTTTAATATTACTTTTTTTTCAGAAGTTAATTTTCACACAATATTTAATAATATTGAGTATTAACAAAAAAACGTTTTAATTTCAAGTAATAAAGTTTACAAATCACAAAAATATTAAGATTACATCATAGAGTGAATATAATATAAAATACATTATAGAAATATTCTATTTATATACATACTCATAGAAATGTAATTAGATATCAACAATTGATGAATATTATGGACAGGTACGAGGGGGGACCTTTAATTATATTGCTTTAATAATATTGACCATGTAAGGAGCCCTTTACTTCATATAAATAAATAAATACATATGTTTTTTTTATTCAAAGTAAGATGATATTTTAATTGATGTATTTATATGTCATATGTTCGAGGATTAAACCAAAAATCATCAGATATTATGTAGGGAAAAGGTCTCCACCATCCCATAAAGATCAACACCCATCTTCCGACCCCAGGATCGATCCTCGGCTGATATATGATAGAACACTGCCACGGCCTGATCTTACTGCACAACCCCGCTCCCATTCAATAATACGTGTATATATAAAATATGCTAATATACTAATAATATATACATATACCATGGATGTTAAATAATTATAAGCGTGCTACTAACTTTTTCTTTTTCTCGCTTTGGTCTTCTTGTACCATGCTTTCTCTCTTCATTTGTGGAATCCGTGGTTCTGGGGAAAGCTCAAAAATATATTCTGAAGTTGGCAGTGAATATACAGATGTGTAGCGTCGTGAAGCTCTTGATACCCTGAAAGTACCTGAACAGTGACATTTTTGGGATTTAGTATACTTATAGCTTGACCATGCTGTGGAAGAGTGTGGGGGGGGGGGGGAAGGGCATTTTTAAATTTAGATTATATGTTAAACATCGTTTCCTAATGGGAAATCGAACATAGTATATGAATGATCAGATTTTGGCAAATCCCAGCACAAAATATTGTTCTTAAATACATAATACTTAAAATACATAGTTCAGTTCTTTCTGTTGATTTTCTACCAATTAAAAACATTTTAGGATTTGATGTGTACTTAATTAGGGTATTAGCATGCTGTCACTTGATTGTCGAAAAGATCTAGTCAACAAATTACTTATTTTCTGAACACAAAACACCTGAGAGTCTGATCCAAATAGAGAAGTAAGCTTAAATAAACAAAGACAAATATCATTACATTAATTATATTTTTTGCAAAATTGTTGTTTTTCATTGTTTTTTAACCAATGATGTTTTCGTTCTTATGAAAAAGTAGCCTCAGAGCGGCAATTTTTTCCTGATCAACTTATTTTTATATAATGGTGAAGATATTGTTTACCTTAGATCAATTTGCAAGATGAGTTGCTTTGAGAGTTTTAATCAAAGAGAGGTAGTCACTAACCATAAAATTTTGTCTTATTTATTTTTATATTACTCTTGAGATTTTTAGTTTTTAAAATATAGGCAATTGGTATAAAAATAAATTTGTTTGTCTTCTAGTATTATTAGTATTAGTTTCTATAATCAATAGAATATTCTCTGTCCAATGACCAAGTGGCATATCTGCAAAATTGGCTTTCTTTAATTCTGGCCTATGAATTTAATGGCATCGAATAATAATTTCCAGATTGAGGCGAACTGTATTTAACATGATGGGGTCAATTTAAATAAAAACTTGATTAGTTATGTTTACAACTATAACTTTAAACCTATTTTCATAGTTAAAAAGTACTCAGACTCCACATTTTGGTTATCAGGATGATATCATAATATCATCAATATATAAAGTGCCAATCATTATCAAGATGCTCCTACTTATGCTGTGATGAATAAAAAGGAACTTAAAATAGAAATTAATGTATAGAATAAAATTGATTCTGTATACCTCTACCAATTTTTTTATTTTTTTTTCCTTTTGAGGTTGTTTGTTGCATTACTGACAGTATGCTACCTTGATTTACAGAATAATTGCTCAACATGCATTCCTCTAACCAATGTTCTGTTGAAAAAAAAAACCAGGGTAGATAAGTAAAGAAATTTGATATTAAATCGTCATTATAATACATAATAATTGTCCATAATGCCTCATCTGATCAAAACCATTGTTAAAACTTTTATTATATTATCCTATTCTATTCTAAAACTAATTCAAATAGATTTTTTGGAATTTATTAAATAAAAGTTTTTTTTTTTCGTAATGGCTATACTAAAGGCAATGGTTTGGTCCAGAGTTTAACAATAAATGGAGAAAAAATGATAAATAAAACTTTGAAAACAAATATTAAGCATTTCACATGATATAATAACTTATCATTAACACCTTCATAATCTTCAGTATCCTCATTCTTTAGCCTCCTCGGTAAGAAACCATGGCTCCAGTTTTGCACATCATATTTTAATGCAATGTATCTAGACAAGGTATGTGTCAATGGGCTAAAGCCTTCATCATTAACTGCATCTATATCAGCACCAAGGAGGTGCAACAACTGCATCACTTCATTTGCATCATTTGCCTGCCGTAATAAAAATATATAAATAACAATAAATGCCTGTAGTAATAAAAATATATAATTAGTAATAAATGCTGGTAGTAATAAAAATGTATAAATAATAACAAACAAAAATAGGTGATGTTAGAGTGAGGAGATGGATGAGGTTCTATGACCATATGATAAGGATGAATCCTGAAAGACTTAACCATAAAATCTTTCGGCGCATCCACAGTCATAAGAATTTAAGCGGGTATTTTAAACAGATTAAGGATGATATGAACCAAGTGGGGCTAAGGGACCAAGATTGTTTAGACAGAGATGAGTACAGGAAGGAGCTCAAGAGAATAACGGTTCTTGTGGGAAAGAAGCGCTCCAAAAAGGGTGTTTTGTGGTCTGAGGAGAGAAAACGTAAGCACGCGAAGCTCATGAGAGGCATATGGGAGAAGAGGAGGCTGATAAAGAGGAAGCATTAACTTCATGGTATTCGCGTGGTCTTTACGGCCTGTTCGTGAAAAAAAAAAAAAAAAAATGCCGGTAGTAATAAAAATATATAAATAATAACAAACAAAAATAGGTGATGTTAGAGTGAGGAGGAGGACGAGGTGAGTAATATAAACCTTGTAAATAAATTTGACTATTATAATTAAAGAGAAAAAATTCTCATGTGTGTTTTATTGGTAAAAAAACACACTATATCCAAATTTAAAAAAAAATGTATAATATCAGTTTGAAGAATTCAAATCAGCTTAAAATCAACTCAAACTGTAATGTTTATGAATAAATCCTGTCTTTTAAAGTTGTTTCACATGGAACCGAAATTAAAATCCTTTAAATGATTTTCAGTAAAATATTTGCTTTATTTTCAAAACACATATTATATTGTATCCTAAATTTAAAAAAAAAGTTGAAGTTCAGTTAGGAAAGTTTAACTCAACTTAAATTTGTCTATTTTGAGTGAATATAAGATCTTCCCTAACTATGAGAAATATTTAAAAAGGATAAAAATTATGAAAAATAAAATTAGAAATTGAAGTTTTGTGTTTTTTTATAGTAAGTATAAAAGTATATATATACTAAACAATATTTATCTAAACAATATTTATTTCAAAAGCTAATAGAGTTTGTCTTTGTTAAAAGGTAATATAATAATCTAAAAGGTAACTTTTAAGCAGATATTTGCGATTTTTCTTTTATCAATTTTCATTAGGACTAGAGATATTCCACTTTTAGACAAACTTCCTTCTTTTTAATATTGTATTACTTTATTATTGTCAATAAGCTTTAATCCATATTTATTAAATTGAAGTTTGTTAAAAATAAGTTGAGTTTCACCTTTAGTGTAAACTAATTATGTGATTTGATATTCTAATTATTATTACATGTGGTCCCAATGACAATGTCTGAGAAAAGGGAACTTTCTTCAAAGACCTGTAGAAGAAACTAGATGATAGCTAAGAAAACCTTATCATTATGGACAACCTCAATGGTTGAGGTGATTGGTGAACTTATTTGAACGAAAGTTTCCTAGAAGAACTTATATGCCATTTTTAATCCAACTTTAATGATGAAGGAGAATTTGCAAGAACAATGTGCTCTACTCACTCACAAATATGGAAAAGTTTATTAAGGTTTATTGAATGGTAGTTTATCAGGTAATACAGAAGTCAGATAACAGAATGGCAAGCAGGTCAGCTCTATGGTGTGGTCATCAGCAAAAAAAGAGATGGATAACCTCGCTGATGGTGCGTCCAGGACATTGAGGAAGACCTGTCATCACTGGGAGTAGCAAGATGGAGAAAGAAAGCCAGAGACAGGGAACCATGGAGGACAATTGTGAGAGAAGCAAAGGCTCACTTCAGACTTTAGAGGTATTCAGTAAGTAAATATTATAGATGATGACATTCAGTAACTGCAAACTTAAGTAAGATATAAGACTGAAAATGATGGAATATTACCAAAGTAATTATAAAATAAATATTATAAGAAGGAAGAATCCAATGGTATAGAAATATTAATGGAACTGAATAATGACAAGTTTGATATGAAGAAAGAAAAAAAAGTGAGAAGGCTGCATTGAGAGCTAAAACTATTTTTATTAGGTGGTCTTCTCACCTAATAATAATGGTTTTTATCCAATTGGGACATGAAAAACAGCATTTGTTTTTAATACTATTTTAAACTTGCACAAAAACTTCACTCCTATTAAAGTTACTGTACATTAACGTTACTATTTTGTTTTAGAAGCTAATTACATAATGAAAAATAATAATGTTTCCTTTAACTTTAATGTATGAATAAGTACTCTTCATAAACTCTATAATTAAAGCTTACAGCTGCTCTCAGAAACATTGAGTTTCCTTTGTTGTCCATGAGATCTATGTTGAGCATGTGTCGGTTTAATAGTTTTAAAATTGTTAACGCATCATTACAGCCGCTTGCTTCCAAAACTTTTATACTAGCAGTTTCTTTAGGGCCTCTCAATCTGAATAGTTTTCTTCTTCCACACAGGATATTACCAATATCATAATCCGATGTTTCCTTAAAATAAAAAACTTATATGGATCATTTAAAAAACATACAAAAAGCAGTGTGCATTTGATGTCCTACAGTTTCAAAAATTCATAGCTCTCGACTGGATAAAATTATTAAAAAATCTGATAAATCTTATACATTCGTCTTTAATGCCAGTTTAAAATGACGGTAACCAGGATAGAAAAATTCATTTGTGAGGCCAACATGTAATCAATGCGGGCCTTAAGGAGGGGCAATTGGAGCGCCGAACCTGTTGTGGCGCTCGTTGGGGGCGCTGGCCGATCTTCAACGACGCTTGCCACCCGTTAGAAATAAAAAAAACACAAAACATATTAAAATAATTAATTTTAGCTTGTCCATCAAGCAACTATATTAGAGAAATGTCGAATGAAATAAAATTCAAATATTACATAATTTAAAACAGTTTAAGAAATAAATACATTTTTTTTAAGGCAGAGGGAAATGACGTCATTGCCAGGAGGCAGTGAATGTCTAAGGCTGGCACTGCATGTAATTGTGAAAGATTGATTAAATAGGAATGAATCTCATGGATGACATAGCCTGTTATTGAATATAGATTTTTAAAATATACTTATCTCTGCGAAAAAGTATGTTTTTGAGATGAAAAAGTATCTGTGTAAGTCAATTTAAAGTATAGGAATTTTTAATTAGAGGTGCCCAGAAAGAGGTTGACACAAGTTATACTATCAAAGTTTTTGAAGAGTGCATAATTTTAGAAGGATGCATTTTAGGATGCATGGTTCAGGACAAATGGGAGGGTGGAGTGGCTTTTAAATTCTGGCTTTATTCCCCCGCATCTCTCCTAGCCCTGGGAAATCCATGTATAGCTTAAAAGGGGAGGAAGGGGTGGACATATTATACAAAAACAAAATGTTTGGGACAGATGGTTTTAGTTTGGAACAATTTTGAAACCGGGGAAAACATAAAACAGACAGTGTAGTTGTATACAATCTTTCAACAATTTTAAAAATTCAACTTTAGCTTTCAAGAAGAAGAGAGCAATAAACTTTCTTTGGATGGAGGTATGAGCCAAAGAACTTGGGAGGAGATGAGCACAAAAAATCATAAAACGTTGGCACAATGGAAATTGTTTTATTATGTATACTTTACTCTGAATGCATCTCCCATGGTTTTCCTGCTGTATTTGTTCACTTAAATTTGTATTATATTATATCTTGTTGGTTACTTATTCTTATTTTAGCTGATACATACCTCCTGCTTACGATATTTGAATGAGTGCTTCATGACATTAATGACTTTAGGAGTGTTGTTCCAGGATAGAATATAAATATCCTGATGAAACTTTGACTTGGTCGGATGATGTTTTCCATTATAATCTTCAAAATCTTGTATTTCTTCAGAATTGTTATTTTTTAATTCAACTATTTTAGTCTGTAATATCAAGGTATATTAAATTAATAATCTTTGTTAAAAATATTAATGACAGGATTACTTATCAATGAGAGAGAATCATTTTATTTCCATAAAAGGGTGCTGAAGTATCAATCAGTACAATGAATAATCCTTAAAACTAATGTACAAATATCATACAAGTATCAACAATATATATGAGCATAGTAAACATTTTTTCCATTTTTTTATGTATTATTTTTTTCTCTCTTTTTTAAACATTCTATTTTCCTTTGTTTTTATTCTCTCCCCTTATACATTTCTCTTAGTTTTTCCTTTCTCTTCCTAACCTAATTCATACTTTCTGATAATAAAATATACAATAATGAATGGAGGGGAGGGGAGAAAGGAGCTCATATAATAAAAAAACAAATAAAATTAGTATATATAAATACAATAGACGTGTTCAATAAATATAATAAAAATGTTTTAATATATGCATGTCCCTAATTCATGAACAAACTCTCTCCCTACCAGCTCCCATGCTCATGGTTCTGTCCACTGTTGTTACCATCAACATAAAAAGAGATAATTTGAAATTCCTTTATAAGTATTGAGAAGAGAACCTAAACAAAAATAATTAAAGAAAATTAATAAAATAAAAGGTACTAAAGATAATTTTTTTTTAAAAAACCTGTAACACTACCAAATAATAAAGTTTTTGATTAAGTTTTGATGATGTACCATTTCATGACCCGTGTTATACAAGGAGCTGATGATGTCATTCAATTGCAACATTTATCCACCAACTCTGGGTGGACCCCCTTCTGATCCCAGAATCAGTTCATAGAACAATTAATTTTCTCTCACAAGTTGGGCTCAAATCTGTACCCATAAACTAAGAGTCAATGCCATTTTTACTGAGATACCCTCCATCTATTTATATTCTACATACCTGATTTATTCTCTATCTCAATATAGCTTGGGTTTTGCAGGCTAATAAATTCCATATAAGAATATACTGTTGGCCTCAGTATTATAGATTTTATAATTTAGAATATGATGATCAGAGGACTATCAAAATGAAACAAAGCATATTGTAAAACTGTTTCATGTCTGCTGATGTTTAAACCCATTTGTTTTGTTTTTTTACTTAGTTCTAGGTCTGAACAAGAAACAAGTAATATAACAAAATAAATCCTGCTTTACAAACTATTCAAATCCTCTTCTTCATTATTCTTCTAATTTTCACCTGAAGAATTAAACTCGTAATTTTTATCTTCCTTCTCCAATATTACTATACCCTTCTCTTCTAACTTTTCCTGAGTCCCATGATTGACTTGTGATATTTTTTATTTTTCCTACATTTCTCTGACCATATTTCCACCTTTTTGAAATTATACACCATTGTGTTTTGTGGAATACCCATTAAATTCTTGATATAATTAAATATTAACAATAAGAATAATACATACAACAAACAAGTGGAGAATTAAAATATTAAGAATGTATAGCAAGGAAAAGACAACCCATATTATATAAATAGTGATACAGAAAGAGAGAATAATAAAAAAATGTAATAGACACAATATTGAAAAATATTTTTATAAATATCAGAAAGTAACATTATTTTATAAAAAATAAATTCTTACATTTACAAACTTTGTTGCTAGTGTATTGGTATCGGCTTGATTAACTCCAAATTTCTCTTCTTTTAAAGACTCTTCTACTTCTTTGAGGTCATCCAACTCATTAGCAAAATAATTATGGTCATATAAATAACTTCTAGGATCTTTACAAAATCGTGAGTACAAAATTGATGGATCAATCTCGTCATCACTGCTCCCAAATGACCTCAGTATTGCTGTAGCTATGTCTCTTGGAGGCTAGATTAAAAAAATAGCTGATATATAATTTATGTAAATGGTAATCGTTTTTTTTCTAATACATAGTGGCTCAAGTCTATCTAATATCCGAATATTTTTTAAATTAATTTAAAAATGTATTAATATTTTTTTAAAAAACAGATGTGGCACTTTTCTCCTCACTCTGACAGCCTATTAATAATTTAACAATGTTCATCAAATTCTGGATATATACCAAGGTGCCAGTATGAATTAATAGATACTTTAGACAGAACACAAATTAAACCATTTTCACAATTGGTACTATTTATTTCACAGAAATAAAAGAAAATTAAAAATAAATCTAAATTATTCAAATACAATTACTACTTTCTAATTAAAGGGTACCTTTACTATTATTTCAATAAGGCTCATAGAAGTTTGATCAATCCTTTATATTTATAATTATCTTCTTTTTTTTGTTTAAAAAGATGTTTCAGATGACTACTGCATCCATTTTCAAGTAAAAAAAAAAAATCATAAGGAAATATGAATAAATCATTTCAATATTATCAACAGTAACAATAATTTCAGCAATTTGAAAAATATTTTTGGCTCAATCTACAAAATATTTTTTGAAACTTTTCATTTGATTATTTAATTTATTTTTTCCAAAATCTTTTGCCAGCTGTAGACTCCTGAGGTTGAAAAGTTATTTCATTTTAAAACAATTTCAAGATTTTTGAGCCACATTGCATATTTTCAAAACTTACCTCATTTATTGCGATTAACTTTTTGAATTTTGTAACTTGAAGCCTGTCTCGTGATGAGTTGGTAAGTTTTTCAATGTAACCAACTGTTGTACAAAGTCTATATAGCTGAGAGCCATGCCATATACCAACATCCTGTTTGCCATTTGCGTATGTTAAAACACCAGGACCAAATGGTTTGTCATCTTTAAATAGGCCCTGAACATTTAGAAATAATTATTAAATTAATAAAATATTTTGCTTAATTTTATAGTTACTTATGCAATATATATCTACAAATTTGAACTTTTTTTTTGAAGATTTTAAATTATGAATTTATCAATAAAGTATCTTATTTATTTATTTTTTGCCTATAAAAAATATATTGTGCCTGTAAACTTATTGTTGACAATCAGCAAATGTGATGGCGATATATGAGATAATGACATGACAGGCATGGGGAATGAAAGTACTCAGCAGTACCTCTTCCCTAACGTGTTCCAATTACTTAGGTTGTTTAAGAAAGGAGATCCCTCATCCAACGCCTTTTTAGTCACCTCATGATCTGAGGTAAGTCAGCTGTGACCATGTCTCTTATTAGTCTGGTATTATGTCCATTTAAATTTGTGTAAAATTGTTGATAAAGGGTTGTCTTATTTAATTTAATATAAATCTGCATATTTATTAATTTTGATATTTAATAAAATATTGTATGAATATATTGATATCTCAATACTAATTAATTAAACAATTAAGAATTTATCAAATAAATTAACAGTTTTTTAGAAATTGACAATAATTTTTAATAATGCATAACAGATTATCGTTTCTGAAAGACTAAGCTCAGGAATAAAAATTTCAGATTCCAAATGAAAAAAACAAGATTCCACATGAAATTATATCTTCCGTAACCTAATACATGTTCAAAATAAATACATGTTTTATCCAGCTATTGGATATAGTTTAGTGATATTCAATTTCATGTATAATTGAAGATTATGTATTGCTTGTGCCAGTTTGGAAATCAGTGTTCTATCTATTGAAGTACCCCACTCCCCAAGATCATTGGGCATAAATAAATATATATGGTTGGGGCTTGTAGGCACAGGATAAAACATAAATAACTTTTTAAAAATTTTACTTCAACATTTATTTCTTCTCCATAGTAAATATATATTTAAAAAAATAAAAGTCAACTTATTATTATCTAATAAATAATACTCATACAGCAAAAAATATTGAATCCTTTCTAACATTTGGAAAATATTTGTTTTTATTTGTTTTGCAATTTAAATCAATCTATACATTCTGCCAGTAATAGATCTGTTCCAACAGGAAGTATGACTACCAAGCAAACTGGCATGTGGTTACCATTTTACTGATGGTCACATTTCGTGTCCATACAGACCTATTATTAAAAATATTCAGTTTTTGAAGATCAGTATCTCTGTTTTATTATTACCATTTTATTTTTATGATAGAATCTTGCAATTCTTGATAGTTGAACATAATTATAATTTTTATCGGCTACTTTTTTAGATAATTAAAAGCATCATTCTAAATTTTATGAAAGGTATTTTTACCTTTTAGTGGATATTTAAACTATTAACTTTTTATGTTTAGTAACCAAAACTATTATTAAGATTGTTATTTGGAAGGTGCTGCTTTCTTTTTAGGCTTTTTAAAACTATTGGCACATATTTTGGATGTTGCTGGCCTCTTTTAGCTGTTACTAGAACTATTATTTTAGCTTTATGAAAGGTATGATCTATTCCTCTGTTAAATATTAATATATCAAACATCCTATATTAAATTAGAATTAGTTTATAAATTTGACCTTTAATCTTTTTAAATGGTTGTTAAATTTCTGTTGGCATTTATAAAAATTAGATACACACCTAAACATTTTTTGGAAACCACAGGAATGTTTCCTCATAATTATAATTGTTTGTAAACCAGTCTCATCTTCTAACTTACCTGCACCAACAATATTTATATATTAATAATTGTATATATTTGCAATAAACACTGAACTTTATTACAATATTTTATTGGGATATAATAGAATATTGATATGTGTCCTTAAAATGAACCCTAAAATTTTCGTGAATGTTTATTTTTATAAAGAAGAATTCTGTAAAATATTTTAATAAAAGTTTAAATATTTTTAAGATAAGGAGAAAAAGGTTCTGTGGACCAAAAAAGTTTAAAGATATCTGAATTCAGCTAAAACTGAATCAAACTTGTTTTATCTTAGATATATAAGTTTATTGATCATATAATATTTTTATATATTTTTTCTACTGTTCAAAAAGTTTACTTTTATTTTAAATAAGTTCTGATATGCCTGGAATCTTTATTTTCAATTGCTTTTCTGAAATTTCAAAACCAGAACTTTACCTCATGGAATTTTTCAATTTAATGTTTTAAAAACTTCTATTTAAAAAACGTCCGTTTAAAAATCTTGTTAAAGCAATTATTTTTCCAAAAACTAAAACTAAAAAATGCTAATTGTGAAGTAAATTCTTAGCTACTAAAAAAAAAAAAAAAAAATAATAAAAAAAAATTAAAAAATAAAAAAATGCAAGAACCAGGCGATATATTCTATATTAATCTAAGCCTAAGTATATAACTCATTAATGTAGCTTTTTTTTTTTTTAAAGAACTTAAATAAAGGAAAATGGAACTCTTACAATGAATCCAAAACATTATTACAGTTGTAATATAAATATAACATGTTTTAATTGTAAAAAGTTTTGCCCAACATTTTCTCAGAAACTGTTAAAATTGAATTTTTTTTTAAAGAAAAGTTTCAAAGAAGTTTTAATCCAGTCAAATGAGAGACCTTGGAAATTTTCCTTAAAAATTCCTTTTTTTATCGTAATTTATCTATATGTAACATGTATACAGCTGCATGAAACAAAGTAAAATCCAATAAATTAGAAGCTCAAGATTTTAAGTGATTATTTTAGAAACATTTTTATTAACTTTATTATCTAATATCTGCCATTTTATAGAAAAAGAATCTTAATATATTATCTTCTATCTACAAATTTAAGGGCAAACACATTGTTTTATTTATTCTAAAATCATTTATGTGTTTTGGATAGAACCATTTTATGGTCAACATGGATGTTAATGTCACTGATATTTATTTGAAGATCCTTCCAACCAATTAAATCTTCTTAAACTCAATTCTTTTTACTACTTTTAAGTATTAATCTACATCTTACATTTTTACCATACTACAATTTTGTAGTATATCCATTGTCTTACAATATATTAATTGTAGGAAAATCACTGACATTTCTTCTTTATTTATGCCTCTAAAAAAAAACATAAAAAGAATCTGAATTATTTGTTTACATTACAAATTTAACACTTAAATTTGTGTAGTAAACTGATATAAGTATAGAAATTGATATTGGTGACAGTACATGTGTAAGTAAGACTATCACATACTTGTTTCGTCAATCATTTAATAAAGTCAATCCTACACAAAATAAGATATTGTTTGTAATAAGCTTTAAAAAATATATACATCTAATAAAACAAAAACAAAAATTGCAAGCTGCTAATGATAAAAATACAAAAATCATAATAATCAGTATCTTCTACATTAACATCCTTGTATGGATAAAACCAATTTGTACCAACAAATTCCTGATAAAAAATAATGAGAAACCTGATTTTAAAAATCTAGTTATACTCAAGCCAAACCTTTTTAATTCAATTTATACAACTATCTAATTTTAAAACAAAACTTTATATTTCCAGTGATTTAAACTTTTTAAAAAAGTTTGATTTTAATAGTTTCATAAGAACTTTTTTTATTTTATAGAAAAAAGTTGTAATATAAAGTTCTAAGTAACTTTTCTTAGATTAGATTAGATTAGATTACAATAAAGTTCTGGATTTATTGTAATTAAAGTTTTACTCATAAAAATATTATGTTAAATGAGAAATAAATACAAAGTGAGATTACATTACAGATATAACTTTTCTTCAATCGATTGCTTAATTCTTATGTTTCTTTAGTTTCAGTAGCTAACAAATAAAAAAAAACTATTTTTTTTTAATTCCATGATAAAACGTTCTAGTTCCAAAAGAACTTAAAACAATAAAAAATATTCCAGTCATATTATAATTCCATTAAAATAAAAATTAATTTTTCATTCCAAGCCCTATTTTTTCTAAAGTATGTGCAAAAGAATCGACTTTATAAAATAAGTCAGATTACAAAATAAAAAGTAATTATGAATTGTATCAATTATGTTTTAAAAGATATATTTACTGGGTTTTGGTGTTGATTTATCGGATTTATTTTGTAAAAGACAAGCAAGGACCCTATATCTTTTATTATTGAATGTATAATCCTTATTTAATTATTGATTAAAGATTGATTTCAGTAGGATAAGCTTCATTAACATGTAATATGATACCAATAATAATATAGAATTTAGTTCTGGCAGTTTCATAGTTGGATAAATTGTTGGTTTATTGCAAAAAGTTATTAAGTAAAATATAATAACATTAAATCATATATATATTGTAATATGTCCTTATTTTTACTAATAATAAACTCCTGGAAGATCACTCCCAAAAGAAATAAGAGATTGTTAAATAAAAAACAAAATTATAAGAATATTGATATATTAAACTCAAATTTATAATTATTTGATCTCAGGTATGGGTTACTGACAATCAGATCAAAATTCTTAGAAAACTAAAAACTGTTTATACATAACACTATTTTCATTTGTCACTAGTCACATAAACTGGCAATCTAACCTTTATAACAATTCTATCTTCGTTGGTAGCATACAGTATTTTTCATATAAAGAATAAATTTTATTCTATAATGTATTTGCCGTTGTTTTTTTTATGACCTCTTGCCATCTTTCTAACAATTTCATTATTCCACTCTTGTAAAATATCTGGGGCTTAGAAGTGAAAAACTGATCGAGATATTTTCGAGAGTTTTCACATCTCTCTAATCAGCGAACAATTTCATGTGAGGGATTTTTGAAGGGACCAGAATAAGTGGTAGTCAGGTGGTGCAAGATCTCCTGAATATGGTGGGTTTAATAAAACATTGCTGCCAAGTGGCACTAACTTTTACTGTGTGATTATTGCGGAGTGCGGTCTGGCATTATCGTGGTGGAATACAACACTTTTGCAATTGACTAGTTCTGGGTGTTTCTGTCGCAATGCTTGGTCCAATTTCGTTAGCTGTGTGCAGTAGATCATCGGTTCAATCATTTTTCTTCGTGGAAGAAACTGATAGGACAACATGGCGCTATAATAATCTCACCATATAGAGAACAAAATATTTTTTGGCCTTCGGGGTGGCATTAGGTGGCTGTCAGCAGTTGTCCACGATCTCTTGCGCACTACATTGTCGTAGATGATCCATCCTTTATTATTGGATTGAGAGTGTCTTGTTTTGTGCTGGTTCAGGTTTGCCTCAGTCAGTTTGTGGGACCGTAGCTCGATGACCGTAGATCGAGGGGAGACACCTAGCCAAGCTGTTTTAAATGCCTTTCAATGGTTCCAAAACATTTTTTCAGTGTCTCTGCAATTTCTTGTAACTGTAGCAACCTGTAGCATTTTTGAGCAGTACCTTCAATTAAGGCATTTTCCCCTGTACATCTTACATACCTTTTGGTGGACATCTGAAGCTCGTTTGTCTTTTTTTAAATAGAAAAGCAAAATATGTCGAAAATGCATTTTATCATTTGACACATTCACTAAGTTGTAGCACAAACAAAACTAATGCCAATGAAACCAAACACAACAGTTTTGAAGAGCGGCATTTGACTTTTCTGATAAGTACCATTATTGTCAGATAAGGCAAAGAGAACTGGTGATATTTGAAAACAATTCACACTACTAACAAAAACCGAACAAACTTATGGATTCATCCAATAGTAACACCATTACTGGGTTTTACTCACTGGAGCCAGGATCCCTTTTAGCCCTGGAGCCAGGGCCCAAAAATCGACTTCATCGCAGGCGCAGATTTGATTGTAAATTATGAAACTGTATGTTATTTGAGTAAAAAGAACCTTGTCTGCCGTTTCAGAGCCGCTGCTTTCAAAAATGGCGGCTAGTTTAAAGAATATTAGGCCAGTAATTAGAGAATCTAAACAGGAAATCCATTATTAAATTAACTTGAATATATGGATTCAGGCAAGAGCGGAAACTATCAAGCGAACTAAATGGGGCGCTGAAAAATTAGAAGTGGAGAACAAACTAAGAAATTTTCAGGAGGTTATGGATAGAGAGATGGAGAGAGGAGAGTTAAAGGAAAACAATTCAGAAGAGGAGAGTGGGCCAATTGAGAAGAAATGGAAAGTTGTGAAGGAGGCTATAAGCAAGGCAGTGGAAGAGACATTGGGAGGAATTACAAATGGAAGAAATGAAGAATGTGCAAAAGCCATTGAAGAGAAAAATCAAGCCAGACAGAAGATCTTACAGAGGTTCACAAGGCAAAACCAGGAGACCTACAGTATGAAAAGAAGAGCAGCTAAGAAAGTATGTAGAGAGGGAAAAAGAAAAATGATCTGTAAAAAGCTTGAAAATATAGAAGTGTGGAACAATTTGCATGAAAGCAGGAAATTTTATAAGGAAATTAATTGGTTCAGGAAAGAGTATCAGCCGAAGCTGAATAATTGCAAAAGTAAAACAGGAGAGGCTTTGGATGGAGAAGGAGAGGTGATGAACAGCTGGACCGAGCACTTCTCAGAATTGCTGAACATTGGTCTGGAGGTGGAGGATGTTGAGAGTGGATAAGAATGTCAGGTGTGGCAACCAAAATGCCTAGTTGATGAGCCTGACAGAGAGGATATTGAGTTTGCCATCATGGACTTGAAGAACTGTAAAGCTCCCGGTGAGGACAGGATAGTTGCGGATTTGATTAAATGCTGCAGTGGTAAAATGAAGGCCTTAATATATGAGTTGCTATGTGACGTATGGAGAGAGAAAAAGATGCAGGATGACTGGAGGATTGGATTAATATGTCCTATTCTTAAAAAAGGCAGCAAGGATCAGTGCACAAATTATAGAGGAATAACACTATTGGGAGTCCTGTATAAACTCCTGTCTAGTTTAATATTGAAAAGACTGCGAAGATATGCTGAGGAAATTTTAGATGATTACCAGTGTGTTTTAGAGCTGGCCGCGGTACAACGGATCAAATTTTTGTTATAAGACAAATGATGGAAAAATGCTACGAGTATGACATTGATCTGCACTTGTTATTCATTTACTACAAGCAGGCATTTGATAGCATCAAGAGATCATCTCTGTTGAGAATGCTAATGAAAAGTGGAGTGCTACATAAACTAATTAATTTAATACGCATGACAATGGAAAAATGTATAAAACCACCGTCAACCAACGCTTTTTTTTTTTTACAAAATTTGTCAAAAACTGAGACAAATTACTATGAATGGTCCTGTAACATGGAAATGAGTCCCCTAAGAGGAAAAACCCATAGAATCAAAGTTTTTTTTTTTTTTTTTTTTTTTTTTTTTTTTTTTTTTTTTTTTTTTTTGTTCTTCCCTACCTCGCCTTTTAGGCTATACGGGATTTTCCCGGGCCGGGGGGGTGAGGGAGGGGAATTTAAAATCCCCTCCGCCACCGGGACGCGAACTCGTACTTTTTATATCATCTCAAATCTCTGTTATCCGGTTGCCAGGCAACTAGCGGTGCTGTGCACACGCTTTAGCCTATTCGGCCACCCCGCCCCCAGAATCAAAGTTGTATGGCATTAAATTTTGCATCCACTGGCTATTTTCACATCCTCTCTTCTATCCAGTCAAACAAGAACTGAACTCCTTTGTTCATCCCCTGGCATCCATTTTCTTCTTTGGGGAAACTCCAGAGCAGCTATTTTCTTTTTCCTGAACTAGTGAAACTACTTAATCGTGTAAACATTCCCTGACATTACCAGAACTAGATTAGCTTGCCTTAGTGGGCGGGGTGGCCAAACGGGCTTACGCGTGTGACAGCCCCGCCGTAATATGATACAAAATTGGCGTCCAGTGCCCCGAAAGTCTTTTAAATCCCCTCCCACACTCTCTGACCCACGAAAACCCCATATAGCATTAAAGGCGAGAAAGGGGAGAAGAAAAAAAAAACAAAGATTAGTTTGCTTTTAACTGTTCAGTATTAATTTACTAAACCATTTTTACCAACTTCTAATAAAGGTGTATATTACAATATATATATTACTTTTTATATTTATATTTAAAACCAAAATTAAAAAATATAAGAATATTGAATTTCTGAATAATTTAAAAGAAAAAAAAATCTTATTCCAATCAAACATTGACAATTTATGTATACTGAAGATATCAAAATAAAAACTTAGTTTTGAATGCTTCATTCTAAGAAGAATATATGGCTTAATACTCAATATAAACCAGAAATGGTGAAAGCTAACAAGTGATGAGCTGCAGGAGCTGTATCGAGATGCCGATGTTCTGAGAATAATAAGGATTGGCAGATTAAGATGAACTAGACAGGTTCGTTGGTGACACAAATTGAAAACATTATTAGAAGAAGGAATTCACACAAAATGACGGGCAGGCAGACCAAAACTTGGACTGATGAATTGCAAACAGACAGATGCTCAAGCTATCCTTGGTTCCCATGATCGGAAGGTGGTTGCATTTTCTAGAGATGACTGGCGGTTGAAGGCCCTGCAGGAGGATCTGACTCTACACGAGTTTTAGTGCCACAAAAGCAGAAGAAGAAGAAAGAAACTAAAATACAACACGTATGTAAAAATGATTTTAAACACTGACATGTAATAAAAAACCTTTAAACCTTTAAATGACAACTTAATTAGGATTTTTGAAAAAAATTGTTAAAATGAAATAATTATTATTAAATAAAGTTAAATTTAATAAATTCTTCTTCTTCTTTTTCATTCTCTCCATTCAGGCTGTCACTGGAGCATATTTGGGAAGTATTGCATGGTAACTTGCTTTCCAAAACATCATGAAAGATGTTTGGAGACTATTTTGTGCCTTTTGGTCAAATACGTCTGACTTCAGCGGTATTTTTAAGGGTTTATTCTCTCGCAGTTCTTCAGCTGCAACTGAAGGTATCTGAACATGGACTCAGCCAGCTAATACTGCTTTTAGCTCTAAATCAATACTGTTTATAATTTAACATAGGTATTATAAAATAACTACAATCCTTTACGCCTTTAACCTTTTCTAATTTTGAATATTTAATTATATTGATATAAAAGAATAAATCAATGCTATTATTTACATAAATGATACACATCTTATGGATGACTACCATTCCAAGTCAATATGTATTTATAGCTGTTGAACTCAGAAACAATCTTAAGCCGCCCCTCATCTCTTCCATGTCTACAAAGACTCTGACTCATCATATTCCACATGCTACCTATTACAACTCTGGTGGATGAATTTTGAGTTAAAACATATTTTTAAATTTCTCAAGACTAACATCTATTTACAAGGCATCGATTCTTTATATGTAAAAGTTTGACTCCATAAAAAATGTAGTTAGTGATTTTTTGCAATAAACTGACAAAATAATACTTGCTTATATAATTAAATAATAAATAACTATTGTATATTTTGAATATTCAAAAATTCATGTTTACAACACCGTTATATGTAATAATGATTATTCCTTACAGCAAAGTAAGTGGCATCACCATAAGACATAGCCCCATATCCTTCGATACTGTTGGAACAGAAGTTGCCACTATAAGCCCACAAACCACGTTTTATCGAATTAGCGAAATAGTTAGCGTGTCCATTGTATGCATCTCTTTTAAAATTGCCAATATAATATTCCAATGCCTAGAACATCGTAAATATTTAAACATTCTGTAGCGATTTGTAAGATCTTGCACCCTTTAAAATATACCTGTCTTCCCTTGAATGTTTCTTCTCCATCTCCTTCTTTTTGTTCAAACTTACCTACATGGCCCCTAAAGACAATCTCATTTTGTGGTAATGCCATTGTTGTAAGTAATTTGAATAAATCAAAATTACATACATAAATTTTGGATTTAATACATTAATTTTAATTTACATAAAAGTAAAGGAAATTAATAAAACAGATTATTCAATATGATTCTATTTAATATTTATGTCAGCATAACTTAATTAATATTATTATATTTTTACTGTTAGTGTTAGTATTTCTCCAGTGGATAACCAATAAGTACAACCAAAACAAAATGTTATCAAAATTAATATTTATTTACAAAGTAATGTTTTGTTAATATTTAATTTTTATGATACTATTTTCTATTATTGATTATCCCTATTTAATTTTAATATCAAGTATTGATTTTTAGTATATCTTTGAATGTATGTATACTATTTTTAAATTTAGCCTAATATTTTAAAACAGATGTTACCTTCTGTATAAAAGTGTTTTGATATTTGTTTTACTAGGCAAAACTTTATTTATTTTATCTATTATGAAATAAAAACCAGATCTCGCATGGCATTTTTGAACTGTTAAATAAGTAAAAATGTTTTAATAGTAAGTAGAAGACAGATGCATTAACAATATATTTTGTATTAATAATAATATGTACGAGCTCAAGAAGATACAAGTAATTTTTCAAAAAGTTGAACAAGTTTTATGTAATCAATTACAGAATTGTATATATTTAGTATTCCATTGAAATAGTAGAGAATCTTAAGATTTTCATGATTTTGAGGATCAGATTAATTTTTATTTCATAATTTAAAAAAATGCATTATAATATTATTTGTTAAATTGTTACTATAATAGGTTTTTATGTACATTATTATATCTTATTTTTCTGGCTTAAAAAATATAAATACAAAGTAATTGTTTACCAACAAATTTCAATTATTCGATATATAAACATTTTTTTGTAATTGTGCTATCTCAACTGTAATTATGCAGATTAATATAAAAAAATAAAATAAAAATAGAAAAATTTTTTAAACATATAAATATACAAAATTAAGTATATAATAAAATGTAATTAGTCAATATACATTTATAAAACTAACATGGATTTGTAGATTAGAGCTTATTCAATGCGTTTGGATCAAGTATTATATCTATTAGGAGTAATAAATCTAAAGAAGAATAAAAATTGAAAAATCTGTGGACTACCACAGTTGATGGAGAGATTTACAGTATGACCATACGCCTAGTGAATCAAGGCAAATTTAAATATGTTAATATTTTTATTTGCAATTTAAGAGTTAAATCAACAAAAACAGAATTAGGAATGTTCTTTGGAAACAATGATCCTGAACAAAAAACTTTCCTCACATATGAAGAATTGCTTGATTTATTCAAATGATTTTGAAACTTTTCCCCAGAGTTCATATTTTAATCCCGTCAAGAATTTATGGGTCCATATTGATTTTCAGCTCAGGATTTAAATTATTAAGTCAGCATAATGATTACAGTAAAATTTATTAAAGTTAAGGAGGAAATAAAACCAAAGTGACTTGGTTAAGAATAGGACACACAAACCTAACTCATTTACATCTCATTATTAAACAGTCACCACCAAAATTTCAACACTGCAATAGCCATCTCACTATCATTCATATTTTCCAGGAATGTCCTTATTGTACATCAAGTTTAACCAGATTATCTCTTGGACCGAATATATCAATAGTATTAAACAATAAGGAAACAAACATTTAAACAGTTATAAACTTTCTTAAAATCCATAGACTATTAGATAAAATATAGAAATGAATATAATTTTTATTTTATTGTATTTTTTATCTTAATTTATTTAATTTTTCATATGTTTTTAAATATTTTTATTTATTATTCTATTTAATTATTATTAGTTTTTTGATCATTTATTCTTTTTTCTCTCTTCTAAAGAGTTTCTGAACTCAATAGAAAACAACCATTAACTGACTCACAGGCGTTGATACACCTTAAAGCCCAAACAAACAAACAAACTACCAAATTGACCTTCAGTTTTAATTCTTAACACCAGTGCATTATGATTGGAGCAGTTTGGTGTATATCCTTTGTAGTACTTCGTTTGAGAAATGACAACAACAAACACTTGTAAACTATATTTACCACCCATCTATCAAAAAATATATAAACAAAATATATTACATGACCCATTTTCAAATCAATCTGTGAAAAATGTATTTTAATATGTCCTGACCACAATATATTAAGTCTTTATATGAAAAATGTTGGTAACCATTTTATATTCACATCATATTCTATACAGATGTTTTAAATCATTCAGGTTTTGTTGTTATCTTCACAGTCAGATGATTTCTATTGTAGATCGACCAATAGTATATAGTATCCATCATTATTCAATGGAAGCATTTAATTGGTATGCCAGCTTGAAAGTATATGTATTCCTGAAATATAAATTACAAAAGTATGATTGGTTAGGTTAACAATTAATCATTTTTATTAATTATGATTATTAACTTACAAGTAAAAATGCACATGCCAGTATTAATGCTTTATGGGTGTTATTCAGATTTTCTTGAAATGTTAAGAACAAACTATATGTTGCTTTGAATTCATTCCATCTGCGACTTATGTTGCAAACAGACTGAGGTAGATCATAGCTGAATACCTAAATTAAGTAAAAAATTAGAAAACACAAGGGAGGTTATTAAATAATACAAATATGCTATATTATTGTTAATTACATAAAAATCTTCTTCTTTAAATGAGGAACAAGTCGTACACAATGGTCCATTGACGTGGAATATATTTTGATGTTCACAATTTCGAATCACAAGTTTAATTTTGATTGGATTCCATTCTTGTTGAATACAACCAATGTATTCACATTGTGGTATGAAGACATCCATTCTCTGTAATATGGTCAAATAATTATGCCTCTGAATTTGATTTAAACATATATCATGGTTTCTTGATATAAAATTTATAAATATTTATTTTTTATTATTTCAGGCTGAATATCAAACGACATTCTTGGTTTGGAGCATAGGAGGGCAGTGTCCTACTGAACTATCCCACTCCTTATTATATTATGTATATACATAAACTGTAACCATAATTTGGTATTCTACCTAAATTAATAACTAAATCAAAAAGCCTATCAAGAGCCGGAGAAATATTTAAGTGTATGCTTTGTTTGATATGAATATAACTCTTGATTCAAAGTAATGCCCCTGAAGGGCTAGGTAATCTCACTGTTTATCGTCCTAAAACCTCTACACACTAAAACCTCTTCCTTTAAAGTAAATTTTGGATTGTATTTTTTTGCAAATAGCTAGGGTATGTATGCATTCCTATTGACCTAGTTTAAATTTCGGAAATAGGTAAAATTAATTTAGTGTTGTCTTTTGGTAGCTTAGATAGTTATGAATTTATGGAAGGATAGAAATATATATATTTATAGTCATAGATATAGAAATTAAAAATATAGCTTTCCTGAAGGTAACAACTGAGTAATGGATTTGTTGGTGCAAGCCTCCTGATGCAGAAAAGAGCTTCTTGCCTAGCTTTGTCAAACACTCTTAAAATAAATCTTCGAGATGAGCAACATAATAACCTCTGCCAGCTTGAAGAACCCTCTGTTGTACCAAATAAAACTTCACCATTTTCAGCTTTAACCAAGTATTTGTTTTCGGAATCAATTAATGTGTACACTATAAAAATAAAAATATAAGTATAATCTTTAAACAATTATAATAAATTATAAAAAATATCTCTAGGCATGACTCAGTTACTTTTTAGATTAAATAAATTTGCTTAAACACAATAACTTACAAGAATAATTTTATATGATTATTCATAATGTATTTTCTTATATTATAACATCATGTTATCACAAGATCCCGACCTTTATACCCCTTTTCACAGATTTACCTCTTTCTAAAACTCCTTTGTTGCCAGCTCCCATAATTTTTGGAATTCCCTTCTTATAAAAGATCCCTCATTATCCACTTTTAAAACCCTTCTATTCCAGTTTCTATTGACAAAACAATTGGAAAATGGCTAACCATTTTTAGTTAAGTTTCAGTGGCTTGTTTAAAAAAATCAATGTTTTCCACCTGTATATATATATATATTTTTTTTTTTCTCCTTCTCATTATCTTGTTTATACATATGTGTACTTATGAACATGTACATATATATATTTTTCATGCATTCATTCTGTTTTAAATATCAGTCATTTCTGTTGTAAATGATTTCCATCTAAATCTATTTATTTTCACACTATTTTTGTTATTAATTTTTAATTTTTATTAAGATGAAATAGATAAATCTTTATTTCTTTATATTTTACTTTACGCTATTTATTTTACTTGGTACTCATCTATTTGAGGAATTTATTTAATAATAACTGTTTTTCCTTTCTTGTTTATCTCTTTTTATTATTATTTATTCTTTATTTTCTTAGCTAAGCAGGGGTTATTTGGTTTCATTCTTATTTATATGTTATATAGTTTAAATGTTTTGTATATAGTTCCATTAATTTGTTTTAGTATATTTTGTGAATTTACAAAAGGTTTTATATTTATTTAATGTAACTTTTCTTGTTTAATGTAGTTTCTTATTTAAATACTTCTGGCCAGATATATTTCCTTTGCTCTGTAACTTTCTGTTATTCTTAAATGACTCCATCCCAGAATAAAATCAATTTTCTATTTCTATTTCTATTTCTATATTTAATAGAAAGTTAATAAAAAACTACTCTTAGTGAATATCATTTGCAAATTTTTAGACTACAAGAAAACATGTAATTAAATTTAATATTTAACACACAACAAAATAAATAATAAAATATCAATATCGTTTTTCATTAATTAAGCATAATTTTAAGGTCTTGGTCATTATCACAACTTACGATCTTCAAAATCTATTGTTTGTTGTATTTCTAACTGTCTTACATCTGATAAGAGCTGAATTCCACAGAAAGGGAGGATATGTTCTTGCCTGCCTGAATATAAAATGTGTTAAATGAAATCTTCAGATATATTAATTTAATTATGATACCATTGCTACCTGATATAATCGGAAGAGGAATCCTCCTAGATGTTTGATCTGAAAAAAATCTTATGAATTAGTTTTCAATATTTTCTTCATGTAGTACCATAAATAAATTTTTTAACACAATTTACTTTTTATCTTACTAAATCTGACTAAAATTTGCTACCAGTTGATGTATTTAAAAAATATATATATATTAAGGCCTTCTTACGAATGATTCTATTTATTACTCATCATCATCTTATTATATTTTCCTCAAGTACCGCCATGCTATTCAATGTGCTGTTACTGCTTGCAAATTCTGGGCCAGTTATCTCTATCTTTTTTTTCATCCCCTTCCTTCTTGTTTATAGCTATATGGGGTTTTCTAAGGTCAGAGGAGAAAGTGGAGAATTAATACAAGAGTTAAAAGACCCTCCCCTGCACTGGGACGCAAACTAGTAATTATTTTATCTTGTAAATCTTTGGTTTATAAGGTTGCTGGGCAACGAATGTTTTGCACTTGTGTTAGTCTGCTCAGCCACCACACCCTCCCCCCTCTATTTATCCATATCTTGGACAGTTCTCTTCTTTATTGCTTCGCTTCCAAACAACTTTCTAACACTATATTCTAAATAGATGTGGGGTCTTCCCCTTAGTCTCCTGCCCACCATATGGTTTTTTTTTTGTTATCCATCTTATATTACTATACTACCTAGTGTATATATCATCAGGTTAGTGCCAAAGTAGGGGTGGGGTAGCCAAGCAGGCTAACACATCTGTGTACAGCACTGTACGTTGGCTGGCAACCTGATAACCGAAGTTATACGATAAAATGATAGCGTTCTGGTACGAAAGAGGTCTTTTAACTTGGCATTAATCCACTGCTTTCATCCTCTGGTTCGAGAAAACCCCCATATAGCCTAAAAGTGAGGAAGGGGAGAACAAAAAAAAAAAAAAAAAAAGTTAGTGCCAAAGTGTTGTGTATGTAAAACTTGCTGTTTTGGGGCTTGTGATTTTTTGCTAAACATCAATAGAAACCTGTACTGCTGAGAGGCAAGGTTAAAGGAAAAATTAATAAATTCCTAACATTTGCAATCATAATATCCAACGCAATTTTCGCAGTTCAGACAAATTTTCAGATAGTGATTTCATAATTACTCACATGTTTTACAGTTTAAAACAAAATTAGGTAAATAATTGAATATAAAACAGATAATATTCAACTGAAACAAAGACTTATTTTTATAATACTCTGACCTTTCGATTAGTTTTGCTATATTGCTAATAAATATTTTCACATTCTGCACAATTTAACTTTATGAACTTATTTTTGATGATTTTTTAGTATTTGCCCAATCAGGAATTATCTGTAAAATATTACCCATCACTAAATAAATAAATATCAATAGTTAGTGTTGGAATCTTTCTTCCAGAATGCCATAGTCCGTTTTGTCTAAACATTTTTCAGGTTTGGTATCTATATACAAAATAATGTTTTGGATTAATTCATTACTATTAAGATTTCCATAAATATAAAAACGTTTATGTTTATGAATTTTTTTTCATGAATACAAAGAAGGCATTTAAGAGATCACTTATACCCAAAAATAATTAAATTAACTGATCTAAAGATAATAGTCTGAGTCATGTCGTTTCCAATATTTTCTCATACAATCATGGTATTCAGAAAAAATAGTGAACTAATAAGTTGAAAATCTTGTAAGATTGGACACTTATGGAAGAAAGTTAAAAAAAAAAATGAATTCATTATTATTATTATTGAGTTAATGTTTGATCAGAAGAATGATGAATTTATATTGAGATCCCTATATTCTATCAACTTATTACTATAATTTAGATAATAGGATTTTTTTTCATAAAATGGTCTATGTTGATCATTTGAGTAAATTAGTTTGACTAAATTAAGCTCTAGATAAATAGTCATTTTTGGAAAATATAAAATAGTGGAGTTGTCTTGAAGTCTGTTCACTCTTATGTCATTATAACTAGAAAAGTATATAACAAGATATAGCAGCATGTCCCATTTTTTATACAGTCGTAGCCAAGACTTTTAGAGAGTATTTAAAATTTTAGAGAGGGTGAAAGAAGAGAACAAAATAGAGCAGAATTTTCAGGAAAGGTATGTTGATGGTTAATGTTTTTTCCTTTACCGTTTATGAGCCTTTCATTAATTGTTGAAAATATCACTTTAATTTATTTATTTATTATTTTAGTAAATAAAAATCTGATCTTTGTTGAAACATAAATAAATTATTTATTTGTTTGCAAAATGAAAAAAATACTTTGATAAATGAAAAAAAAGAGAAATTAATAAGTAAAAACTTTAGTACCTGTTGGGAATGGTTGGTTTGTTATGACAGTTTGATTTGAAAAAATCTGAATATCGTCATCAGTTTCTGTAAAAATTATAAGATTTGTGATTCCTGTTACTTTTAACTTTATTCATCCATTGAAAATAATATATATTTGTATAATTATAGTATATACCACTCAAATTAAAGTTGAGAGTGGAATCTCTTTGGGAATTAGCTTCTCTAAAAGCACTGGTTAAACTAGTCATTGTATTCACTTTTGAGTATACTAATCAACTCCGGTATTAAATGAATCTTATCTTAGGTCAACACTCTAAACCCCCCCTCCAAGTTTGTTTTATTAATGATAAGTTATGGATATATTTAAAAATTCAATCATAAATAGTCATGAAAAATATCAATAAATATTTTTGAATGTTATTAAATTTTTATTAATATGCAATAGGGGCTTTGCAAATAGTTATAATTAATTATCTATCCAACATTGAAAAAACTTTATATTTTAAAGTAAGTATATAATTTTTTTAATAAGGATATATCCCCAATTTATTCAATTTAAATTAATGTTCATATGTTATGTTTATTCGAAAATATTCTAGAGTTATTCTTAAATAATTATTGAAGGAAGTTAGTCCACTGTTCTACATATCATGTGTGATATATAGTCAGGACGCAGTCAGTTTTTAAGATTTTTACTGTTGGCAAACTCCACCAACTTTCCTATAGAGAGGAGTCGCAGATACCAAGCCCTGGTAAAGGAGAAGGGGCTCCCACAGCAGCCAGAATGGGTGTGCCTTATTGAAAAACACTGCCTTTGGTCAGTAGCATCAGTTTTACATCTATGATGTAAGTAGTGGAGGAGCTAGCCAGACAGAAGTCTCAGGAGCATGAGGAAGCAGAAAGAACCAGCGCTGAAGCACTTTAAGGACAAAAATGGAGACATCCTGAGTAGGCCAGAAAACGTTATAAATAGGTGGGCAGAATACTTCAAAGAATTACTGGCATATAATGGGCAGGAAATGGAAGCGAACCAACAGTCTCGCAGCACAGATAACATCTGGGAAGAAGATAACTTCATTGGAGAAGAAGTTGCTTATGTTATAAGCTCATTAAAGCTGGAAAAAGCGGCTGGCTTTGTGCCAGAAATGTTGAAATATATAGGCTTGAAGGAAATCAAATTGTTTCAACACCTCCTTAACGTCTTTTGGAAAAATAAAGTTATTCCAAAGGACTGGGTAGTCTCTATCATAACACCAATTTTCATAAAATGGTGATAACTGTGAATGTCAGAACCATCGAGGAATATCCCTACTCAGTATCCTCTACAAAGTTTATTTCAAGATACTCGAAAAGTGGCTGAGAAGCCGTATAGAACATAAGCTATGGGAAGAACAATAGGGCTTCCGGCCTAACAGGAGCACACAGGATCTGATATTCATCATGAGGCAAATATCCAAGAAGGTTATTGAAAAGAGCAGAAGGTTAAATAAAGCATTTGACAGGGAGCAGAAAGTAGACATCTCAAGAGCATTGGAAGAATATGGCGTTCATATAGGATTGAGAAAAGCCATCCTTCGTCTGTATGAAACACAGAAAAATGTTGTCAGGATGCGCAACCATACATCAAAGGAATTCTCAAGGAATCAGATAGGGATGCAGCCTTAGCCCCTCCCCCCTTGCTTATTCTGGTGCTGGACTGTGCCCTACAACAAGCAAAACAGAAAGAGGTAACAAAGAGGACTGGATTAAGTAAGAAAGTAAGTAAGTACTGTTGCCAATGTTTCAATCCAAACTTGTGGCTCCTCATCAATGCACGTTACCAGCACCGAAGGTGTTCAAGTACTGAAAAGTTGAACTTGAACTACAGGTACTGAGTGCTTGATCACTTTCATTGCTGGAAACATGCCGTGATTATGACCCACAAGCTTGGGTTGAAATGTCAGCAACAATGAAAATCTTAAAAACTGACTGCGTCCTGACTATTCATCACCCTTCTTAAATAATTGTTTATTAACTTCCTTTTTATTAATTAACAATCACCTACAATACATTTTTTAACTCTCTCATCTCCATCATCAGAAATACAAATCTCATCTATTTATAATTTATAGATTTTTTCTCCTATTGTCAGAAATCCATCGAACAACTTTTTTCATATATATAATCTATTTTAATTAATGGATTATTTTACAGAGGATTATATTTATCCATACCTCTCTATATTGCCACAATGTCTTTTTGACTTGTAGCAAGATAAGATTCTCTGAAGAAGTGATTCTTAAGGTTTTTTTATGTTATTCAATTCTGAATTTATTTTATTTTATAATTCTATTCTTAATGATACATTGCTTATTTTCTAGATTCCAGCGAGCGAAATAAATAAATAAAATAAAATAATAATAAATGAAAGTTAAAAAAAATCCCTTAATTCAATCTAAGTTTATGAACACAACTACTTATAAAATTAATTAATTATATTAATCAATTATTAATATTATGCATCTCTGGCTGCTGTTACTGTTCTCAAATGAGTATTGAACCCAGTTTTTTGTGTGTTATTCATAAGAAGTCTGTTGTCTTGTTAATTTATTATTGTAGTTAATTAATTTTATTTTTATTTTTAAAGAAATAGCCTAAATCATTTATCAATTATACTGAATGTGCTAGTTTTTAATATCTTAGTTAAATCCTTCTGGCATCATAGTCCGTTATCTATATATTTATTTTTTTTACGTGACAGCAAATTTATTCTTCAAATAGTTATGCTATCCTCTTGGGGCTGACGAAGCTTACATTCATAACTCATGAAGTCTTGATCCGTATATCCGTAGCCAATATTGAATATTTGTTGTTTATTATGGAAACTTGATTGTCAATATAAATTGGATACGTCTCCTTAAACCATTTTCAGTTTCACATTGAATAATTTCTGTGTTACTTTTTGAACCTTATTGTATAATAATGAAGGAAAAACAATCGTTATTAATTTAAATTTATCTATTAAGTATAGAGTGCCCTTATTCGTGATTAGATTCTTTCCAAATGTTGAAATATTCAATCTATAGCTGTGAATCAGGTTTTTATAAATTTGTTGCCTATATTAATTTTATTTATTTATTCAATGTTTTTCAAGTTAGGAATGTCGGCAGCTTTCCAAACTTGCCTTCCTACCCTTTGGTATACCCTATGCCCATGAATATTTATTTTTTATGATTTAAAAATCCACTAAATTTAAGTTTTAAAGAATAAATGTATGCTTATCATATTATACTTATCTCATTATATTATCATTCCACTAAACAATATTGTTATTATTAATCATTTTTAAGTGAGGTTATCTTTATTTATTAAGAATCCTTTTAATTTTTAAAAAGTTAGTATAACAATCAAATATGCAAAATGTCATTTTGTTTTGATCACTGTTGCTTATTCAGTGATTTATTTATTCTTTTAATTTTTGCACATAACAATAGAATATTGTATTTCCTGTTGAAATTTTTATTCTCATTGCGTACAACTTTAATTTTTAAAAAACAATTTTATATTTTCTGCCATGGTTGTTTTTCCATCCTCTGATGTACATTCTATTACAATTTAAAAAGTCTATTTGATAATAAAAAAAAATTTAAAGCAACATTTGTAATTTTACTTAAAATGAACTATATGTTTGGTTGTTTTTTAAACATATTTTTTATTATTGTTATTCGCTGTTCAATCAATGCTTGTAATGATCATTTCTTAACTGATCTGTTATTACTACCTTATTGGTGTTACTTATCGGATACAACTTGATTGAACTATAATTATTAATTAAAAGGTAAAAAAAAAGTACAAAATGCCTTCTAAAATATATTAATTTTCTATATTTCCACAATCATTAGCCTACTATTTGTAGTATACTCATTAGAATATTTTTAGTATCATGAAATGTATGTACTTGAATAATATTTTTTCCTATTCGTGGTATAGAAAGTAAGTTTACATCCTTGCAAAAATTAATACACAAATCCTTTCTTCTATGTTATTTATCAAACAGTAATTTTGAAGATACATTACAATAAAATAAATTAACGTTAACATATATATTTTCATAAATTTACAATTAAATGGATATTGGCAAACAAGCAAAATGAATGAAAGAATTGAAATAAAATTCCCACTTTAATTTATTAAATCACAGAATTTCTACAATTTATACTCTCAATAACTAAATACAATATATTCTACTCAAATGAGTTTAAAATTTCCTTCAAACAATCCACTTCAATTCGAAAACCAAATGACAATTACTTATTCTACTTTTATACTTTGTATTGTCTATAGTCATGCTATTAATAGAGCCATTTTGGAGTAAGGTAAAATGAAAATTTTAAGATTTTAATATTTTATCATTTGAAAAATCAGAATATTACTTGGACGGGGATAAGGTATATTGTCAATTACATCTACAGGAAAGTGTTATGTTTGTGTATATTTTATAATTCCAACTTCAGAAAAAAATAGATAAATAAAAGCTTTAAATATGTTTTAAATAAAATTTGCTGAAAGCCCTCAGTTATGATATTCATTAAAACATTCAAGGAAGTATGCTGTGTAAAGTAGAGCTCTCCTATATATTTTTTTTTTGTGGCATATTTTAATTTTCTGGTGTCACCAGTTATAGAAATAAAATGTTACGTATTTAAGGTTCCATTTTATTTAACTGAAATAAATTTACTTAACATATAAATCAAGTATTTTTTACAATTTTTTCACATGTATTTTTTTCACACACAAGCTTTATAGCTACACACACTCTTTCAGGGAGGCCTTAGACCGCACAGCATTGGCAGGAGAACAGGGAGCCAGGGTACATGAAACAAACTACATTTAAATAAACACCAAGGAGAAATAATCAAACGGAGATTTATCATTTTTCGGTGGTTAGGGAGAGAAACTGAGCAAGGCAGGGGCTGTTCCTCCAATCACAGACGAGGTTGGGATCCGGCTTCAAGGAGCGGGCGACTGAAAGAGTTCTTCTGGCCATGTAGTAACAAGACGGATCCTCTCTGCAGACGGACTCTGCCTCCTCAAGAAAGGCAGTGTCACATTCTCTTGGTGAAGCAGCTCTTAGAACAGCACCCTGTTAATACAGTTTGACACATTAGATACAGCAGAAAACATATGTTTGAAAGATTTTGTAATTAAATAATCTTTAAAGCATATATTAAACAAAATAACAATATTATAATATACAGTCGAAGTTCCATACATCAAACTTTTTTTAAATAGAAAAAGTATTCTGTATATTGAAAAATGACCCTTAATTTAAGTTCACAAAAATGGGTAATAAGAAAAAGATATTTCACTGTTTCACAAAGCATTAGAAATTCAGGAAGACCTAGTTTATGAAGAAGTTATCTTAAAATGTTTAAGGAGTTTTCTCATAAGAACTATATTCATTTTAAAGCAAAATTAACATTTTAAATTCTCTTTAGCTTTGTCTTTTTTACGGAAAACATGGATTTTAAATGAAAATCATTATATGTAAAGAAGAGATCAACTACATTAAAAATAAAAAGATAAATAATAGCTGTTAAATGAAAAGAAAAAAAAAATATATATATATAATTTAAGCAAGTATGGAATTAACAATTTAAATATTTTTGACATGGTTATTAAAATATTTGAAAGTTTTGGAAGAGAAATATGATAACATTTATGAAGCAGTATTAAGATTAAATACATTTATTACCCTCAAATTTTATAGGAAGGGATGGACGAGCATTTTGGGGCATGTGTTCCAGAGTGACCGGTTCTCAACGTTGTGGGTTCGATTCCCACCTGGGTCAGATAATTTTCATATCTTGGCGACCCCGGGAAATGAATCTTGAAATTTTCACTGTGTTAGGGGTGCTGCAGTGAATTCAAGGTAATTGCCAGGGGTTGGCAAAAAGGACCACGACAGGTCCCACTTGCTGGACTAGTTTATTTATATAATAAAAATCCAAATTTTAATATTTATATTCTTCAAACCAAATTATATGAATACAATTAAGTTGAACCTATTAATAGACTTACAATTATATACTTACAATTACAATTAAGAAGTTAAACCTATTAATTTTTTTGTGAAATACCAACAGAAACGACTTACACAGAGGTAGCACATATGATGTAAGTTACAAAGTGGAAGAAAAACTTGTGCTCTGTCTCCAGACATACTGGCCACTTCCTTACACCTCATTTCTACTCCCTGAAGAACTGGACATTCTGGAACACAAAGTAATGAACACACATTTTGAAAAAGTGGATTATGTCACATCATCTACATTAAGTTACACCAATCTCAATTGTTTGCTCCAGGGTGGAGTGGTGTCGGATCACCAATAAGTTCGGATTACAGAGGATAATTAAGAAAACTTCATATCATAAAAGATTAAAACTCAATACATACAACTTTATTAACTGGATAGACATGTGTATATTTACTATACAAATTGAATCACACACATAGACATGTTGGGTTGGCAAATAAGTCTTTTCGGTTTTTCTGTTTATTTTTATGTCACTATCATACACTTCTTATCTGATGAATTAATTCCTAAGGCGGATTGTTTATTCTGTTTGTGATATTTCAACAACTATATCTGTTTACTATTGTTGAAACTAGCTTAGTATTGTGTTTGCTATTGCACTGTGAATATGGAAGAAAATATCATTCATTTTTGGCATATTTTGTTATATTATTTTAAAAAAGGTATGTGTGCTACAGAAGCTTATAGAAGCAGTGTTTATGGAGATGATGCTGAACGCACCTGTCAAAATTGGTTAGCCAAATTTCATTCAGGAAATTTTGAGAACAATGATGCTCTACGGTCTGGTCGCCTATATGAAATTCAAACGAGCTGCATGGCTTTATGCAGTTAGTGGAAAGATGGGAAAAAGTCATATTAAATAATGGTCAATATACTTTAGATTAAAATAAATTTTATGTCTATAATACATTGAGTTTTATTTAACCCTGAAAAACCGAAAGGACTTATTAATGCCAACCCAATATAATGTATTTGTTATTATATACTTAAACATAATATATATATATATATATATATATATATATATATATATATATATATATATATATATAAATACAAATTCAATTTTTAAAGTGAATACATACGTGCCTATCCAGTTAATAAAGTTGTGTGTATTAAGTTTTAATATTTTATGATATGAAGTTTTTTAGATTATCTCCTGTAATCCAAACTTATTGATGGTTCAACACTACTCCATCCTATTTATATATATATTCTTAGTACAATATATATTGCCCAAAATATTTATCATTTTAAATTTATTTAGTCATCCTCTATTTTTTCATTATTATTTTTATGATATTAACACAATAAATGAAAACAAAAAAAGTATAACAGCTTAGTTATATGAGAATTAAATAAAAATATTGGTTTAAATTGAGTTCGCATAATTGCATCAAAATTGTTAGAGGTCAAACAGCTACAGCTTCAATCAACATAGCTACAGCTACTCAGTTAGATATATCCCACTACTTTTCTTATCAATTATCTGAAGTTTCTGATATCTATTAAATTAAAATAGCATCACTATACTGTTTATAGTTAAACACATAACACTAGACGATAGATATATTAAAGAGCAGAAGTGTTATCAACTTATACAAGATTTTATACTGCCTTGGTAACATTTAATACTGGTTTGTTAGAACATCTAGGTCTCTTTTAATATGATAAAGTTGTCGTCCAAGTTTATATTTACTTTGCAAAAGAAAAGCTGAGTTGTGAACAATGTGCCTTAACAGGCTCTAATCTTAGTTCCTTGCACAACTAATTACATTACCAAGTAGATTAAAAGGACAGCCCTTTTTTAGGTCACATCTCATGCCGAGTTTGTTGTTTCATTTTATTCAATAATAATTTGTAAGATAACAGAGCCCAATTTTTCTCATTTAAAACCACATCTAATATAGCAAAGCTTTGATTAGGATTTTGTTTAACCTAGTTATATACGTTTTTCAACTTTACTTCCATTTATTTAGATAATGAAGCAGCTTTAATATTTAAATTTATCTACAGCTTAAAGCATTTAATTATTTTATTTTGTTTTAAACAAGTTCAGATTAACTCCAGGCTACAAACTGTAGTAAGACACTTCATACTGTAATTAAACAATATAAAATTAGTCTCAATTAAACTAAAACAAAAAGTCAAATGAGTATATTTCCATTAATATTATTTCGATAGATGAATTTTTGCTTAATAAATTATTAACAACAATTTTAACCAACTTCAATAATGATTTATTAAATAAGACTGGCAGTGAAAATATTTAATGCTCCCAGATTTATGTATTAAAGTTGCAGGTAAAGCTTGCTTAAATAATTGATCAATTTTTTGTGATTTTCAAACAATTCTAACTAAATGTTCTTTTATGTTATTTATCAGATTTCATAGTCAAGGAAATATTTAAAATTACAGATTGGGCACATAATCTGCTTAATTTTTACTTTTGTTTTTTATTGTTAACAATTGTTCCAATAAATTTAAACTAAATAAGACATGTGTGATCATTCTGAAACTGTAAGTTACCTCTTCCATGTAAGTTGCCAATTTCTGCTACTTCATTTCGAATTTCTGGGATATCCTTTTTCTCCATTTTAGCTGATGCTGCCTCTGGTTTGTCTTTCATAAGTTTGGGTTTCAATTCTTGGTCTATTCACAATAAAAATAATGTTAATTGATTATAAAATTTTCAATGATGAATAATTGTTATTCTTCACACTACTATTGTTTAAGTAAATAGGCCAGAAGGGTTATATACTAATGCTTAGATTGTCAGGAGATAAAATGTTTAAGTTTTAAAATTGAACCACATTAAATTTTTTTTTTTGTCGTTCTTTGATTAAAAACCAATTTTTTCTCTTCCCAAAAAAACAAACAATGTTTTCTCTTCAGAACAAACGTTTGAAATAAATAGAACAATGAAAGTTACTAAACTGTGTTAATAATAAGATACTGTAATTTCCTAAAAAAAAGTTTTTTTCACATGAATTTTAATCACTGGTGATTTAGATATTTGAATAATTGATATCAATCAGTTTTTTTACCTTGTTTAGGCATAACCACTCCATTTCCTGAAGGATTGTTGGCCCGTTGTGCTGCTATACTAGCTTTGAACTCACCCAAAGCTCTTCTCATTTTCTCAAGGCTGTAAGCTGCAGCTAGCTGTGCCATCACCTTGTCCTTCACTTCCTGTATTTCTTTGCTGTCTGTAGTTCCCTCATGAGCGCCTGTGTACTTGATTGCCTGGTCAACAATAAGATCCTCCATAGCTCGCATCTTATTATCAACATCATCAGGTCGTTTTTTCTGGTTCTCCATACTCATCTGATCTTTATCCTTGTCAAAGTATCCATATTTCTCTAAATATTTCCTTGCTAACCATTCGTTGTTTATTTCTGAATCTGCTGATTTCTTTCTTCGATCTATCCCAAAGTAGTCTGACCAGTTAATGGACTTCTTTTTCACTTCCAGTGGCTTCAAGGAACTGTTATCCCCAGTCTGTTCTTTTTGACCAGGGGTCTGTGTTGTGTTTGGCACTTGTGTCGTAGTTGTCGTTTCAGTGTGATTCTTGCCCGTTTTTTGGGGAGAAGAAAAAATGTTATTCAGTTCGGCAGCAACTTTCGGATCTGTTTGTTGTTTTTCTGGTGTGTTCTTCTTATGCCTGTGTGAGACCGAAGTGCTGGCAACGACTGTTGGTGATCTTTTAGTGATAGGGTATCTTTTTTGAGGACCGCGGTAGGGATATCTTTCATCAAATAGGGTTTCATGATATCTTTTATGATGTGCTTCCATTCTGGGCTCACGCTTTGTCCAAGACATAGGAGCATTAAAAAAATCGTACCCTGTGTCGTAGTTTCCATACTGTTGTCTCTTCTTTTCTTCCTTTCGAGCGAGGTATTCTAAAATATCCTCTACATCTGCTTCAGTGATATCCTCCGGATCTTCCTCGTTCTTGTATTTTTCCCAAATATTATTGAGGACATTGATGTAGTCATCATCGCCTAACTGGTCTTCGGGTTGCCTATTCAAGCCGCCGAAATTCCTTACCAATGCGTGAGCGTTTTGGAGTCGCGATTTTTCAGACATTCGTTCCCTAAAAGGAGATGGTATCAATAGTGGGCCGTCGTCATCTTGTTGATTTTCTTCATAAATCCTTTGCAAAGCATCAGCGGAATCACCTCGCTCTCGGAAGATGGATCGTTTTGAGGATGGAATGTTATACTTATCATCTAAGAAAAATCCCGCAATAGGTTTGGAAGTATCATACGATGCCCCTAAAGCTGATGCTGGAATGGGAAGGGCTTCGAATAGCCCAGGCGTTCCTGGTACAGTCTTCTGGTACCCATATCCGATGTCTTCAGGCTGTCCCTCACCTGTTAAGGAAGAAAAGACACAATTTAATAAACAATTTATCCTACATAGTTTAATTTCAATTGCAGTGATTGTATGATATACATTTATAATGAACTATAAATGATCCGTACTGTACATCATGTTGGGCCTGTTAAAGTAGAGAGGTTCCTGCGGGCTGAGGTCCCGTTGCCGCTTCTGCACAGCATGTAGCGCTGATCGGAGGGAATCGTCTGCTGCGGCGCTGGCTGCCAATAGGCAGGTCGTCGCCAGTAAAGCCCACATCCTGGCAACAAAATGGGGGATTCTTTAAAACAGTTATGAAATACAGGGATATGTTCTATATCAGTAAATTATCTGATAATCAATTCAGTTCAATATTTGATATAGGCAAAGTTCGCTCAGAAATCCTCCTTGCGTCATAAAAGAATCACAACGTAACACAATTGTTAATTATAGCTATTCACCGTTTAGCCGTCATAGTTAAAAATTCAAACAAGATCTCATCTTGTATTATTTTTCTATGGTTTTCAACTTCAACTTATCTTAGCTCTTTGTTTTTGTATGATATTGCAGAGTTATATGGTAACAGCGGTGCCCAGAAGGAGGTTTTATTTTAATTTTAATTAAAATTTTTTAGGGGGCACATTTTGACGGGGTTTTAAATTTTTGAGGGGAGCACATTTCGGTAGAGTTATGAATTTTGGAATGAAAAGTTTCAAACCAGGGGACAAGAGGAAAGCAAAGAACAGAACACCGAGAATGTAATAGTACTTGGGCTATGATTAGTTAAATTCTACTTTAGCTTACTGTTTTTAAGAAGAGGAGAGCAATAAAATAACTTGGAAAAAATGGGGGAGGCTTTTGCTCCATCAACCTTGGAGAGGATGGGCACTCCTGCATGAAAATGAACTTTTCATGGGCGTACGTAGGAGAGGGCAGTTGTTCATCCTAAATTATTTGAAATAAAATAAAATAAAACATAATATAATACAAAAAGGTTTGCCGAAAATTTGAGAAAATTATTTTTTTTAATTGTAGTTCTATGTACAGTGGCCCGTAGTGGAATTGATAAATCCCGCAGAAAAATTTAAACAATACTTAAATGGATACAGTAAACAAATAAAACCAGAAAAATTTTAACAGATTTATTTATAATCTGCATTTAAATATGTATAAACTCAATGAAATAAAAATATTCAACTGTGGTTATGTAAAAAAATTAATAACAGAAAAACTGAATAATTTTTACCTCACAGTCAAAATGATACACCTCACTTGTTATTAGCTTTAAAATACTATTAATTTAGTTCAATATCTTGTAGGCGAGCCATTATTTTCTACAGCTTCTTTCAGACTGTTTGTAATGGAGTCAACAGAATATTTTTGGTGATTCCGGGCTTACCCTGTTCCACTCTTCGAGGAGTAGTGTTATCCAAATGTGAGACCTAGACGAGTCTTGGTCTTGCGCACTCCGTCTTCCTCTAGGTCTTGGTCTTGCGCAAGAGTTTTCCAACAGTCTTGCAGTTATCTATTAGCTTATTACTATAGAGATATTACAGTAATTTTGTAGATTGGAGAAACCTAACTAAGCCCGAATGAAAAATTAGAAGAGTTAAATGCAAAAGTATATTGGTTATACCAATTCTTTACATATAGTAACTAAAATTGTCAAGTATTAGTAACTATTTTGCCTTAATTCTTATTCAAAAAATCGATTTTTTTTTTTACCAGTCTTGGTCTTGGTCTTGCAACAGGTAGACTGTCTTGTTCTTGGTCTTGTAAGGTGCAAAACCAAGACCAATTTTGGACAATAGTATCAAGGAGATACTTTTATAAGTCTTCTATGTTAGAAATTTCATGTTTTCTAAATTCTAACTCTAATTTTTCCATTTTTTATTTTATAAAAAATACATAGAAAAGGAAACAAAATTATAATTCAATATTCCATTGATAAACTTAAGTTTCCTAGCCACATTAAGCAGACGGAAAAAGTCGTTATTAAAGGCAAAACAAAACCCAATAGCTGGCTTAGTCTTAGGACTTTATTAGATTGCTTGTTAATTTGACCACGAGGCTGGAAAGATCCAATTTATTAAAGATACCCACAGAATAAATGACTGCGAAATTGCCTTTGAACTGGAGGGCTTCTGCTCCATGACGCAACTCCTCAATAGCCTACCTCTCTCATATTGGAATTCCTCTTTTATTGCACTTGGGCTATCCGCTATTCAGAATTTCTCTTAATAACCAAAATTTGATATTCGGTGAAATATCTGAGGTATTACAATAATTGAAAACAAAATTATAATATATATATATAAAGAATAATTTACGCAACAAGATTAACACAGAAAACAATAAATATTTTCATAATATCGTGATGAAACCGCAACAAATAGGTTATATTTTATCGATTAAGTTGAAGAATTGATCCAACTATACTCGAGTTCAAAGTTCAAGGTCTTCTCCTTAAGTAGCTATCATAGATTGGTTGTTACTTAACAACATTTATTACTTAATCAGAAAACAATATTAAAAAAATAATAATAAAAATTATTAATGGAAGATTCCAAAACAAACTTTGAGCCACTCAAATATTGACCAATAGTCGACTCATCGGAGAGGGATTTTAAGCAGTTTTGGGGCTCCCGAAAAAAAAAGTTCTCAGAAAATTCTAATTAAATTAATAAAAAAATGAAAAGCACTAAAAAAGAAATCCTTACCACAAAATCATTTAATTAATCTATCAAAAAACTTGAGTTATAAATAGTCGTTGTTTATGATTTTCGTAACATTTTTTTACTTTCTCTTACCTATTTAATATATAAAGTATTGGGATCGTGAAAATTTTTGAAACAGAGTTTTCAATGAAAATAGACGTTTTGACTCCTCTGAGTCCAAATGACCAAGTCTCGCAAAATGGTCTGTGTGTGTGTTTGTGAACAGTCTAGCTCAAACACGAAGAGTCGTACGAAATTGATATTACATGTTTAAAATAGGTATCTTACAGCAACTTTTTCCTTAAAATCGGCTAATCGGAAGTGCCACTTTATATGAACGGTGAAAAACATTTTTACAATTTTTCTCAAAAACGACTCCAACGATTTTGATTAAACTTGGCGTATCATTGTATAATTGAGTGGCCTCTAATATCATTTATGTCTTATCCCCATTGGTGTCACTTTACAGGGCTTAAATGCCCAATATTCAATATGTCTTCCTCCAAAGTACCTTTAATTTGGTTTATTTGAAATAATTAACTACCTCTCAGTGATATAAATAATGAAAAAAGGCTAAATATAAGTTTTGAAAAAATTTGATAATTGAACAGAGGAGAAAACAGGAAAAATACTTATTCAGCTCGAAAATGAATCTTCGGAAATAATAGTCAGAAGGTATAAGTATAGTATATCGTTGGAAAGCGGAGAATTTTAGAAAAAAACAATATCTAATACATAATAAAAGTAATGGAGAGTGAAGAATAAAGTATAAATAGTAATAATTTCTGAAGACTATTACTATTTTACGGATCATATTGTGTTTCAAGAAAATTAAATGAAATTTTCTAACTCAAAGTAAACTTTTAAAAGTTTTAAAAAAGTATTTAAGATCCACCTAATCAAGACAATGACATTGTTCAAAAAACTATTTCATTTTACTAGTGTGAAAGAAGAAGTGAAATATAAAAATATTTCATGGATGTCTAAAACATATGTTTATAAATACATTTAATATAGTTTAATAATTCTAGATCTGGTATTATATTTAAATAATTAGGTATCAATGTCCATTTATTCTGAAAAATCGTCATGTAACCTTTTAGAAAATTAAATTAGTGAATAATTTGATGAATTTTCTCTTTATGAAATCCCGACATTATCCAATTAAAATTAGTATAACAACTTTTGACCAATCCATGGCAGGCAATGTAAATCTAGTAATTTAATTTTAGTTAACTTTAGAATAGAAAATAACGGTCTAATAACTAATAGGCCTACAATGCATAATCATTTATAGCCTGAATATACCGATACACTTTGAAATCTCTCTATTCTAGCTCAACTTTGCCAGAAAATAATTTCTATTCAAAGTAGAACGATAAGTGAAACTTTTTGTGTAGCGCGCAACAGATTTTTTTTTCTTATAAACTCAATAAAATTTTTGGTAAAATCAATCCCGCTTAAAATTCTTTATTCTAAATCCAGAATACAGAAAGCAATAGTATTCTGTAATATTTACATCTCCCATAGTATTCCTTAAATATGTTTTTGAACGTTTTAAAAATAAAAAAAAAATGTTTTCTGACGCTAATTGAGTAAGAGTTTTAAGAAATATTTGTAAGGGTAAGAGTTGTAGTTTCACTTAAACAGTTTCTGTGAAACTTTTTAGGAAAGAAGTTTCATTTTTCGTGAAACTTTTAAGGAAAAAAGTTTTTAAAATAAAAGTTCTAAGGAACCTTTTTGTAATAAATAGTGTTACTCAAAATCGGTCATGGTCTTGTACATTTTAAGATCAAGACCAAGATCAAGCCTGGTAAAAAAATCGATTTTTTGAATAAAAATTAAGGCAAAATAGTTACTAATACTTGACGATTTTAGTTACTATATGTGAATAATTGGCATAACCATTTTTTTTTTTTTTCATTCGGGCTCAGTTAGGTTTCTCCTATCTAAAAAAATACAGTAATATATCTATAGTAATAAGCTAATAGGTAACTGCAAGACTGTTGCGAGACCCTTGAGCAAGTCCAAGACTAGGCACGCAAGACCAAGACCAACACTAGTAATAAAGTTAAAGGTTTGTGGTATAACTTTAACCTGTATTTATTTAAGTTCTTGAAAAAAGTTCAGTATCCCATATCAAAAATTTGGATTTCAGTAGTTTTAAAAATATTTTTTATTTGTTATTTTATACGAACTTGTATATAATTGTAAGGTTGATTCAATGAATTTTTTGAAAAAAATAGCCCTTATAAAAAAAGTTAAACAATCATTTAACATTATCATTTTATAGATAATTAAGCGGCAAAGTATATAGATCGGACCATCGTTTTAGAGTAGGTACTAAGGTCAGCACACAAACTTGAGCAAACTAAGTTAAAAGTTAAACCAAACGGGGTCACATTTGGCACGTTAGAACCGAAGTTTGTGTCAACACGAAGCGGGTTAGGGCACAATCAGAACCTCATCAACATTCGGCCCACAGCTAATGCGCTCTAGTTCTGATGACTTCCCTAACCGCTAACCCATCTGCTAATGATTCCTTTAGTCAGGTTTATTGCAAAGAGTCATTAAGCACACTTTTGATGGAGCCAAGGATAAATATTTGTTGATTTTAATAATATTTATCGATGAAAAGTATATCAAAATAACACTGATCCTATTCTTTGTCAAAAACAGGTAATTTAAATGCACAATATTTTGATTTCAAAGAGGATAAATTCATGAAATTATTTATTGATTCGATTTCCTGAAATGTTACTTAAAGAGGTTTTGCAGTAAATCGACTGTAAACAGACGTAAATGCAGAGAATTATTATTTGATATAGTTTTACGATACTACTTTATAATATATAAGAATTCGGTTGTGTTCTTTGACTAAGTGTGCAAGTGAATGAAAATTTAAATTACTTGTAAAATCAGATTATCCCTGAAGATTCCTGAGGAGGCAAAAAGTTGGATAAATTTGAAATAATTAAATTATTTATCGAGACTGAAAAAGTCTGTTGTTACTACTACTACTAATACTACTTAATAGTTTAATAATTCATTTGCACAAATTTGTAAAACCTTTGTTTACTAGTAGGGGAGAGGAAGGGAGTTGGTCAGAAGGGGTGATAGTTTATGCGCCGTAAACATTTTATGGGATTTTGAATTTTTGAAGAGGTAATAATCCGCGGTACAGGCTCATTTTTATGAAGTTATTGACATTAGCCTAAAATTTTGTGAATAGGTTTATCTTATCGTTCTTGAAACTTTTTTATTCTGGGAAATGAGGCATTTAAAATTTCGTGATCGGTAAACTTTGTCAATTTAATGGAGTATTGATAACTCGTTAAACAAAAATAATATTGAGCTGTTTGTGGTGAACTCCATCCCCAACATGTCAAAATAGCGAGATTAAATTGACCTGACGGTCCAATATTTCTGTAGGTAATTTATTTATTTTTTTCAATTTTGTAATCAAATTATCTTAAGATTTAAGTGGAAAGCAAAGGGGTGGTTGGTGTGGTTTTAATGCTTCATTAACTTGAGGAAATTTGCTATCCTCCAGATTGAAAACACCGTTTCCGAGGTTACAATAAAATGAAGTTTTAGACAAATGTTAGTGGTTTTAAAAAAAAAATCTGTAAAGCGGATTAGAATAGTTTAAAAGGCTCATCAATTTACGAAGGGATGTATATTTTTGAAGGGTTTCTATTTGATAGAACTTTCAAACCAAAAAATAAGATAAAAGGCACGGAACATACTTTTTTTTTTCCTATACCTTGATCGTCTTTGGCTCATTTGGCCATGCGGCGTCTAGCAGCACAGTAAATTTCATCTTCTGTCCTGGATTTGTTTCTAATGTCTTGTAGTTCGGGACAAGTCAGTAGATGCAATCATGAATCCTTGTTGAAACAGTGGACATGTTGCTGATTTGACATCTCCAATACGGTATAGATGGCTATGGAGATGGAACATACAACAGCATGAGTAATGTGTACTAACTACATTTATTTAAATTTTATTTTCGCTTGCTCTGTTTTTAATAAGTGGAGAGCAACAAAATTTCTATGGAGTGTGTACCTTGAGAGAAATGGGTAGCTCCCTTTCGAAGTTATTATTAACGCTAACGTGCCCAGCAGGATAGTTCAATTTCTTTACTAATATTCAAAATTATAACCAACTGTTGATTTTATTACACTTTGTACCAAATATTCTATAAACGAAGTTAAATTAAGATTTGTTTTTTTTTTTTTTGGTTTCTCATTACTACAATAGAGAAGGTGTCGTATTCATACTGCAAATGTAAAAAAAATATTTTTTTCAGATTTGAATATTTTAACTCGCGGTTTACATTTTAGACATCAATGAACGAATTCGATTCCATATCTGTCTATAGCCAAGTTGTTTTATGCTCTTAAAATAATTGAATTTCGATGAACTGTTCAGTTATTCTGCTGGTTAGTATCTAATACCTTTAATACCTAAGATAGTTTTTCAAAACAACTTCTCTCGCACGCGCACGCCAAGGAATTTTCCTTTACTATTTCACAAACAGACGTGGTTCAAAGTTAGGATAAAGTTTGGAAAGACAAATGGTACAGAAATGGTGAGTAACTTATATCTTTCACTTTAATAAGTTAGAGATCATACATTATTTTTAAAATTAAATATGCAAGAAATCAACGTTACTAAAATATATTTATTCCATCGATAAACTAATACAAAGCGAAAGATTCTGAACATCGGTATTGACTAAGGTTTATAAAAAAAAAAAAATTACTTTTTCGGACTCAATGTAACCATGAGACAAAAGTAATGTGAGATCTCAAAAAAACAAACAACAGTTTTTCGATCTGTTGTGAACTGATTTCGAATTTTATATTCAAACGATAAATACAAACATTGCATCGAAATATTTGGTGAAGGTCTTTAGAGTTATGACAAAATATATCGAAAATACAACTACACCGGTTGAATAAATATTATTGGATTCGATGGGATGTTGGTCGGTAAACTACTTCAATAGTTTCAAGTCCTCTCGACTACACAAGTTCGTTAATACTGATCATCCCCCCCCCTCCCTCTCCCCTCATTCCCTCTGGTGAAATTTGAATAAATAATATAATTTTACATTATGTCAGTCTTTTTATTGGATATCTATTTATCCATAGAAGTATGATTATAACTGAACTATATGGGGCACTTCACATTTATGATACTTATTCTAAGAAGATGCCCTTCATCGATATTACGTTTCATTAGAGGGATGGAGAGCCACTGAATATCAAATTTTTATAAATTGAAATATACGCTTAATTAATTTTATTTTTATTAATTGTTGATTATAAAAATTGTTTCTAATGTTTAATGTTAACGTAACATCATTTGTGTACATTGCGTCTTCTACAGGAGCAAACTTTAATCAGGAAAGCAATTCCAATTAAAACTGTGGGAGATGGTCTTTTTTTTTTTTTGCTTTTCGTCCTCTTGAGGAGCAATCTTGTGATGGCGTTTTAAGCAACCTCCTGTGAGGCTCTTGATATAACGTCGAAAAATAACCTATTCAATACTAATTAATTTAATTAGTATTGAATAGGTTATTTTTCGACGTTATATCAAGAGCCTCACAGGAGGTTGCTTAAAACACCTTTTTCCTGGACTGAAATATTAATCTGCTACTGTCCTTGGACCAAATTTAAACAAGTATTAAATAAAATGTCTATCGAGTCTTATATATACATATATATATATATATATATATATATATATATATATATATATATATATATATATATATATAAGACTCGATAGACATTTTATTTAATACTTGTTTAAATTTGGTCCAAGGACAGTAGCAGATTAATATTTCAGTCCAGGAAAAAGCTTTTTCTCCTCTGATCAATAAAGCTTTTAAACATCCTCCCGGATTTCAATTTGGAAGAGTTGAAAAACAAAATCCGATCACGTGTAGGTTTTTTTCATAAAATTTATGTTTACCCGTTCTCCCTTAAAAATAAATACTGCTTCAAATATATTACATTTTCAAAGTCTCTGGTTTAATATTTTTATTTTCACCAGTGAATTTATTCTATTTTTGGAAATATGTCTTCCATCATCTAATTCATTTGTCGTTATATATATAACAACAAATGAATTAAGACATTTTTTCAAAAATAGAATAAATTTACTGGTGAAAATAAAAATTATATATGTAATATATATATATATATATATATATATATATATATATATATATATATATATATATATAAATAAAACTCAACTTACATTTTAATTAGTTAAAAAGACCATATAATATCTAATGAACATGAATGTAATAAATTAATTAAGTTATGTTTTTTCTTATATTTACATACATCAAAACCCATTTTGAAAGATATTATAAATTGAGCAATCTTATAATTAATAATGATTTAAATTTTAGTTTAAAATGTTATTTTTATATCAGTTTTATATTAAAAATAATTAAATAAGAGTCCAAATCAAATATTAATGTTTAATGTTGTCATATTATGAATTAAAAAAATAATAAGATTTTTAATGAAATACCTAATAATTTGTATAAAAATTAATATTATGTATAATGTTAAATTGTGACATTATAGGCAATTTACATAATTTTTCAGGAAAACTGTTATTAATAAAAATAAAAAAACTAAAGAATTTTTGATAAAAAGATAATACGTAATAATTGATGCATCAATCGCTGGCATAAAGTAGTATACTGATTTCGTTATAACGTGTTGAAAATTCTTGAAAAGTTTAGTAAATAATAAGTAAATAATTTAAAATGTGTTCGAGATCTTCTTAAAATATTTAACCGTTCAACGTATTAATTTTATACCTAATGTTATTCTCGGACTTAAGTAAATACTTAGATATATTTTAAAGGATTTATAAATTTTTAAAATAGGATAAAATACAAATATTCGATATGCACTATAATCAGTTATCCTGGATGTATTGATCTATATTATAGATTCATTATGTGTAGCTTTCGCTTTTTTGATTTTGTGAACTTTTCTTGGCATATTTGTTATTACAATGGTTCCGGCTAACTCTCTTAGATTATTTTTTTAAAGCTGAAACCAAGCCAAAGTTTCTGAACACCGGTGTTGGTAAAATAGAGCTTATAAAATTTTTTTAAAAAATATATATAAAATCACTTTTTGGAATATGGAAAAATATATGTACTGTTTATTACCTGATTATAAAAACTAGTCTGGTATGTTTTTATCGCGTGGTTGTCGAACTCAATTGTTCATAAAGTGCATGTCCTCGGCACATTGGATAAAATTCGTTACGAGAAATTTATCTTCTACAACCCCCCCCCCTACTGTCGCCCCCTCCTATCTAAAATTGATCCGATATCTTTGTTTTGTTTTGTCGCAGTGTCACGAGCAGGCCCACGCTGATATCATTTAATTTTTATCTCAGAGATAAGGACAGGTGTATTTTGACAGGGGTTTATTAGATTAGTTAATAACCTCAATTGTTGATAAATGGGGTTCTCGAAACTGTATCTCGTTGCAGGTACTTTAATGCACCCCAATGACACCTAATCACAAAGTATACTTTATTATAACAAATCTGTTTTGCTATATACATAAAACAATTTATTTTTTGTGGGGTTTTCATGTAATTATTAAGATTTAACCTAACGCGATTAATTGTTATTCAAAGACCACATATACTCTCATAAATGTTATTTTAAAGATAAAACATCTTTTTTATAAGAAGTTTTATTGCCTCTATGTATTGTATAACGTTTTCGCATTTATTGCGATTTTCAAATATTCTAAAACATTGAAAACAACATTCATAAAATCAATAAAATACTCTATGTCAGCAATTGATGAATCAATTATTAAATATCTTTTTATAAAAAAATTCTTCAGTTTTTTTTTCTTTTTATTAATAACAGTTTACCTGAAATATTTTGTAAATTATCTATAATGTCACAATTTAACATTATACGTAAAATTAATTTTTATACAAATTATTAGGTATTTCATTAAAAAACTTCTCGTTTTTTAAATTCAAAATATGACACAATTCAAGATTGATCAATATCATCTAATGATTTGGACTCAATTCATTTTTAATATAAAACTGATATAAAAAATATCATTTTAAAACTAAAATTTAAATCATTATTAATTATAAGATTGCTCAATCTATAATATCTTTCAAAATGGGTTTATTAAAGCTTATAAATATAAGAAAAAACATAACTTAATTAATTTATTACATTTATTTTAATTGTATTTTTAATTACTTAAAATTTAAGTTGAGTTTTATTGCAATTGAAGAGCAATTTTTCTTTTATTAAAATCTATTAGTTACTGATCTTTAATTTTCAGAATAGATCAATGTTTTAGCATTTGGAAATTATACTGTTGCTGCTTGTCAGCTATTTATTTAATTTTCTTGCTTTTATAGTATTGTTTACTTTTCAATATTTTAGTTATTATTTTGCAATTAAAAAAAAAATATTATTTAGTAAATTTTATTCTTATTCAAAAAGAAGCAATCTTGAGAAATTGTAATTAAATAAATTCACTATATTACTGAGGTTTTAGTCATTTGTAGCATTTTTAAAACAAAACATTTTTTTTTTATCTGTAAAACTTCATCCGCACGATTTATTGTTGATAATAATGGTATTTTAAGCATGACGAAGGTTAGCACCCTGCAGCACCTCTTCTTGTCATTGTTCACTTCTTTAAATCAGGAAAGGAGGTCCTCATCCAGCTCCTTTTCGGTTGTCTCCTGATGGACATGTCAGCCGTGGATGGCTATTTCGTTTATGTCCGTGTATTTTAACATGAATTCGTCCGCATGACGAAAATTCGTCATTCAGCAAACAATCACCAATAGCCAAATGACGAAAATTCCTCGTTTGTACATTACAGAGAATAATTAATTCTCGTTATTTTAATTCTAAATAAATACAATTCTAATTAAAAAAAAAAGATATATAGATACCGGCATTTTGTGAATGGCGGTGCAAAAATTTATGGGACGTGTAAAAACGTACCGGACGTATATATATTAATGTGAAGTCGTGAGTAAAGAATGCGCAAGTGTTGGTTGTCCTATGTCCGTAAATTACTAACCTACAATCATTTAATATGTTAACTTTTTTTGTCCACGTATCAAGGAGATACAGTTATTAGTTTTAAATTTGTGTCTTCTATTTCGACTTATGGGATCGAGCTTTGGGGCTCTACTAAACCATCAAATTACTCTCGTAATCAATCCCTACAATCCAAAATCCTTAATGCTCCATACTTTGTCACAAATAAAATCATTCATAACGACCTTGATGTACCATATATTTCCACTTTAGCTCCATCCAGATTCCTATCCTTCCATCATAAACTTCTGAACCATCCGAACCCTATTGTTTCGAACCTTGCTTCCTCTTCTATTCCTGATAGCCCTCCGAGGTGTCTGAAAAGAAGATTATAGAAATATAATTGGAGTGCTACCAATGGGTAGTTTCTCTTCATGTTGTACATGTCATGTTACTTGTTGTATTTATCATTTAATACAGTTGTAAATTTCAATAATACAAAAAAACAAAAAACAAAATTGCGTGTTAAAATTGAAAACTGATCGAAAAGATTATATTTTTTTAAAGTGCGTCTTTATTACTAAACTGTGAGGCGTATTTCCATACGGGTTTAAATAGGTATGAGTACATATTTAATTTTTGTATTTTGTTGAAGTGTGATTTGGAAAAATAGTGGATAGTAGTTTCAGTCGCTTGTTTAAGGTCATTCTTTTTATTTCGATGTACGGGCCCCAGGTCATCCTTCTGTCCATGGTGACGTACCGCGGCCGTATGAGGAATTTTGTCCTCGCCGACATGGTAGGCACCTGTTTCGTCGAAAAAATTCGAAAATGAAAACCCATAAATTATCCTGCAAGCAATTAGCATGCAAAGAAGCTGCATAACAACTCAAGTAAATGGCTAACTTAATTAATCAATTATTACGAAAATATTTCCCAATTGTTTGTCAGCTGAATCGCTAAAAAGATATGGAAAATAATTTTCCATCTGAGAAGAAAATTAGATTGAATTTCTCGTGTGGGCGGAGTTGAGTCCTGTCAGGGATGAAAGAATTGACAGCCAGTGGAGCCACCAGCTCGGAAAATGGTTTTTCTCCTGTCAATCTCCGGCTGATGATCCAAAAGAGGTTTCTCATTTTTCTCTATTTTCTTCTATATTCTGGAAAACACAACTCTTTTTAACTATTGGTTTGGATGGAGATGGGACAGCATTCATAATGGAATAACTCAATAATTAGTTTATTACCTGTTATACATGTAATATAATAATTAGCGGTTTCAAACAAACTAAGATTACATACCAGTTTTTTAAAGTGAAAACTACTTTAGGCGCGTTTTACATTTTTTTTCGAGAGTGAATTAGATTGATTCTTCAGATTTCTGAAGTGTTAAGTCGGCTACAGTCGACTAAATGAAATGTTATTACATATGAATTAAAATATTTCAGAAACTAAAAATCGGACCTACTTACTGTAAGCAAGGGAAATGTTCAGCATTTCATCCTCTTTGGCATATAATTTCAAAATCGTATTTTGATGGTACGCTGAGTCAAATATTCAAAAAGGTCAAAAGTATCAATACTGTATAACTGTATTATTGATTGACTTCTCATTGTATATGAATGACTAAATTAAATGAGGAATAAATCGTGTAAATGGGCATATAATTTCTCTCCAAAGTAATAATGAATTTTTAAAAATACCTTCTTTTTTTTTTTAAAAAGCTTTGTCTCTCTAGATATTTTTTCAACAAGATACATTCTTCTCCTTCTGCATCCTTATTCTAACGGTATATATGTAGATAGTATATATATATAATTTATATTGATCATGACATTAAATGTTTTCATTTATTACATTATAAACATTTTTAATATTGTTAGTTTTTATTTATTTTTTTTCACGCAAAACCAATAAATATAGTCATAAATAAATAAGCAAACTTAGGCGTTTGATAATCACCAGGTTTTATGGATTTATCCCATACCAACTAATCAAATTAAAAAAAAAAAATGATTGATCGATATATACCTTATGACATCAGCACCGCACAAGATTGAACACACCAGTACACAAAACTTCAATCTAGAATAATTTGATAACTTTTTATCCCAAAAATCTTATATTTAAATATATTGATTATCTTCATTATTCTTCAGTCATAAATGACGATTATAGAGATCCTGATAATATTTTTTAGAGAAAAGAATAATATGTATTTTTTATGTTTATTTTTATTAAATGTTGCCATGTCAGCAATGAAGATAACCCGAGGGACATCTAGAAATCCAGAACAATTAATAATTTCATTTAGTATAATCAATGTTATTAGGTCCATTACAGCTTTGTGCCATCCATTCCTTTTCTGAAAGAAGATTTTGTCTGCTTGAAGTGTTGGTAGGACAGCTCAATCCGTGGAGGCTGCTCCATTTAAAGGCAAGAGCTACAAAGCCTGCTCAATATGCAGGGGAGCTGAGGAATTATTCCCCCCGAAGCTGCTCTAATTTCCAGGAGGAGGAGGAGGGAGGGAAAACAAGCCTTCGTGTCCCCAGCCGCTAATCCCTCAGGACAAGGGAGCCCTTCATGATCCTGTTTCCTTAAGCCCCTCAAGTAGCGTCCCTTATATCCGCTTCAACCCCTTGTCGAAGGTAATGGAGATCGAAAATTACATAACCTAGAAATTCGTGATTACTTATTAAATAACTTTAAAAAAGAAAGATCTCAATTCGACCCTTTTTTTTTATGTGTGTTCTCTCATAACTTCGTAATTTTTTTTTTCAATCGAAAGGAATCCACTAGGATAATTCCATATTAATTTAGTTAGGATTCGAATGTTTAGGCAAATAAAGACTTTTAGAAACAAAAAGGCAAACAAACTCTAATGAATTCACCATCAGACAGTATACGATAAAATTTGGCAGTGAATTGTATTTTTTAGGCAACTAATGAGTTATATGCATTGTGAAAAAGTAACTCACCCTTTCTTCTTGCATATCTTACCTGGCTTTGTAGCCCCTCCACTAGTCCAGTATTTAGGTCTTCCTTCTATGAGGTCTTGGCAAGGAGTGAGGTCGGGAGAACACCTCAGGCAGGCTCCTCTTGGTTATTTCTGTTTACGAAACCCACCGCTAGGTAGCATTCGGGTGTAAAATCACGTAATTCACTAAACATATATATCTTATGGATGGAATATATATCTTATGGATGGAATATATATCTTATGGATATTACTTTTAATATGGTTGATCTAAGGAGGCTTACAGCTAAGGATATAACTTATAACATTCTAACTCGGATTAAGTAGAGCGCTGTTATTGTTATATTCAATCTCTGTTCTATTGAATATCGTACTCAGAAGTTTATGGACAGTTGCAGCACAGCTCAAAATTTTAATCAGCATTCCGCGTTTATACTTACCGTATCTAAGATTATCCTTAAACGTTTTTCTGACTTAAGGTATTACCATAGTAGCAGACTTCGTATATAACATTTAAATTGATCATACTAGATATAATTATTAATTGTTCTGGATTTATAGATGTGCCTTGGGTTGTCTTTATTGCCGACAGACACAAATAATAAAAATTAAGATAAAAAATACAAATTATTATTTTCTCTTAAAATTAGTATCAGAATCTGTATAATCTTTATATAAATAAAGTGCTACAAACTTTAGTTATAAAACTAAAGAATAATTAAGACAATCATTACATTTAAATATCAGATTTTGGGATAAAAAATTATCAAATTATTGTAGATTGACGTTTTGTGCTGTGCTGAGGTCATATACGTATATCTATCATTTACGTTTATTGAATTTGGTTGTTTGGTTGGTATGGAATAAAGCCATAAAATCTGGTGGTTAATAAACGCCTATGCTTATGTTTATATGTTTGTTTATTTATTTATAATCAAATTTATTGGTTTCGCATAATAAAAAAATAAATTAAATGGGATGATCAATGTGAATTAAAAAATACATATATACCGATAAAAAAAGAATGGAGAGGTGGAAAAATGTATTATTGAAAAAAAATCTTGAGAGATAGTTTTAAGTATTTTTAAAAAAACTTTTTACTTCAGAGAGAAATGATATGACCATTTATACGAGTTTTTCTCATGCCATTCGCACTAATGAAATTTTCACAAATGACAAGGTTGATTAATGATTGCGTTTAAAATTTTAAAATATCTATACACAGGCAAAGACTCTGTAAGGTTGAGGTGAACATTAGAATTATGTTTTAGAAAACGTTATGAATGGTTTAATGTTGGACTAGATCGATTTCAATGGATAGCGGAAAATGCCTGGCAGAGATCCGGGATGACAGTGAGTGATGAGTTCTGAATATTCCCGAATATGAGAGTGGCTAATGTGATTGACATCCGGCATAAATCATCCAGGAATAAAAAATCAAAAAATCATGAAGGACCTCAAAGCAAGAAAAAAATTTCCTCTGAAGCTTTGTCCTGTATGAATAATTTGCGTTATATGAAATAAATAAAGCCTATTTATTTTTTCTAACTACTTTATTCATTAAATGTAAATATTAACATTCATATTAAATGTTGTTCAAAGTGAAGATATGTCCGCAAACGCTTTGTTTAGGAGATGGATTAGATAGAATACTAATATGGCCTTTTATTATCTCTAACTGTATAAAACTATTGGCAACATAAGGATTAATACAATTTGGAATTAGCATTAGGAGCTATCAACAACATTTATCAGTTTATAAGAGACTTTCGCGGAGTACTCATCATTATAACTTCCATTTATACTAATGGTGAATATGCTGATATGGAATTTTATACGGATTTTTTTGTTAGGGTGACATTAAACAAAAAGTCTAAGCAAGTCCGGTTAATGACCTTAATTCCTTACGAAGAAGGATAATTGAATCTTGTGAAACAATAACACATATCCACTGCCACTGTGGAAGAAAGATGCCGAGCCTGTCTTAATGCTCAAGGAAATCACTTTGAACGACATTTACTATGAATTTAATGTTTACGTTTAATTAATAAATTAGTTGTAACAAATAAATAAGTTTTATTTACTTAATATAACGTAAATAATTCATAACACTGAAAATCTTTAGGTGCGAATATCTCCTAAACAAAGCGTTTGCGGACATAACTTGTGGAAATTTTTTTCTTGTTTCGAGGTCCTTAATTCATATTTTCAGTTAGGCCACTTAATCCTGAAACACCCTGTATATATATGTATGTTTGTGAGTGTGTATCGCTAGTATTACTGTTTTTTTTTTCTTTCATTTTTTCATAGCAATCGAAAAATAAAAAAAAATTCCACCTAATTGAAACTCAGTAACCTGTAAACCCAAGGAGATTTTATGAATTTATTCATTATGGCGGTGTCAAATAAAAAAATGTTATATATATATATATATATATATATATATATATATATATATATCTTTTTGAATAATAATAATTGAGCTTCCCAACGGTTATAGCAACATTGAATTCGGAGAAAATCCTGTTTGTGCCCATGATTATTTGAAAGATTACTGAATCCCCTGAAAAAAAAAAACAACGAATTATTGAATTTGGACCATTATTAGTTGGGATAGAGGTTATTGTAATTCGTAAACATTTAGCTTTAAAACATGAATGATGTTTTATGATCATTTTCTTTTCATTGGTCGGTTACAATTATATACAAGTATATATATATATAAGGAAATGATTCCTTCATCTTATGATATAATTCTTTGTGAATTATTCGTACGGGCCAACTTGTTAGATTACCGATTCCTCTTCGTTTTTAATAAACAAAAATAATATCTCTTTAAAAAAATAGAATATTATTTTATTTATGCGGTAAAAGAAATTATTTTCGTTCCTTATGAATAGGAAATATTTTCTTCCTAAACTTAGCCAAACATTATTTAATATATTGTTTTTATTTCTCTTTAAAAATCTATCCACACTTATCATGATTATGATTTATTATTATTGATATTTTGATGAAGTTGGTAGTTGCCTGTATTGATAAATGAGTATTTAAACGCTGCACCATGAAACTAAACTTATACTTTATTTTTTCATCTTGATAAATCTTTACTTATCGACAGCCAAGTATGTTCTCCTTACGAAACATATTTAATCAGTATAATTCTAAAATTCATTAATCATATTATCAATTTATATGAGATTAAATATTTAAATTCCAAGTATTTTGTTTTGGTTTTTAAATGAACTGTGTCTCAAGTACAAAATTTTCAATTTTTTTTTACAGAAAATGTATATCGAATAAATAAATATTGCTATGATTATATTTTGCTTATTTAAAAAAAAAAAACATTTTTTTTTAATATTATATTATGAGTAGACTAAAAATAAAAAATGAAATAAAAATAAAATTTTTATAATTACGGAGGATCCTATTTTAAGGTAGTTTGTACTGCCGTATGGTATATCTGAAGCGCCTGACAGAGTAGATTTTATCTAATATGTTTTTCTTACTTTTCAAATATATAATTGATAATTGGAGTGCTACCAATGGGTAGTTTCTCTTCATGTTGTACATGTCATGTTACTCGTTCAAATTTACTTGTTGTATTTATCATTTATACAGTTGTAAATTTCAATAATAATAATTTAAAGAAATAATTGATGAAAGCAATGGAATATATACAATGGATCGCCTGTTGATTTTGTAACGAAAAAAATGACGATTTAATTTTATAATTAAAAGTTATACAATTAAATATAATTTTATTATTTCGAGGGACACCTTCTTACATAATTTTCTTTTAATTGTTTTTATTTTAGAATTTTTAATTTTTGTAATGTGATATTTTAAAATATTTTTGCACTAATTTAAAAATAGTTGTTTAAGGAAGGCAGTCAGTATAATTCAGTGTTCTACAAATCATGGGTGATAATATTCAGGACGCAGTCAATATAAAATTTTTATAAGTGCCGACATTTCAAAAAAAAGTAAAAAATGATGAATAAGTGAAGTAAAGTTTTGTGAAGCATGAAGGGTTTGTTAAACGTGTTCCTCGAAATAATACAATTATATTGATGAGATTTTATTTCTTATTTCGGCAGACCCTAGTACCAATGCCCTTCAATGTGGCATACTCTATTAACACTCAATAAAACCATTAAAAATAAATAACAAAATGTAAAAATTTCGGCAGTAGGATACTCTAATGATAATGGTAAACGAAAACGACTGGATAACGTCTTGATTTAATTTTAGCCATCTAACATAAATAAATCATTTTGAAATAATATAGGATTTGTTTCCATATGGAAAACATTTATCTTATTTTCAACTATCTTATTTAAAAAATGTATAGATATTTATTTCGTTATATACACGAGTCTTAATGTAAAACAGGAATCCCAGTGGAATGATAATTAATATATTCAAATTTGTAGCGTCTCTTTCAATATAAGCTGCAACGCATGTGGTGAAGCAGTTTTCCCAGAACGACCTCATTTGTCGAATCGATGAAATGCTACGCTCTGCAATAAGCTCCAGTCAAAACAGCGCCATCTAGCTAATGCAAGTCTGTATCAATAAATCTAAGGATATTATTAGTTACATATTTCATATATTGGGTTGGCAAATAAGTCCTTCCGTTTTTTCAGAGTGAAATAAAACTCAATGTATTATAGACAAAATTTATTTTAATCTAATATATTTTGACCAATATTTATTATAGCTTTTCCCCATCTTTCCACTAACTGCATAATGCCATGTTCATAGAATGTCTGCAGTTTATTGTTAAAATACTGATGGAAGTAGTTTTTGATGTCCTCTCCGTTTTGGAATTTCTTTTCCATTCATGGAGCTCTGCAGAGACCGGAATAAGAGGTAGTCATATGGAGCTAGGTCTGGCGAATAGGAGGTGGGGTGGGGCAAAAGGTCACATCCAAGGCTCAATAATTTATTGCGAGTAACCAATGAGGTGTGGGGGGGCCTTGCGTTGTCTTCGTGGAACACAACACCCTTCCGAGAATTCATAACTCTTTAGGATATTATCCAAATTTTATGTTACTATATCCGTTGGAAAGCTGAATTATTGCTCTCCAAAGTCGTATGAATGTTTTTTTATTTAATGCCTACATAAGGAATAAATAAACAAAAACTCCTTATAGGTTTTTATTTTTTATCTCCAATTGTAGTTTGTTAACGAAGGTCCTGGTGATATCATTTTGCATAGTTTATGTGCCCCTAAATTCCTGCTAAATTTCTTGTAGATAGCCAAAGTTGAATTGAAGTTAAAACATTTTTTGTGATTTTACTTTTGTGATTTTTTATAAAAAATCATGTGAGGGACCCAAACATTGAACCTGGAAACATAGCCGAGCTTGTGCCAATGGTTTTCTACGCTTGTGTGCAACACATTTAGGGCCATAGAAATATCTCGCACTGATTGGGTGGGATTTTGATCAACAATGGCCTTAACATTAGCTCATTTCAATTTCATATGGGCGACTAGACCGTTGAGCGTCATTGATGTCAAAATTTAGTGAATGAAATTTTAAAACCAATTTTGACAGTTGCGTTCGGTTTATGCATCATCCCCATAAACACTAAATTTTTCTATGAGCTTGTGCAGCACGCTTACCTTTTTTAAAATAATACAACAAAACATGCCGATAATAAATGATATTTCCCTTTATATATGTTTATATATGTTCCCTTTATATATCAGTGCAATAGCAAACACAATACTAATCTAGTTTCAACAAGAGTTAACAGATATAGTTGTTTACATATTACAAACAGGATAAACAATCTATTTTAGGGATTAATTCATCAGATAAGAAGTGTATCATAGTGACATAAAAATAAACAGAAAAGCCGAAAGGACTTATTTGCCAACCCAATATATGTATTTTTTTCCAACTAGAATGATGGAGGCAAATTTATTTAAAAAAAAAGAAACTTCATTTATTTTTTTGAACAACCTTTTATTCGAGCACAAGAAAACAAGGGTTTTCTCCCAGACCCAGTTTTTATTCAGTTCCAATAGATCTGGACGCATTGCAACTTCCAGCAACTATAACTTTCTTGAAGAATCCATGCGATTTATAAAACTAGTCACGTTAATAATTTTTTATTTCTCATTAGAAAGAGTTGTTCTTTTCTTAAAATAACTGCTGGTGCGAACGTTTTCATGAATTAGGGTACTAATTATTTAGTCTCCGATTTTATTGGAATCAGATTATGATCGGGATCGGAAATTATTCAGAGTTTCTTTTCTTAAACAACTCATTTCCAAGCTGCACGGCCATTTATAGTAATCTTTCTCAAATTTTGAAAATGTCGGCACAAAGTAGGGTCCATTGGCCGTGGTTATCGACCATATCACTTAATCAAATTATTAAGTTTGTTTACTCGTTCGACGCAAAATTGACGTTCTTTAATTTCTCAAAGAATATGTTTATCGTTTTTATTCACTGTTTAGTATTAATACATGTGAAAAAAAGTCCAGATAAATCTGGATTTTTTGGCTATAAAAATTTTTTCTTGGTGACCTATTATAGGAATTTAGTTGTTTTCATGTCTAAACCCATATACAGGGTGTCTCGTTAGTAGAGGGAAATATTTAAAGGAATGATAGCAAAACTCAATAAATACAAAAAAGTTTAAATAAACAATGGTTCGATTTTTAGCAGGAAAGTAGGGAATTAAAGTTTTGTGATTTTTTATGTATCATGTTTTTTGTTTAAAAAGAATTGATAACAAAAAAAAAATATTTAATTTAAGTAATTAACTATTGCTTCAATGTAATAATAATAATAATAATAATAAGGCTTAGCGAACCCGAAGGTTCGATGCCGACACCACCAATCGCTTGTTACAAACCTCCCTCCACCGTTCGCCGTCCAAACCCAGTCCCTTCAGATCGGCTTTAATGCAATCTTCCCATCTTCGCTTCGGTCTACCCCTCGGACGCTTACCATTCGGCACAGCAAATATTAACCTTTTAGGAATTCTCTCGTTACTAAGCCCAACAACTTTACAAGCCCATTTGATTCGCCGCGATGAAATTACCTCAATTATATTACCCGGATACATCTCACGCAATTCGGCGTTGTGTAACCGTCTGAACTCTCCGGTTAACTCATCCTTTTTCGGTCCGAATATTCTACGCAATACTTTATTTTCAAAAACCTTAAGACGCTGCTCATCCCTTAATGTAAGCGGCCAAGTTTCGCATCCATAAAGAACTGTAGGTAAGATAATTGTTTTATAGATTCTAATTTTTAAGTTTCGGGACAAGAGGCGCGAACTAAGTAGTTTTGTCACAGAAAAATAACAAGCATTCCCCGCCTTCAGTCTAACCTTAATCTCTTCTTCAATTTCGTTTTTTCTAGTTATCGTAGAACCTAGATACCTAAATTTATCTACCTGTTCAAACATATTACCATCTATATCGATATCACCAGTAGTATCGCCATTTTTGCAGCTAACCATATATTTTGTTTTATCCACGTTTATTTCGAGTCCTAGTTCTTTCCCGGCTTTCATTAACGTTGTCGTATTTAGTTTTATAGTTTCAACGTCTTCGCTTAACAGTACCAGATCATCAGCATAGCCCAGCACGGATGTTGTCCCGCCCAGATCCAACCCTTTCTCGGTTCGCATTACCTCCCTAATGGCATGTTCTAATGCCAAATTGAACAGGACAGGCGAAAGAGAATCCCCCTGTTTTAAGCCCGAACGAACCTCAAATTTTTCGGACAAATTATTACCGATTCTAACTTTATTGAGTGTCTCCGTCAAGCACATCCTGACTAGATTTACTAGTTTTTTTGGAATCCCCTGCTCGATTAGAATATTATACAGTTTCTGGCGGTCAATAGAATCGTAAGCCTTTTTAAAATCTATATACAGCTGGTGAACAATACCGTTATACTCCAATTTTTTCTCTAATATTTGCCGTAAAGAAAATATTTGATCAATAGTCGAGCGATTCCGTCTAAATCCGCATTGGTAGTCTCCGATAATTTCCTCGGCGTATTCCGTGATTCGACTGGTTAAGATTAAAGTGAATATTTTATAACATACCGGAAGGAGTGAAATTCCTCGATAGTTATTACAATCCGTCCTCGGACCCTTTTTGTGAATCGGAATAAGAATAGATTCTTTCCATTCTACAGGTAATTTCTCGTTCACCCAGATCTTTTTAACCAACCGATGTATTTTAGAAACTCCAGCTTCTCCGCATGCCTTAATTAGTTCAGTAGGAATATTATCGATTCCCGCTGCTTTATATGATTTTAATTTTCCGATAGCTACCTCAACTTCCTCTTTACTTGGTCCTTCTATTAACGGTTCAGCACTCTGGTACTCAGAAGGAGGACACAGATCATAATTTCCCGTATTTAAAATATTGTCAAAGTGGTCCTTAAACTTATTCAATATGTCAGCCGGATCGGTCAGAATATTGTTATTATCATCCCTAATTCCAGACGTTACGGGCCCTACATATTTACGTGATCTGTAAATTCACTGTAAACTAGACAAAATTAACTTTAAAGAAAAATAGAGTTTGCATTTGTTAAAACCATTTAAAGAGGACTTATGCGCGGCTAAACTCAGCTTAGGAGTGAGAGGAGATATATAGTGGTGGGGGGGGGGACGGGTAGAGGTGGGGGAAACATCTGGTACAGAAGTGTGCCCTCCTCTCCCCTAGAAATTCTTGAATCCGGCACTGGTTTATTATCATATTTAATTATTTATGACATCTTATAAACAATTATGTATAGTTATTTATAAACCTTTTATATAGCAGAAGTTGTAATTTTTTTATTTATTTATCTTTTTCATTGTTAGTTTTTGTTAGTTTTCATAGAATGTTTGCTTATATGATTAATTCCATACTCTCTCTGTACCATTCTGTTTAGCAAAAAAGCTTAAATAGCAAAGATTTTATTTCATTAGTTATATTTTTGTTGGTTTGTTTTAAATTTTTTTTTTTTTGTATCTATGTACATACATAGATATTTATTTTAATTTCTGCGTATGCAATCGATCTTATGGCCAGAATTCATTGTCAGGTATGTTTCTATTTTTATTCTTAAGGGACATAGTCCCAGAATGAAGTTGATTTTTCTATTATAATAATATTTGTATTTATACTATTTCTTTTCTGTTTGAATAATTATAAAAAAAAAATAGTGATTACTCAAAGGTGAGGTAATCATTCAAGATGAGGTATATAATCGATTTATTGATAATAATTAAACTTTAATAATATCATAAAAAAGATACAGTGCATTTATTGTGTGTATATAAAAGTTAGGGTTTGAAACCTCAATAAAGATAAATGTCGAATTCAAATTTAAGAGACGATAATATTAACCCTTTGAGATTTTATCTTCACACGTTATAATTTTGCTGTTATTTTCGGTCCAACTTTAACTCGCAGAAATTTTATGGTTAAAGAAATAAAAACGTTTTGATGATTAGGTATAGTAGAGCTTTTATAGCTTAGAACGCTTCAAACTTCCGTTCAAGATGGGGAAGCAATTTACAATGCCAGTTCTTCCGATAAAGATTTAAAATAATAGTTTTCTACAGTTTGATTCGAAGTGATTTTAAGTTTTCCATAATATTCATAAAAATGAATAAAAGTTCAGTATCTTTATTATCGTTAAGAAGAATTTTTTAAAGATAAAATCTTTAAAAAGTATTTTACTCCAATCTACTTGCTAATTTACCTCGATTTTGGTGTTTTATTCACTATTGAAAACAAAAAAATAATAAAAATTATGTATATATATTTTATGGTGTATATATGGCTGTCCCGCAACTAAAGTTAAATATTTAAAGCGGTGATGATAAGCTTCAAGAGCTACAATAAAGTTTATATAATCCATGGTCTGATTTTACCTCAGAAATGAAAGAAATTATATATATGTATTTTTTTTAAGTATAAATATAGAGTTTATTTTTATTATTAATTTATTATAATACATCCAAGGTTGGAGAAAAATAAATCTTTATAATAATTTATTGAATTATTTTTTATTGTTGTTATCGTATACAGTTGAGTATCTGTTGTACAGTTGGAAGGTGATAAAAAAATTGCGGTAATAATAATAATATTTAAGAAAAAACAGAACTTAGTTCAGCTTAAAGATCTCTTACAGATGATTTTAACAAAAACAAAGTCGACTTGCATTTGAAGCGAATTTTATCAAGTCTGCTTTGAAGCAATCTTTAATTATCTAATTAAATATCTTTTTAGTTATTGATTTTTATCCAACAATAATTTCCTCCTTTTCTGCGGACAATCGAACCACGGTTTGTGCAAACGTTTTGTAGTTCTTAAGGTTTGCTATCACTCTTTCAAATATTACGCTGCACCTGCGGGACATCCTGTTTAAGTATAATAAGCATATATACCAATAATATATGATTGGTATTGGTAATTATATAATAAGCATATATACCAATAATACAACTGCTCCTAATACCATTAATTTATTGCAAAAAGGCATTAAGTCACATTTTATAAAATTAATTTGTAACATGTGCATAAACACACATATTTAATTTTAATATGTCAAATTTTAGCGGAATAACGAAATTCTATTTAATGGATACTAAATTATGTTTTTATAAAAATATAATTTTCACAAGAAAGTTGGAAACCTTACGATTTATAAATAAATTCGATAAAAAAAGGGTTTTAATGCTTTGTAAAAATACATCATTAAATTTATTAACCTTTGATAAAATTAAATGAGAGAGTCCATTAGATTTCAGATAATGAATATAAAGAATAATTTATTCACACACGCAAAGAGACACGTGAAGATAATTAAAATAATGTATCCTTTTTTATTTTTTTATAAGCCAATATTGTTTGTGTAGAAATTCCAGGTAAAAATAATTTAACTCTTTTCAAACCTGTTTAATATATTTCATTTCATTAATTTTGACGATGGTAACAGCTCATCTTACTTATTTTCAAGACTGTTTTCTAATAAAAAAATATCTAATGCACATTTGTTTGTTGTTTCATATAAATACTACTATTTTATAAATACGCGTATGGCACCTACTATGCATTAATATCATAAACAAATATTTCATTTAATTTTTTATTTATTTATTCAGTATTACAACAATCTGTCACTTTACTGGACATTAGTTATAATGAGGTATTTCATCTAATAAGTATGAAATTAAGGAAATAGTAGATAATTTCTTTTTTAACTTTTTTTCAAAAGATGTAATAAAATTGGTATTTCTTAAGCAGTCTTAAAAATTCATAAGTTTTATTAAACGTTTTATTCAAACAGAAATTAAAAAATAAATTATTTTATTGTACTATAATTGCAAATCAAAAGTTAATTTTTCATAACTTTTTTTCTCCGAAGCATACACCATTTTTTTCTTTTCAAAAGAAACCCCAATTAACCATTTTTTGTTATTTTTTTTTGCCATTGAAGTTTATTTCTTTTCAAAGAGGCCCTATCCAAGTTTCAATTTCTTTTAATTACGACTAGAATAATCAGTGATTTTCTGAAATAAATAATATGTAATAATTTAAAAAATGATTTTAATATCATAATTGGGATAGAAAATATAGTCCAGAAAAAATGTAAATAATGATTATGGTTCACATTAGAAAAAAACGATTCATTTAATAGTTAATTTTATTTATACTTAATTGTGGCACTCAATTTAAGTAACTAAGCAATTTACTAATCTAGCTAAATTTTTTATAATTTTTAGACATCCTAGAATTAATTAACTTATCTGGACAGTTATTATTAATATTCCCTTCCAAAATAAATTGATTTATTTTAAAACTATACTTTCCCTGAAATAATTTTCGTTTTACTTTCGGCAAAACTTGATAACAATGTTTTGGTTTTCTCTTTTAACTTGATAAATGATGTTTTGTAACAAGAATCAGATATCACTGTTACTTTTCCACCCCGCTCAAGAATAATTACGGCTAATTTAGTTGCTGAAAGCGAGTTAGGATAAACTTCAGAAGTCCTAGGGAAAGTTGATGATTCAATTATGAACTCAGTCGAACTGTTTGGGAGGAGCATCGAGTTCATCGCAGGCCCGATGCTCTCCTTTTTACAGTTACGGAATGGACTTAATCCGTAACAAATAATAATAATAATAATAATAATAATGATATTAATTTAACTTTTTATTTTGTTAAATAAACCAATTGGTGAATCCATGCATTATCTTTTAGTTTCTCACGGCTCAAATCATAAAAGCACAAAGCCCTAGATAGCCAGGTAAAGCTATCTCTGATAGCTTAGAAACAGAAATAGTGAGGGACGTGGTGGCCGAATGGGCTAAAGCGTGTGCACAGCACCGCTAGTTGCCTGGCAACCGGATAACAGAGATTTGAGATGATATAAAAAGTACGAGTTCGCGTCCCGGTGCCGGAGGGGATTTTAAATTCCCCGCCCTCACCTCCCGGCCCGGGAAAATCCCGTATAGCCTAATAGGCGAGGTAGGGAAGAACATAAAAAAAAATAAATAAAAATAAATATAAAAAAAAAAATAAAAAAAAAAGCTTAGAAATAGTTATCTAGAATGTACTGACGGAACAGAAGCAACCATTATCAAGAGATAACAATAACTGATTTAAGCCAAAGGGCACTTTCACACAAACATCTTAAGAATATTAACTATTGATAAATTCCTTTGCCGTCCTCTTCCGACTGCTCCCACTCTTCCTTTCACTCCTTGATATTCTTGGGAATATAAACCCCATCCATCTCTGTCTGGACTAACCACTCATGTAGTTAATTCTCTTGATGTCATACTCTTTACTGCAGGAGACCTTGGGTGAACTCATGTAGTCAACCCATAGTATGTTACTCTGTATTTTAGATGCCATTTGTAACATTATGAATAAAACCATTACTTATAAAGTCTCCACTGCCTCCGATTCGTTAACTTACGAATAATTTATAATCATCAATTTATACGAAATATTTTTATTTCTCTTCTGATCTAAACCTGTAATAATAATAATGATATAAGTTTTATTCTACATCCTTAATAGAACATAAAGCCTCCCCTTTTACTCAAGTAAGAGTCTAGAATTAACAAAAAGTAAATATAAAATAATTTACAAATTTCTTCATCAGAATTCTTCAAACTTATTAAAACATAGTTAACTTTTAAAATGAAATTATACAAATTTGAATTTAACTGGAATTTATTATTTTTATTAACTTTTAATATTAATGTAATTTAATTTTAACTATATAGTATTTAGGGTCTTGTTTACATTAGGCCCAGTTAGGCCAGTTATTTTATCTAGTAACAGTTACTTATTAATAAATAAAAAAATATGTCCATAGCACCCGGCAACACTTCTTTCTGATCAATAATATATTTTTATTCAAGGGATCTCTATTCTCCTCTTCAACTGCCTCCTGATGGACATATTAATTTTAGCTATTTCGTTTTTTTGTCGTAAAATCTGTTAATTTTCCTCTGCTATTTACTATAGTCGCAGACTACTTATTTCAGTTTCAGATTTCAAGATGCCACCTTTAGCAGAAATAGAATAAACATGTAAAATTGCTACTACGACCTTTTTCACAAACAGTAGCGATATAGGTTTGAGTATACTCATATATGTTTATGTATTTAGTTTCTGTCTGATTATCATTTTCGATTTGGAGAAATGAGTATTTTCAGTCGCTTGTTTAAAGTCCTCCGTTTCATTTTGACATGAGGGGCCCTAGGTCATTCTTCTGTCCAGTATTAGTCTAAAATAACGTACAATTTATTTATTAGAGTACAGAAATATTTAGATTTTTTTTTTTCAGAATAACTATTAGGTCAATTTAAATTTTGATTTTGAAAAAAGGGAGTATTTTATAGTATTTTCAGTCGCTTGTTTAAAGTTGTTCTTTTCATTTTGACGTGTGGGAGTGGGGACGTGTTCTTTTCATCCTTCTGTGGAATATTATTCCGAAATATCTTAATTAAATATATAATTGTTTATATAGTACATTACAGAAACATCTAGATTTTTTTTTTCAGAATGACTATTAGGGTAATAGATATGGCAATTGATTACAATGTAAAATACATTATTGATTATTATTAAATCACATCGACTCTGAACTAGACTTATCTAATAAGACACCCTTCAACAAACAGAAGCCGTTTTCAATCTGGAGATTGGCAAACTTTGTCTATTGAATTGGGTACTAAAAACTCATGAACACCCATTAGTTTCCCTCTTGAATCCTAAGATAATTTGATCAAAAATCGAGGGTAAAGGTGAACTAAACAAATATTGGAAAAACGGTCCAATATTTTTGTAGACCGCCATTTTATTTGATTTTTTGATCGAATAATCTTACGATTCAATTGGAAAGCAAATGGGTGTTCGTGAGTTTTTATTATCTAGTTAAATTAATTAATTTAACGAAAAACATCCCATTTCTGGGTATTTTAGTAAATAAAAAAGTCATAAGTTATGAGAAGATGAAACTATCCACTAAGCTTTAGACGGATGTTAATAATTTGATAGAAAGAGGTCTGTACCTCAGAATAATAGTTCAAGGTGGTTAAGGTTGTAACTGATATTTCGACACCCTTCCTACGTTTTAATAGTTCTTCTCGAGAGGTGAAGATGAAGATATCAGATGCACAATTGTATACGTTGTTTCGATTTCTGCTAATTATTCCATAATGAGATTAATTAAATTTATCGGTAATTAGCTGCTTGGTTACGTTGCAATGAAGACAAAGCAAAACCGCAGCCTCGGCCGCCATCGAGCATCGAAGGCCGAACAACAGGTGGACCAGCTGGGGGGAGGATCGATCCACCGCTACCTTTCCCCTTCGAGCCCACCTCAAGGGCTACCTTAATTAAAGGTGCCCTTCCACCGGCAGGTAAACAGGATGTCCATTGTCCCTCTGCTACCGCAAAATTACCTGTCTAAAGTATCCTCAGCTCTTCTTACATCCAAGTCCTGGAGTCTCCAGTTGTTTGATATTGATATTGATCGTTCTTTGATATTCAATCATCATCAAAGTTGATCGATTATACTTCCTATAATTGGAATTCGAGCAACACTTACATGAAGGTATCAATGTAGCACGCGGGACAAAATGTTTAGAGATCTCTTCCTTCTATACAAAATTTTTGATAAGCAGTATTTTAAAAAATATTTTTCTAATGAATAAGAAGTGTATTATCATCTTTTTTTTTTCTGAAATTTACAAGTGTATTAAGTGATAAATATAACAAGTAAATATGAATCAAGTAACATGACATGTACAACATGGAGAGAAACTATCCATTGGTAGCATTCCAATTATATTTCTATATTAGAAGGTCCCGATCTTCTTTTCAGATGCCTCGGAGGGTTATCAGGAATAGAAGAGGAATCAAGGTTGGAAACAAGAGGGTTTGGATGGTTCAGAAGTTTAATATGGAAGGATAGGTATCTGGATTCAGCTAAATCGGAAACTTATGGTACATTAAGGTCGTTATGGTTGATTTTATTTGTGACAATGTAAGGAGCATTGAGGATTTTGGATTGTAAGGATTGGATACGAGAGGAATTTGATGGTTTAGTAGATGCCCTAAGCTCGATCCCGTAAGTCCAAATATACCTTATTATAGTAATATATATGATTCTTTTGTAAATAGTTGGAAGTTTAGAACGTTTGTCTTGTAAGTGCTGCAGTCGAATAAAAAACGTCGGGCGGTTTCTATTCGTTTCAGTTTGGTATGATGGTTCCAAGCTAGGCGTTTGTCCAGGTGGAGTCCTAGGTATTGGATTTTATCAACAAGGATAAGTGGAGTATTGTTAAAGGATCCTGTAGGACAGGAATTCATAGGTTTACGACGAAGAGTAAACCTATTCCAATAAATCCCATCAAATTATCTAATTTGATGGGATTTATTGGAATTTATTTTAATCCTACAGTTTTGACACCATTCTCCAAGACTTGCGATGTGTGATTGGAGAGTTTGTGATGTAATAGATGGATCGCTATTATACGTCATCTACAGATATAATACAAATATGTTTTCTACCAAGATCTCTACTACAGGAATTGATCCGCATTTATAAGGAACGAAATAAATGTTTCTATAGCTAAAATTTACGTTTAAAATAAAGAAATTCCTTCAACAAAAGCTGATTCCTTCAATTACTTTCATCAAAATGTAAATAATAGGATTAGTAACATAAATTATTATTAAACCAGCAGCTTATTATTAAATAAGCTTATTAAACAAGGCAGTTTTTCTATGAGTGGAGTATCAGTATTATATTTAAAGAGTGATAAAAAAAAGCAAATAATTCATGATTTATTATAAATATAGAACTTAGCGTCGTTTAGCTTCTCTAAAGTCTCCTTTAAATGGTTTTTAAATAGACAAACTATGCTTGTATTTGAAGGAAATATTGTTTAGTTTGCTATGAAATAATTTTTAATTACCTGAGTTGAATAACTTTGTTTTATAGCTTCTTACGAAATAGAAAAAGTGACCACTTTAAGAAAAACAAAATTGTTTAGAATCACTTCACAGAGTTTGGCCATTAAGAACTGAACCATCTTGTATATAAAATACATGAAATTTTATTTAAAATGTTGCAGAGCATGCGGAATATTTTTGAAGATCTGTCTACATTTTATATTGAATACCATATGCTTAAGCGAAGAGTGCTTGATTAACAGTGAACTATAAATTAAAAGGATCGTCACTGTAATATAAAAAAAAAAAAAATCTAGTATTAATTGTACCGACAAAATATCACTTCCATTTACATTATCTTATTTTAAATTAAGAATTAATCATTTAATTCAGTCAGATCAAAATTGAGTAATGCTCCGATTTACTTTGTTACTAGTTATTAGTTTACTCGAAAACTCTAAAGTTTAATAGATCTATCGACAGTTTTGTCAAATTAATGTTCGGTTCTCTGAGGGCTTCTGTGTAAGAGCTGGAACACTCAACGCCGAGTTGAAGTGGCTCTAGGCTTCCTTCCGCGAAGGGAGTTGGCTAGAAACCTTCCTATAGCAGGCTTTAAACCAACAATACCTCCTCATAACTCCCAACTCCTTAACTTCAACTAAAAGCCCACTTTAATCCTTTGAAAAACCAAATCTCGACCTTTAGCCTAAATATCCCGAATTTTACAAGACCACATTTGGAACGAAGCATGAATAGATTCTCATTATTTGACTTATTTTGCTAAAAAAAAATGAAGTTTTTTGAAATATAATTTCTATAATATACTTAAATTAACCACCCGTTTTATTATTTTTACTTATTTACATATCATTCGTCCTTTTTATTAAATGAAACAGAAATCATAAGAAATGACAATGATGATTGTCAGAATTGTATTTTTATACATGATAAAATAAATTTCCATCACACAAACAAACCAATTCACAATGATCCCGCTCCCAATAAATGTCAGTTAGCCGCCTATTTTTCGATGTACAGACGTGATAAGAATGTAATATTATTCGTAACATCTAGGGGATGAAAGAAGTTTAATATAGCAAAGCTTTTTTCGGGTCCATCCAATAGCGACGTGTACGCGATACAAAAGGGTGGTATATATATCAAATGTGAAAATGGCTTTATTGCTTTCCCTGAAAATGAACACGGCGAGGGTTATTGTGCGGAAAAAAGATATTGTAGCCAGTGTGCCTTTTGGAAATAACTTTTTTAGGCACAATTCAAAGGCGAGTAGATTATTATAGATAAAAAAATAATAAATTTTTATATAGTAAATCAATACATACACTTTTATTATTGCGGGCTGGTGGTTGATTGTAGTGGATAATGAAGAGAAGGATGGTTGGGGTCAAATTAAACATGGTAAAAATAAATAATAATATTTATTTTAACATTTACCTACGTTTCAACTTGAAGTTCAGGCCTTCGATCAGCCCTGATGAAGGCCTGAACTTCGGGTCGAAACGTCGGCAAATGTTAAAATAAATATTATTATTTATTTTTGCCATGTTTAATTTGACTGATCACCCCAACCATCCTTCTCTTCATACATTTTTATATATTTTTTAAAATTAAAACAAGATTTAAACATTTAGATACCTTTCTTTTCTTTTGAGTAGTCTAAACTTTGAGTAAAATAAATTAAACAAAAATAAACAGTTTTTAGACAATTCCCTAACATGTAATAATTACATAGTAAATTTTTTTTTTTTAATTTAGATATAGACCAACTCTGGACCAGAAATGTATCGGTTACAATTATTATTTTCCATTTGATCACTTCTTTTCTTCTCTTCCACAATTCTTTCTTCCTTGTGTAGAGCTCAATCATAAAAAAGTAAAAAAATGTAGCTCATGTTTTCTCTTATATTTTTTACTTATTCTTTTTTTTCCCCTCCACATCTCCTTCGTCCACTCTGAGTGTTTTGGCTTCCTTTCCTCCAACCACTTCTTCACATCTTGCTTTCTGTATTCCTTTTCACTGGAAGCATCCTCTTCCTAAATTTTCTTCTTTCTAGTATTTGTTTTTTTAAGAAACAACAAATATTCAATACATATATTGAAGGGATGTGATCGGACTTTTTGGAGAAAAAAATCCAAGATGCTTTTTTTTTTTATTTTTATTTATTTTGTTAAAACATCTAATGTTTGTATTTTCAACCGATGTAGGTGATCATTATGTCCTTTTTTTTATATTTTAAGTTTTAAAAAAGGCTAGAGATTTTGTAAATCGTGTCGAAATATTGCTGATCAAAAACTTATTGGCATAAACTAATTTTGTCCAAACAATAATTTCTGTTAATTAGCTTTCAAAAGTTTTAGAATAAATTATATCATAGAATATATACTTAGTGAGTTAGGCCCCAAAAACATTTTTCTTTTCTTTATAACTTTTTTTCGTGAATATTCTCGGGAATTTAGTTCATGTACGGATATTGAAAGGAGAAACACTTTAAGCATAAACAACTGCTTAGTTATGAATACACTTATAATAAGATATCGACCGATAAGTAATACCTCGTAAATACCAAAAAAGGAATTCTTGATTTGGCATCACTAACAGAGTGGGTGGCGTGGTTGTAGGTGCCACTTAACTAAGCTTTGCTTTCCGTTCATCTACATTTGCCTACTGGCCGTGGCAGTGGCCTATTATTTTTTATTGGCATGTAGAATTTTATCTTTGTTTTGTCAGCACTGCATGGAAAATTTCGAATATCTGGCCGACTTGTAATTTCAATTATTAAAAAATAATAGTATACTGGTTTTAATTTTTTTTTCTAATCAGAGGCACTCCGTGGTTGAGTGTTAATAAATAAAAAAAGAGATGTCTTTATAAAATCATGAAAAATACCAAAAAACTGATGAAGTAATATACAGTAATATAATTCGATTATTTTAGTTAAATATGCCATGAATACTGTTAATCAACACTGCTACGTGTACACTTTATTGAGAGTAAGACCCCCATCATTGCTGAGTGCCTCTAATCTTTGTTCATTAAAGGCCAGCTTAATTACTAACAAGCATCGGCAACAACACAGCTGTGATAGCCAATTAAAGTCCATATTGTGTGTCGAGTTCATCTCCGTTCGGGTGAGTAATCTAGTTACGGCGAGTTGGATTCTGTTCGTTCAACCCCCGCAACTGTAGTTAGGTGGAACCGTATTGGTCTCTCCTCACATAATAATTATTACAGTTTCGTAATTAATTGTGAAACATTGACAATTATTTTTATTCTATTATTTAAAATTAAATCATAATAGCCACTCCCTTTAGCTTTTTAAAATATAAAAATAAAAAATAGTTCTAATGGGTAGAATGACAATATTGGAGTGAAATAGTTAAGTATGAGTAAGCTTCTGAATTCAAGCTAGTATTATTGATAGAATTAATGAATGGATTTAATCCAGCACCGATAGATTGCGATTGAATTAATAGATAGATTAGATTAAATTAAATTTAGGAACGAACGGCTGGATTTTAGAGGATGGTTACAAAACACATGAAGGATTTACTTGCTGAATTGTTAAATTTCAAAACAGAAATAAATATGATATAGATAGTAAGGTAAAATTAATGTAAATATGTAACATTAATTGAGACAAAATAACTGGTTACAAGGAGATTAAATCCAGCCGATGGGACCATTTAATTTATCATGGTTAAATTTGTTATCTGCAAAGCGTTGCATGCAAATAATCAAATCTGTACAATTACGGGTTGGGATTATGTTAGAAGGTTTCTTGGCCACCGCATCTAAATCTTCGTACGGATTCGTGTTGGAATTAAGTATTTGGGCTGATGGGTTCATGTTGTAACTCTGAAACCGTTTATGTTGTATTTGAAACCGTTTGGATGTCTAAGTCCATGTGTAATAAGTTATTTGTCACTTATAAAGGTGCGTCTGCAATTTTTTGTAAAACTTTTGATTGAAAAGTTTGTATTTTGTGAATATCAGACTTTTTCGCAGTGACCCATAGCTCTATCCCGTAAGTCCATACAGAATTTATAATTAATATCTATACAGTAAATTTGTTAGTTAAGGATAATTTGGAGAATCCATGCTCCTTGGTTAGTTAAGTAGCATGGATAACAGTCCAAATCATTTTTAAGCTTTAAAATTTGGAGCTGTTTAAACTGCGCATTTTAAATTTTAAAACTCACCTATCTAAAATACATTTTTTTAAAAATTTAATTGAAAATCTAAACCTTTTTTGTTGGTGAAGGCTCAGGAGCATAAAGATTGGAAATCAATTTAGTACACTAATTATATGGCATATTATCTTGGGTTAGTAGCAAAAATACATTAATTAATATTTCATTAAATTAAATCACTATGTACCTTGAACATTTTCCTCTCTACGATATTAGAACATTACAGAGTTATTAATTGTCAACTGTTTCAGACACATAAAAGGATTTGCGTCATTTTGATGCTCATCTTACCATTTTTTTGGAACGGCAAGTAAGATCATAATTCTTACTAATACAGATAAATGATTGGCACTATCAAAAACTTACATAGTGACGTTTTGCAATAAACCAACGATATTTGCTTTTTAAGGTCTATATTTACGAAACTAATTAAAAATTAAAATAGATATTATTCAATGTCGAATTATCGTTTTCATAAAAACTTTTTTTTTTGTTATTTTATTGAAATTTACAACTGGAAACATATATACAACAAGTAAATTTGCTATAGGAGTATATAACATGAAGGTACTTGTGAATAAGCTACCCATTGGTAACACTTCAAAGATAAATTAATTTAGAAGGTCCCTTGGCCATCTTCTTTTCAGACACCTCGGAGGGTTGTCAGGAATTGTGTTGGATGAAAGGTTACAAACTAGGAGGATTGGAGTGACCAAAAAGTTTGAAATAAAAAGAGGTAAATCTTGTTCGGGCCAAGTCTTCCACAAGAGGAATGTTGAGGTCTTTATGGATAATTTTATTTGTTACATAATAAGGATTATTTAGGATTTTACGGAGGATTTTGGATTGTAAGGATTGGATAAGAGAAGAAGTTGATGTTTTTGTAGAGCCCCAAAGCTCAATACCGTAGGTCCAAATGGGTCTGATGATGGTAGTGTAAATGAGTTTTTTTTGTAGAATATTGGAAGTTTAGAGCGTTTGTCAAGTAAGTGTTGTAGTAGTCGGAATCTGTTGGCAGTTTCTTGTCTTTTAAATCTAGTATGAGGATTCTAGGTAAGGCATTTGTCAAGAAGGAGTCCTAGGTAACGGATCTGTTCGACAGGGATTCACAAAAACTAAATGAAATTTCAATTGAAAATATGTGAAAACTATAATTATTTTTTTCTTTTTTTACTGCGACTTCCAAGCAATATATTATTGGCTTAGCATTTTCTTCCAGCCTACGTTATTTTCTTTAATGTGTTTTCGTTCTTCTCCTTTGTTTGCTCAAAGATCGATAAATCGAAGAATGTTGCCGCTGGTACAAGAACAGAGAGCAGAGAGCCATGACCGATGATAACCTCCTTGCTCTATTAAACCGAAACAATTGCCTCGTAAGACCCTCCTGTCACTAGTAATTGAATGAAGGCAAGCAATTAGCTTTCGGCTTTGTTCATTCTATTGTATTCTACTGTCAAAACAACAGGCTATAATTTATTACTATTTTAGTCAAACAATGAAATTAGGATCTTTTGAGAATTAATTTATAATAATAACTATACAGATATGGAATTCAAGACTGTTCAAGAAAACATTCATAACGAACAGTTTTTTTTTTTTTACCTCAATTCTTGTAAAGCCAACAAATAAAAAACCGCGATGTCTTTAGAAATAATGCTCTGATTTCCATGATTTTTTTTTTTTAGAATATACCAATAACTTTGAAACGCTTGATTACAGACATTAGGAAATTCGTAATCTTTTAAATAATGACACAATATCAACAAAACGTGTATACTTCTTCAGTTATTCGGAAATCTAATTTTACCAACCCTCATAACCTTTTTTCCAGACCGCCCTAATCGTTGAGAGGAGATCGCCGTGGCCAGGTTGAGAATAGGACAAACGAACCTAACGCATGTACATCTCATCACTAAGCAGCCACCACCAAATTGTCAACACTGCAATAGCCCTCTCACAATCAACCATATGTCCAAGAATGCACTTATTGTACTTCAAGCCTAATTCGATTATCTCTAAAACCGGATATATCAGCAGTATTAAGCAACAACGAATCAAACATAAAAACAGTGATAAAATCCATAGACTATTAAATAAAATATAAAAATAAATACAATTTTTATTTTATTGTTCTTTATTTTTTTTATATTTCTTTTAGTATATTTCATTTTAAATATCTTTATCATCTATTACTTTATCTATCTATTATTAATTTTTGATTGTTCATTCTTTTTTTTATTTCTCCTCTAAAGAGTTTTCAAATATAACCGACTCACAGGCGTTGATGACCTTAGGGTTTTACACCTTAAAGCCTAAATAAACAAACAAACCTTTTTTCCAGTTTCTTTTCGTTGAAGTACGTTATATAGATAAATTTAAAGGACATCCAGGAGAAGACTTTAGCTAACTTTTATTCAAATTGATGCATTCGTTTAGGCGCTATAGTCTATACCAACAAAGGTTTTTCGGCCGCCACCTTGGAAGAAAACAGCGTACAGCAATGTCGAGATAGGAGGATCATCCTTGGGTGACCACTGACTTTGGTTCCAAATTTGAAAAAAATAGGTCGAATAAAAAAATAGTCAGCAAAGAGGGGACAGGCGACGGCGGACGGATAAAATTTTTTTTATTCGATTTTCGAATTCTATCTATCGTGAAAGTTAAAACCTCAAATTTTGAAGTGGTGGTTATATTTTTGAATTTTTTTTATTATTTCAATGGTCCGTTGATTGAAAAATAATAAAACCAAATTTGTTACCATATATTATTTAGAAACCAACTCCTCATCATTTCACACGATTTACGATACCGACAGAAATTGGACTTTGAAGAGCGTATCTTAAAGTATTCAGGATTACACTCAGTTGATGTGTTGCGCCGTTGGATTATAAATCTTGAGCTCAATCAAATATTTACCGAGCGTTCTCGAGTCCTCATCCTCCTTATGTTCGTTCTTTATTAATTTATCTACCTCTCTTTTTTGTCATTACTTCTCCTCTTCCCATGAATTATTTGTTTCATACGCCTCCCTTTTCTAATCTCACATTCAGATGTAACGAATACAATGATTTCTTATTCGCGTTGGCTGTAATCATTTCAGTTAGCATAGTAAAAAATATTATAAGCATTGGTTATGAACTAAGGTTTTTTTTTACTGAGCTCTTTTTACTAAAGTTGATCTTCAGTCACTTTTGTTTATTTTCTTTTTTTTGTATGAAACATTACAAAAAAAGTAAACCAAAATTGTTTGCGAATAATAAGCGCTAAACCAACCGTATTGCCTCAAAATAATTGCATTTCTAACTTGCTTCATCGTTTTATAAGTGGGAAGATTAAAATTTTCTCCTCGCAAATTATTTTAAAGTTATTCGGACTTACAGAAACAGTCAACAGAAACAGCTCAGACTAATTAAAACCTCAACTAAGAATTTACAACAGTTACGAAACTCTTTATGTAGAGTTTTTTACGTTAAAGTGTACTTGTTCTAAGTAAAAAAAAAAAAATGAAGAAAAAGTTTGTTCTCTTATATTTTTATTTTATTTTAGATTGCACAGAGCTTAAATGAAAATTAAATTTAATCGGTAAACCAACTACGATTTTTTTTTTTTGTAATGTGATGGATTTTCCCATGGGAATAAAATACATTTTATACATCTTCCGGCTAATAAACTTACCAGAATATAGATTAAATAAATTGCATTACAATAAGACTATCTTGACAATATTACATTGTATAAACGGATACTCTGATGTGGCTTATATGTCATCATGCGTTAGCGAGAAGAGAATCTATCTAAAAAGAGAATCCTTATTCAGGTATTCTAGTATTAGTAAAATTTAAATGGGTATTAGAGTTTTACTCGTATCAGTATATTATTTTGTCTCTCCTATAAAATTGTATTATTCGCTTTTACGTCATTGTTTCATTGTTCCATCCATCGAGCGATATACTCATTGAAAGGATTATTTTCCATTGCTGTTAAGTTTTTCGGTTCCTACATAATAGGGATTCATTCCCCCTTGTTAAAAAAGGATTGGAACGAGAAGCTTTTACATAACCAATTAAACAACTTCCATTACGATTCTCGGAATACAAATACAAGCTCTCCATGAAGAGAGTAGCTTGGATGGGTTTGAGGTCCTCAATAGCATTTGCATTCTCCATAACAAGCATAGAAATTATTAAACACTCACAATAATTAATTCATTATTTAAAACAATCTTTTTGTAATTTTTACTTCGGAAATAGTTAGAATATAACTAAAAAAAAAATTATCAAATCGATTTCTAGGTGTACGATGTGAATAGCAGAAAAACGTTGACAAATTAAACGGACAAATGTTTGAACAGTGTATAAATAGCAGTCTTTATCCAAGCAGGCTTCCGACTGAAGGAAATTATTTTTTAAATAATTTGAAAGGTTTGTAATAAGATTTTTTAATAAATTATTTTTCTTAAGTTTTTATTACTGCAAGAGTAATTAATAATTTCCTATGTAAATAAATGATTACAATTATTCCTTATTATTCTGTGATACCAATATTTATTACAATTATTAATTAATTTTTTTTTTTTGTCATTATATAGGAATAATTTGTTTGATTTTTCGTATGAAGAAACCTCTTCCATTTTCATAAATTTTCTTTTAAATGTTTTATGTTCTATTGACGTGCCGAACTAATATAGACATAAAACGATTTTTTAGCAATATTTTTATTTATCTGTTGAAATAATTAATGTTTACGCTGATTCGACAATATATAACATTTATTTCATATATATATATATATATATATATATATATATATATATATATATATATAGAGAGAGAGAGAGAGAGAGATAAAATAACTTTATTCTAGGAGGAAGTCCCTTAAGAATAGAAGGATGTTGCAGAAAAAAAATAATAACATCTGACCAGAAAACTATTACATTAAAAAATAGCTGGATAAAAAAATTTAAGTAAACAATCTTTGTATACAAAATCAAACCAATACCACTATTTACAAAATAGTACAATGTAGGTGTAAAAGTAGGAGACATCCCTTCATTAAATGTACTATTATAAATATAAAACATTACTCTTCTTCATCAAATAAAATATAATGGATAAAATGATCTATAATAAATTTGTCACACTATTTCATTACCCCACAGATTCTTCATATGTTTTAATATATAGGAAAAAATATAAATGAAGATCTTCAATATATGAAGGCTGCATAGGCTTTTAACTCTGGCATTAATCCTCCGCCCTCGCCCCTAGTTAGGGAAAAACCCATATAGCCTAAATGGCGAGAAAGAACTATACAAAAAAATGTAAAAAGTTGTTACTAATTGGTAACTGAAGACAAAAATAAAATAATGATAGTAATAAATAAAGCTAAATACTCAGTTATAAACAAAATGTATTGAATATATTCCTACGTTATCAATCTTAGACGAAAGGGTATCTTGTATCTTGCCGGGACTTGTGTAGTAAAAAATGACCCTGCAGCAGCCGAAAATTTATTCCAGTAAGGAAAAAATGTGTATTCACCAGGGGAGTGATTTAGATATTCTGGATATTTCCAATAGCATTAAAAAGGTTCGCGATATATTATTATAATATATCACAATTTATTATATATCGGCCACTGCCCGATAATTCTTCCGCCTGTGCACTTCTCACTGACAGGCGTTTACATACTCTGGTCAAAAAATAGCGAGAAATAGCTATATACATCTGTCTCTGGGCATCATGACACTGACACATGAACCAACCACAGGGATAATATTTGTCATTAATGAAAAACCACAAGCTGACTAACGATGAACATACTTCTGTTCTAGATCAGTTTTAATTGTTTTCAGTCGCTTGAAAGCCATAATTTTTTTTTAATAAGATATGTCTGCTATTTATTATCATATAAAGCAAATATTATTCTACCCATGAATTCAAATATTTCTAACTATAAATAAAGACTGAAATTATCATGATCAATTCTGGTTAAAGAATTTAAGTTATGACTGAAAAAATGTTTTAACGGAACTTTTTAAATGTATATTCGTTTTAAAAATTTCCTAATAATAAAAAAATGAAAATACGTTAGTGCTATGGTGGGAAGGAGGTTGTACGATGGAAGGGAAGCTTATTTTTGTAAGGTGTATTTATTTTTCATACATAGGTATCCATAGGCTGATTTATGTTAAATGACTATAAATCTTTGTATTAAAAAAAAAAAGGAATTCATATTTATACGAGTCGCCGTACTGCCTTCTGCAGTACCAGAAGGAATGCACTAAAGAAGACATAAAACGTAGGTCGAAACGTTGGACAATGCAATAAATACACGATTATATATTATAGTATTTGTTTACTGCGCCCCGGAATAACTTCTTCTGATATTAATATTTATATATATATATATATATATTATATATACGATTTCCTTCCGTAGCATTTATATGAAGCACATATAATTAGTTAATTTATATTATATATATTATATAATTGCCTAAAACTGTTTAACTCAATTTCTTTCGTTTGGCTCTTAATCCGTTATTGATGCAGAGTCTTTCATTGTTATGTTATCTATATAATTGATTGTTATAAATATAACTTTATCATACGACAATTGTTATGAATGTAATGGCTATAAAAATGGAAAGTTGTCAACATATAAGGAGGAGAGTTATATTTATATTATAGTTTATATGGCCATAAAATTTGAAACTATATTATGTAGTTGAGTCAGTGTGACGGGCATAAGACTTCATCATCAGCATCTGATCGGCCTTTTAGAACCTTGGGCTCCTCAAAAATCTTCCTCCAAACCGACCTGTCTTCGGCCGTCCCTTTCCATCCGACTACACCCAGGCTACGAAGATCGTTTCGGACATCTTGCAGCCAACGAAGTCTAGGCCTTCCTCTTTTTCTTCTTCCACTCAGGTGTCCCTCAACCACCATTCAAGAAAGTTGCTACTATGTTCCATTCGTTGCAAGACATCTCATCTTTCCCGTTTTTGTGGTGGATATAATATCTGGGGCATTATAAAGCTTCTTCAGCTCTTCATTCGTCTTCATCCGCCAAGGATTCCCTTCTTTGGTTGTGCACTAATTTTGACGTAGGATTTTTCTTTCCCACATGTTCAATATCCTCTCTTCGTTGAGTGTGAGTTTCCAAGACTCACTTCCATATTTAAAACCTGGCTGCAGGACTGTCTTGAATACTTTTATTTTTAAAAGCTAGTGATATATTTCGATTTCGAAAGATTTTTGCTAGGGACCTATAGCATCTATTAACAACTGTTTTCCTTGCCTTTATTTCTTTCTTTATATTAATATTCTCAGAGATGATAGAGCAATGATTCTTAAATAACAACTACTACCGTTGAATCGATTTGAAAAAGTTTTCATGGTATGTGAGTGTTGATACGTGAATGGCTAGATGTAGATTTTATCAAATTCCATATATTTCTTTCGTTTAGTTTTTTTTTTTTTTATACACTATACTTTCAAAATTGCTCTCCTCTTGATAATATTCCAAAGCGATAAATCATTGATCTTGAATTATAGATAATTATATAACTAACAGAAATTAGGAAGGAAATATATTGACCCAGCTTTGTAGATTTTTTATTATTCTAAATAGGATAAAGCTATGTTGCAACTTTGTATTTTCTTAACTACCTTTATACTGCTTATTTTTTGATATAAAATGAATTTCGGTCGAAATACTCCTGACTGGTTCAGTCCTAAGCTCATCAATTCCATATTCATCCACTAGAACTGTGTTGGTAAACTATTAAAAACATAATTATGGTGTGATAAATATTATAATTATAGTTCTAAGATCTAATAAATGTTGTAAAGCATTTATATTCATTTTATTAAATAGGGTATATCTGAAAACCGTGGTGTTTAAAACAAGATATAAACGAATTGAAATCCCCCAGGACCTTCCCTTCCAATCGCTAGAAAAAATATCTACAAGAAGTAATCTTACTTTAATCAAGAGTAAACCGATACCCCTGGTCAAAAAAGGCAATAACAAAGAAAACAAAATCTTATTGGCTTACCATTTGATTGAGCTCTGTGAGTAATATTTACCAGGGCTATATTTATTTTACTTTCTAAGATTACTTCATGTCACGTTACCGTTAAAATGTAAATAAGTATTCGTGCATGTGGCGTCAGGTGTAACATATTCCCCAGACTAAATTATGGGCAAGAGTTTATTCGTAAATGTTAAGCGTAATCGCAAAAGAAAGTTAATGGAGAAATTATGCTATTTCTAACGTTTGGATCAATATTCCATTCATAAAAAAAAAGAAGAATTTTTAGACCGACAAATAAAATTGCGTTACTTTTTGGACTTCTCAAAAATTTCGATGATATACCACAATTTTTCTTTCTTCTATGTCTAAGATTTTTATTTTAGTTTTGAAGTACATTTTATTTTATTATTTTTTATTTTTATAATATTTTATTTTGTTCTTATTTGTGTAGATCATATTGCTATGACTTAATTTATTTATTATGTTTTCTGTAAATATGGTATGAATGTGCTCTATTATAAATGACCAGAATTGAGAAAGAATCTAATAACTCTAAATATACAAGTAAAAAAAAAAAAATTGTTTTTCTTACTTGATTTTCTTCATTATAACGTAAATGAAAATTCGGAACTTCTCAGAAAGTTTGATAGAACGTTTAACTTTACTATCTGTTGCTGCAGAATAATGAACAAGGAGTCTTTAGTCAGTTAAAATTCCAGAAGATCAAAACGTAATATGAAAGAACCCATATTATATAATATTTAAAATCCAAAATAAGTTTCTGGCCCGCGAACATGTTCGAACCCTCGAAAATTTCTTTGATTACATGGTAAAAATTTAAAAACTATTTCAAAATATGAAACTAAGCAAATTAATCATACATGAGGCTACTACAACATTTATTTTATTTTTTTCTCTTAGAAAGATCATTTCACAGTTGAAGTGTCATTTATTGAATATGATTTTTTTTTTCCTCACAAGCCATGGCCATGGCCCGCGTACTAGAAACTAGGGTGGAGGCCTCAATGCTACCCGCGGGCCATTTCTTAAAGTTTGGAGTCTCCTGCTTCAGAGTAGAGGCGGGAAAGAATAAAAACTTCGACTGTAATATTTTTTTCAATAGATAATCTTATCGAATTATTTCAAATGACACAATGGATAACTTTTGGTTGTTTATAAAAAAATAACAAAAAAAATTAACGATTTTGTTTTTATAGCTTAATTTGCTGCTGAGGAACAATTTCTGCAGAAATTGAAGACTTTTAACCGCTTACCATGCTTCCTCACAGCCATGGATTAACTCTGGAGCCGAGAAACCCTCTTGGAGCACATCCAGCCTCAATTAAGTTCTTACTAGCCTTTCCAATGGGAGATAAAGCTTTAGTCTTTCCGCTCATGGATAATAACGATAGGCAGGAGATTCCCATCTCCACGAGGACGATGGCCAAGCCCCATCTCAAGAAATATTATTGTGCTCCTCTTCTTAAAACAGTGCAAGTTATAAATATTGCAGTTTTTTTACAATTACAGTTATTGTGGTCTAATTTATGTTCCCCTTTGTTTTGTAGTTTGAAAAGTTCATTACTCCGCTAAAAATTTCTTAAATTTTTTCATGGCGTGACTTCTGCCAAGAGGATGACGGATGGCCCGAGACCCAACCTATCCTATATCTGCTAGCCAATGGCAATCAAAGGCAAAGTACACACCCATTGTACTTCAACTCAATTTAATTTTTTATAAAATATTTTTTTATTCTAACCAAAATCCTAATGAAAATGGATCTAAAAATGAACAAAATGAGCGTTAGAATACACATGTAATTGAAATTACCTTATTATTCGGATAAGAGACATTTTGGACGACTTTGGACCCATTTTCGTCAGGGTTTTATCCTTAATTGATTAATTTTAATTTTAAATTTTAAATTAAAAAAACAGTTCAAGTACTCTAGAGCAGTCCCAGAAGGTAAGTCATTGTTTCCTATCGGCCATCAGGACTGATGTAGGGTAGGTTGGGGACGTGAGGACCCTCTGAGTATCATGATTGAGCGGAAAGACTACAGCTGTTGAGTTTGAGTACTGAAAACCCCAACCAAATATACCTGTTAGTCAAGATATAGTTTGTCCTTACGACAAACATGGTCCTAATGAGCCTTGATATGTTTAAATGATACTAGAAAAAAAATAATACTTTCTTAACTTTACTTTAAGTGTTAAGACAAAAACTAAGCAGCTGCATGTGTTCAGGTTCTTTGGCCACATTAAACCTAAACATACTAAATCAGGCCTTACACAATCCACCCCCGTAAACCAGTCGCTGTTTGTTCATTAGCTCACCGCATATATATTCTCAGTGAGTTGATTTTTTTCCAATACTTTAAATACTTACCTCCATGATATTATTTCAGAACAAGGCTCAATGTAAGCATGTAATAGTCCTTGTGTAGCAATAATTACAGATGCACACCTCTCTTCTTCCTACCTTGGTGCAGTGCAAGACAAAATCAGAAATTGATATATATATATATATATATATATATATATATATATATATATATATATATAGTATTTGTATAATAAAATCGTTGGAGAGTGAGAAAAAAAAATACGTCAGAAACATTTAGTGGGTGGGTGTTGATCAAGTAATTCCGAGTTGTTTTTTTTTTCCAAATTCTTCTGGTTTTCATCTTCTTCACAGAAACCGAGAAATTTTATTTGCAAAAACTTGATGCATTATTCTTTCCTCGACGGATAACCTTGCATAATGCATAATGGTCTTAAATATCTTACTTTCAGAATCGTGAAGTGTAAATACAAAATAGGTAATTTAAATCGGTACGGTATAAATATTTTTCAATGTATTATTTCATTTAAATATACAATTTTATATATTGTAACACCACATAAATGTACAGTATATCCATATTCTGTTTTACAATATAAATGAAGTAAATATTTCAATACCTGTTCCGTGTTTGATCGTATTGCTATTAATTTATTATTATTATTATTTTTTTGGTTTTGGTTTGATGAAATAAAGAACAAAAAAAATATTGGATTATGATATACTAGGTTTTATTAAGCAACGAACCTAAAATACTTGTTCTATAGAAATAATTAGTAAATCACATAGAAGAGACAACTTTTAAGATTTTAACAACTTAATCCGTATTGTGGTTGTTAAGGACATCAGATTTTTTTAAACATTTCTTTATCTCACTCGAACTATAAAAGTAAGATATAGATGGACATTGAAAGAAAGCCAAAATATCCCTCATCCATATCTACATGTTATTTTTTTCTTTTTTTTTGTTAATTATCATTTTTCAATTTTAATTTCGTTGTATAGCAAATATTTAACTTTCGTCCTAAAATCATATGACTAATCAAACTTAATTTAAACTAAGTTTAGTTTAAACTAACTAATATATTATTGAGATTAAGTTACATCGCTCTGAAGAAACAATTGTGTGGTTTCCAAAATTAAAAGTTTGAGTAGAAGTAAATTTATATTTATATCAAAAACGGTCATATATCAAGCCTGAAATACAATTATCGAATTTTATATGAAGTGTTTGATAATTTATAAAACGAAAGCAAAGAATGTGACCAATCAATATATACTTATATAAATTAAATTGATGATATGTATATGTTTATTAATTTATATGTCATTATATATGTAAATATATATATGTGTGTGTGTGTCTGTTTGTGCATGTGTATTTATTAGTTAGTGTCAAGGGTTGATGGGGTGTAGAGAGTGTGTTTAGTTTCCACTAGCTGAGTCTCTCTGAACCAAGAACGGTCCAGTCAGGTCTGAGGAATCTAAGATTCCATTCCATTCCACGACAATTCGCCTAAAAATTTGTTAAATGCAATGTGACATTGGGAAAATTATACATTAATTTGAAGATGAATATACCTTAAACGAAAATTAGATGTTTATTAATAAATATATCTAAATAAAATATATATTTTGTAAATTTTTTTAGATTATCATATTGGCAATGGTGTGACCTTCGAGATCATCGTTACGCAATTGGCAATGATCAATACCAAATATCGACCAGATCATTCATCGGCCGACACCATTGATAAGAGTTGGAGGGCGTGGCTACAGAGAGCGCTTTACGCTTAAGCTAGGAGAGGACTTACCTCATGGGCGACCCCTGACTAACTGACGGTGTCCCACAGGGCTCTCTTTAAAATCAATACCACCCCCCGGCGACGCTGCCGTCTGGTGGCGGGAACCGGAATTGTCGATATAGATCTAGGCGGCATGGTGTCATTTATTTCTGTCTCTGGTCGCCACCCGTTGATCTCCGACCTCGTGGAATCAATCAAACTAATTTGAAATACAAGAGAAGCCAATAGAATCGAACTTGATCTTGACGGAGGATGAAGTCACTAGAGGATTTGGTTTTTGAAGCCGGACCGTGATAGTAAGATAATATGATTGCCATCAATTCGTTAAAAAAAAACATGAAATATAACTCAAAAATAATTTTATTTGTGTCATATACTAACAATTCCAACATCTGATGTATTATAAGTCTCATAAATCTCTTGATAAAGTGTCGTATCTTTACAGAAGTATAGGAATCACAACGCCGACAAGGTCAGAAAAAAACAATAATTTCCTGTCGAGGATCATTACTTCGATGTGCTTCAGACGACCAATGCAACCAAATGTGAGGATGGACAAGAAGATCTTTTTTGTGAACATCGCAACGAAGAATAATAAATACCCAAAATATGATGAGTCCAACAGCAGACCAACTGAAGAATGATAGTCCGTGGCACACACTCCTTTTCATCAAATTATTAACATCCGCCTGAAACTTTATAAATAGCTTTCTCATCGTGAGCTACAACTATTTTATTTAATTCTCGGGAATTCTCGGGATTGGGGCGTTTTGAGTAAGGGCATCGGCAAACTTTGTATATTTAATTAGGTACTAAAAATTGGTAAATGCCCTTCTGCTTTCCACTTGGACCGTAAGGTAATTTGATAAAAAAATCGAGAAAAAAGGTAGCCTAGAAATATATTGGACCATTTGGCGTGACCTTCACCCCCAACATTTCAAAATAACGACGTTATATATGCTAAACGGACCAATATTTTTCCTGACCACATTTATTCTAAATTTTATGATCAAATTATCTTACGATTTAAATGGGAAGCAAATGGGTATTTACGAGTCTTTAGTACCTGATACAATATACAAAATTTGCCGTTCTCCAGATTGAATAGTTCCAAGTTTTCGTAGATAAAGTTGATGTATGTCACGATGTGATGAAGCTAACACGAAGTTTCAGCCGGATGTTAAAAATTTTATACAAAGGGGCCTGTACCACGGACTATGACAGGTAATGTATTAGGATCTTATAACTAACAAAACCCTACACCATGACCTCAACATCCCATTTTCCTTGATCCTATCCCAGAAAATTTCTCCAATTTCACCAGAACTTTACATATGATCTAAATTCCCCTGAACAATCTCTACCAAGCACCACCCATCCCTATAATCCTTCAAAAAGGTTGAAACGGCAGTGGCCACGCGATCTTTTGTAGATTGCATATATTGCAGTTCTGGCAATGGCCAGATTCTCCACTCAAAACATGAGTGGTTAAAGTGCTCTCGATCAATTTCCGCTGGCTTTAGTACCAGTGATGCGGTTGAGAGAGTTGAGTCCAGCTTTTCCATCTTTGTTCCATCTACTCTTATGTATTCTCCTGGAGTCCAGCTTTTCCTTCCATAGTTGGAGGGACAAAGCCTGGCTCGGAGTTCCCTCACCTGGTTGTATATAGTGTATATAGGTATGCATGTGTTTTATACTTAGTTTTAATATTCTTATTTTTAGGTTATTTTATTTTATTTATTGTATATACTTTTTGTTTATTATTTATTGTTATTTTGCTTCTATTTATTTTATATTTTTTTTGTACATATAGTGTGAATGTCATCGTACCTCACTATAACTAATATCCGAGTGACAAATATAGAATTACTCAATAAATAAATAATAAAAAAATTGGGGCTTGAAGAGTAAATTTAGTAATAGTATGTGGCTACTCTTTATTGACTACAAAGCTGCATATGACTCAGTCATCAGGAATGAGTTTTATGAAGCTATGAGAGAAATGAACATCCCATTTTATCTAATCCGTCTTTAGATGAAAATTGAGACGAGGAAGGCGATAAAATAAAATAAAAAAATTATATTTTGTCAAACGTTTATGGGCTAGAGATCACTGATCAAGGTTCGTTGGATGATTAAAAAATAATTATTTTTTAAAACTTTAGTTTTCAACTCACAGCTATCAGTGATACCAACATTCAGCGGTTGTGCTGTCGGGAAGAAGAATATGTAGTAAGATGTTAGTAGGCATGAGGGAGAGAATTGCTCCGCAGTTTCCCTTCCTATCTTGATTTGAATATTTATAGTTAGTGGAGAAGACCCTTCATCCAGCTTCATTGAGCTTCATTAAGTTGGTATGTTGGTATGTATGTATATATAAATTAATTGATAGTATATTCCAATTTACAACTTATATTAGATATTGATATTATTATATATAAGATATTATTGTATATGAGATATTATTATTTATTTATTATTATATTTATCTATTATTATATATAATTAAAGGGAGTGGGATAGCTCAGTGGGTGAGCAGTGACTTCCAGAGATCAAGATTTCAGGTTCGAATCTGGTTGATGACTAGTAATTTTTTATTAGCCCTGGATCGATACTGGGGTCAGGAGACCCTCCTAGGGCTTCTATAAAATGGGAAATCTTAATTAAATAGTTAATTAAGAGTAAAAACTTGGCGGTTGAGCATGATATCGGCCCAATCATCTTACTATGCACAATCATTGGCCTTGTAACAGTACTTCCTCACATAGTACTGAACACAAGACCCTTCTCATGAGTTGTAGAGGTAATGGATTTTTATTAGATATTAAGACTGGATAATGTCTTGAACAGATAAATATATTAATCTATTTTTCCTTTTTTGGTATATATGTATATATATATATATATATGAAGGTAAATAATTAAATATCTCATTTATTATATGATTTGTCTTATGTGTAGTTGCATGCGAGGAGGAGAACTGATAAATGCTTCTCAACCTCCGTAACGCCTAGCAGTTGATTGTATAGGCACACCCACTTGACATATATTCCTGATAAGCATTTCAATTGTTTCGATTATTTGTGTATTTTATTTTCCTCCCTACAATGCCTTTAAGATAATACGGGAGTTTGCAGCAGTGACTGTATCAACACATTGCATAACAAATCACTGTTGGAAGTTTATCTTTTTACATTGCTGTGAACACAGCCTGCTTCATAATTTTGTCTCTTATTTTATCGTCCTCCATCTTCTTCTCCTGTCCTAATCAGCGGCCTTCCAGGTGCTACTTCTTCACGACTACCCAGGGAGAAGTTGGTTGGGTCCACATTTTTTTCCACCCGCATACAAAACTTTTAAAGTGCGGGTAGTTTTGTTCAGACATTAGTTGGGGTAATTGTCTTTCTGTTAGAAAGAAAAGCTCTGTATCCCTCATTAATTTGGCCCTCAATGCCTCACAGCTGGTGCAGGCTACAAGGGTGTGCTTAGCGGTTTCAGGTACTCCACTTTCGAGTAGAGGAACAGATTATTTTGGTCCATGTTAGTATGTGACAGGTATTAAATCCTACTTATCGTTTGATAATAGAGGAGGTCTTCCATTTCCCCAAAAATAAAAATTAATAATAAATATTTAAATGAATTATAAATAGATAAAATATGATTTAGTTAGAAAACAAATGCTGCTACACACAGCTCTTGAATCCTCTTTTATATCCCTATCTGCCAGTTACATTCTCCGTCGAGTCTTTGACAAAGATCCCTCTGGTAATCTGAGATAGTGCTTATGTTTGTATTATAAACGTGATAATTATCGCTGCTATAACTTGAATAGTTGTTAAGGTCCTTTCAGCTAAGATTACTCGCTGCTCTGTCGTAAGTCAAAAGGAAAGGGTATGAATAGAAATGGGCTGGTAGAATAATAACTTGGGTTATTACCACACAGAAACCGCTGTAAAGACGCAGAATTAATATTATGAAGCAAGTTCGTTTGTGATATAAACATTTTTTATTTTTATAAAAATGTTTATTATATATAGATTTAACTCTATATTTATTATGATTATTTTGTTTTTAAAGTTATACATAGAATATAATTTTATTAATAATATAATTTAAAAAAAATGTCAAATTTCAGATTTATGTTGGTTCCTGTACAGCATGAAAACTGTAAAGATTATGCCACTAAAATTTGTCAATTTATTTTAAACTATATTTAAAAGACAATTATATTTTGAACATAACTCTGAAAAAATTAAAGGTTTAAATTAAATGAATTCTCATTTTCAATGTTTTTAAATTTAAAAATTTGTCAAAATGACCTATTATCTTTAAATTCGATGATAAGTAGTAAAATAAAGTTTCATAAATAATGGTGTATTATGTTATAATGTATGTTATTACAGCCTATTATAATGAACTATACTGTTCATAATAAATAACTATACCGATTTAATAAAATAAACTATAATAACTTAAAATAAATATTAAATAATATTGTTAAAGTTAAAGAGAAAACATTATTTTTAAATAAAATTATTTTTTATAATATTCAGAAAACAAGCTTGTATATTTATATTATTATTATTATTTAAACTATATTAAAATAATATTTTTAAAAATACTGCGAACTATTGCCGTGAAACTACAAATAATAGTTCTGATATAGCTACAAAGTATTTTGAAAATGAAGAATCCATTTTTGAATCAGATGAAATATTTTAACTGATTCAATAAATATCTTTTAGCTATTTTAATATGTACTAAGCTACAAAATATAAAGATCCTTTTATATTTTATCATCGTAGAATTTTATTCTGCTTTATTGCTAAATATTATTTCCTTTTTTGTTGAATATTGTATTATAGAATTCATAAATCCAATATAGAGTGATATTTCATTATCCATAACTCTTTTGAAGGAGAAAGAATTTTTTGTGTAGGAAGCAGAAAGACGTATTTTTAAAAGGGAGCTTTATTAAATCTTGTCGAACTACCTTTGTAATCCTCATAGATCGATACCAGGATACATCTCAGAAATTTATTCTCGGTATTATATAAGCAGCCATTTAAGGAAAATTGTTGGACGGAAAAATAATATTTTTATTTTATTAAGTAACTTCATGACAGTAAGTAAGAATGAAATTATTATTTAAAATATTATCTACAGGTGAGGTAGATAACTTATATATACATATATAATGACTTCAAAAATAATTAAGATTAATTAATTAATAAATTAATTTAAGTCCTAATCATGAAATGAGGAATATTCCAACTGAATACTAATCCAAATCCTCCTATTGTACAAACTAACAGACTCCACCCAACTGAACCCCTCTTGAACTGAAGATGTCACTTACAACTGCTAACGAAGCACTGTCTGTAGTCAAAAGATGAAGCTGTTTCTGAGTATTCTCAAGTACCGAACTTAGATATTCGGCGCCCTCTAGGCCAAACTTCACTTGTAAGTGAAAAATGTGTGATGCGCGTCAACGCACCAGATTTTTAAATTTGTAAAATGTGGCGAGCTCTCTTGAAGATAAGGCGGCGCCCGCAACGGGGGCCCCTCCAGTTCGGCGCCATGGAACAACTTCCCCGGTTGCCCCACCCTAAGGCCGGCACTAGTATCCTCTACATAAGCTTGCTTAGTACGGCGACGGTTTCTGTCAGCGAGGATTTTTAAGAAAATGAGCAGCAGTAAATGTTTCGGAGTCGGTAAGCATGTCATATAGATAATGTAGCGCAACGAAGCCAATATTGATCCTTGATTTAAATTAAGCTAAATATCAAATCAAAGAAATTTTCAATTGCTATAAAAAATAAAACAAATAATAATTTTATAGATTTTATTCCTCCTCAAGAATTTGATAATGTATAGAACAAATTCCAAATTGGTATTGAGGAGTAGATATAACGACAAAACAGTTCATAATAACAACTTATTTTATTGAATGGTAGGCATATGACATAATACATATCACATAGTACTGTTGTAAACCTTGAGTAAATTCAACTTTGCCACTATTTTCATGACTGAATACATAGCTTAATAATAATAATAATAATAATAATAATAAAAGCTTAGCGAACCCCCCTAAGGTTCGATGCCGATACCACCAATCACTCTCTACACCATCCACCGACCGCTGTCTAAACCCAACCCTGCCAGACCAACTTAACGCAATCCTCCCATCATCGCTGCGGTTTAGACCTCGGGCGTTTACCATTTGGTACGGTGAAAATTGACCATTTATAATTTTTTTCGTTACTATACCCAATAATACTAAACGCCCATTTTATTCGCCGCAATGTAAACATCTGAATAAATTTTAAGTTTAACCGTTTAAATTCTTCGGTTGGCAAATCCTTCTTTTCTCTGAAGATTCCACGCAATATTTTATTTTTAAAACCCTTAAGACGTTGCTCATCTCTTAAAGTAAACTGCCACGTTTCGCAACCGTTAAGAATCGTGGGAAGGTAAGAGTTTTGTAAATTCTAATTTTTCAGGATAGGAGGAACGAGCTAAGTAGTTTTGTCACTGAAAAATAAAAAGTCCACTGGCGGGCATCTTCACTTGGAAATTGCTGTCACCTTCGTAACAGGACTCCATGATTTCATATCATGGATTCATATCAGTTAATACTATGCCATAGTTGCGGCTATTACCTGTTTATTATTATAACTTAAATTAAAGGTAACGCAAATTCACTTAATAAATATATTTATTTTAACAATATCAATTTGACTACACAAGAATTCAAAATTACACTTACATGCTTTAAAGCTCGGCCTTACAAAAGGAATGTTCTCTTATATAATATTAACATTATTTTGATATATGAGTAATGTTAGAAGTGGCACAAATATTCAGTACAAATAATTCCACGTGAGAGGCCTTTGGTTCGGAGCTCGCGGAACGATACCAGACTCAACAAGGAGCTTCATGGAGGGCCTTGGTGTCGACATAAAGGACGTAGCAAAATTGGTAGAGAGTATAATCCTCGACTCCTGGGAATCATCCACCACCATGTTCATGGGAGCGGATAGGGAGAGAGTTTGTTCATGGGGGAGGGAGGCATGCGTGTGTTACAGCATTTTTATATTATTATTTATTGAACACGTACACTGCACTTTATGTATTAGGTTAGAAAGAGAGAGGAGAGAGTATGAGGGGTGGAACATGTATAAGGGGAGAGAAGGAAGAGAAAGGGTACAGAATGATAAAAAATGAATGAAAGAAATAGTAAAAATTAAAAAATTAAAAAGAAAAAGAAAAAAAAAGAGGAAAAAAGAAAAAAAAAATATATATATGTATAAAATAATGTATACTATGCTCATACATATTGTTAATCCTATATAATTGTAAAATAATTTTAAATATTGTCTGAAGTGATTAATAAGTATGTTGTGTTGTTAGCAACCCAATGTAATTGGGCAGCACCATTTTATTTTATGATAATAAAGTGATTCTCACTCTCTCCTAGGGTAACCTCTTATTTTTATGTAGATTTTTATATCGCAGGCTGGAGTTAGTAGTGCTCCTACATCACTCCCTCTCCCTCCAATAATTGCGTCTTTTGGACATTTCGTTTCACAGTCTTTCCATATATATATTAGCTCTTGAAGCTTCTTTCCCAACAGGTCTAGTTGTGTGTTTCCTCTGGGCTAGCCAATAAAAATGCTGGCTTTGTCAGTACTGTCCAATGAAACTGTCACTTCTCTATTAGGCAACTTCAGAGTAAACAATTTTTTCCGCACAATTCAATACGGGATAAGGTCCTGAGTATGGAGGTGACCATGGTTTTTTATCCTATCGTCCCTTATAAAAACATGTGCGCACGTGTCTAAAGACTTATGGACAAAAATACTTTTTTTACTAGCCCTGAAAGCTGTAGGACGCAGGTCATTCATAAACTGCTTCATCCCTCACACTGTCACTTTTAAACTGGAGTTGCCAGGTGGGGGCGAAAGGAAATCACCTAGTAGGCGTAAAGTCTGTCCATAAACGGCTTCTACTACACTGTAACTCATATCACCACGCAGAATTGCCCTTAAACCGAGAAGAACTTTTGGCAATAGCTTCACCCAATTATCACAGTCCGGGTGTGCCATAAGACTTGCTTTTAATGTTCTGTGCCATCTCTCAACACAGTCATTTCCTTGCGGATGGTATGGTAAAGTGTGCACTCGCCTGGTTCCAAGAAATTTAGTACGAGAAAGGGTGATATCTCTTTCAAAATGTCTTCCCTGATAAGTTGTTAGCAGGGAAGGCAATCTGAACCTAGCAATCCACTATTCATAAAATACAGTTTCTATGCTTTCTGCTGTTATCCATTGCACTGGTATGGTTTCCGGCCATCGGATAAACCTGTCAATGATGGTCACACAGTATCTTTTATTCTGGGAAGGGGTCAAAGGTCCGATTATGGACATGTTCAAATCGGCCAGAATGTTCTAATTTTCCAGGAGGTGTAACAGTATGTCTGACTACTTTAGCTTTTAGACATCCAATGCAACATCTTGACCATTCTGCTACATGTTTGTTCATAAAATATTTACAAGATAGAAGCTTCCGCATTGCTCTGATGCCAGGATGGCTTGGTTGATACACAACGTTGAATATTTCCTGGCGCATGGGCAGAGGTACATATATACGAGCCTGCGGTCTGGTAGTTTCGTAGATTATTGTGGCATCAGTCCCTGGAAAATTTAAAGGCTTAAATTGTATATTGGATTGCTGTCTAAGCTCTTCTAATTCAGTGTTTTCTGTTTGCAATTTAGCAAAATTTTCGAGGTCACTTCCAAAATCCAATACTTCCACGCGGGATAATGCATCTGCAACATCATTTTGATCTCCAGACATGCTAATTAAGGTAAAATAACCTTACAAAAATAAAACTATTTATTTACCAAGTGAATGTATTTTAATTGAATTTTTCATTGAAGTGAAACTAATTTAATTGAATTACTAATAACTATCGGGTTCACCAATTATTACCTATTTATTATTATAATTTAAATAGATAACGCAAATTCACTTGATAAACATATTTACTTTAACAATATCAATATGACTGGACAAGAGTTCTTAATTACACTAACATGCTTTAGAGCTAGGGCTTACAAAAGGAATGTTCTCTTACATAATATTAACATTATTTTGATATATGATGTTACAAGTAGTACAGACATTCAGTACACATAACTCTATATAACCCAGTGTAACCTCTTATTTTTAATTACATTTTTATATCGCATAGTGATATATTATTACTGACGCAGTTATTAATTAGGCAGTAGGTAGGAGTGCTGCTACACCATACCATAGCTACAGATGTAGATTCTTCTGCCGTGGACACGAGGTTTAAGTTCATATTTGTGTACAGAAAAGTAGTTAAAGAAACACGTGCATAACACGTATCACAAATTTATCAACAGTGTGTGGTATTTCGATGCCATCTTTAAAATTTAATTTATATTCTAAATTCAAGCTGAATTAGGCTGAAGGATTTTAAGATATTAATTGCAACAAGGATAATGCTTTTTAAGTATCTCTTCGTAGTACAATGGAAACTATCGATTGATCTGATGTTTTCACTTTGTAGCTTTGGTAACTGAGTGGGAACCCGGCAGCAACACAATCACACGTGGGCTAGGACTTGCAGGTGTATTTCTGTCTACACTCCCAATGTCGGTAAGTCTGTTCGTGGAGACATATGAATATGTTCTATGATATATTACATGTAGTTAATTGTAAGTATTAAAAAGAAATTTAATTATTTTTGTCATCTTAATTTTTTTTCTATTCAACCAGGGAAATATAATTTTTAGTATTGTAAGCAATATGTTCATTGTAAAAAATACTGCTGTTTTTTAAAATTTCCAAGAGATTACTTAAAGAAGATCCTATGTAAGAGTGCTCAGTTTTATTTATTTTTTGTACCACTTCCTTTGTACCTTAATATTGTATGACTTACTAGTGAAACCACGTTAAAAGATCAATAATTTTCAATATATTTTCTATGTATATATAACATCGTATTAATAACTAAATAATTATTTATTATTGGGACCGCTTGATAACATACCTGTGTATTTATGTTTTTTCTGTCCTTTAAGACATAATTAACATTTTAAACAGCGCCAAAATAACTACTAATTAAATTAGATTATTTATAAGATACATTTTCGATTTTCTTGTTTGATAATTAACAAAAAAACATATCTGTGTCCTACGGTAATAATGTACTGTAATTTGTAAGTACTGTAATTTGATATAATTCTACCTCTTTTAATAAAAACAAATCTTTAATTTATAATTTAATTAATTATTGAATAATTAATTATTAATTTATGAAATATTCGTCTTTTAAGTAATTTGTATTAAAAAGAAAAATAATATTAATTATTGAAAATTAATATTAAAAAGAAAATATATAGTTATTTTCACGAAAACGTATATATTAGGATTAGCAACATTTTGTTAATCACTTGTAAATAAAAATGAATTCTTATAATATAGATCTGGGTGAAAAACATCTTAATATTGACAATATTTTTTTAAAATAAATAAAAACTGCATTTATGCATTTATATCGATTATAATACACTCCAGATGATGGGGAAAAATAAATTGAACGGATAGAGTCATTTTTGCTGAAAACGCGGCTTCTTTTAGGTGACATGTTATCAAATTATACTTATCTTCAATCATGATTTAATTAATTTAATTGTATATAACTTGATCTGATAAACACGATCTTTTGAGATACACAATAAATCAACCAATCAGAGTGAGTTAGTCTGTCTGAGAAGGGATTCACATTAAAGGGTATTGGATTAAGAGGGGGGAGGGACACTCCTGTTTTATTACTTGTTTTACTATTATGTTATACTTTGACGAGGTTATATTAAGCACTACCTACGGGTAATGTCTATTTTATTGTTATATGATATTAAATTCAGGCAGTTTAGACCACATTAATTTTTAATTTCAATTACTCTAATACATAAGATAATTATTTTCATCCATTCTTATTGGATATATCAGACGCTTCCTAAATAAATCAAGTAAATATAAAAAAAAAAACTAAATGTATGTATACTGCATGTTCTACAATTATCATCGTTAATACATTGTACATAATAATAATACATTATTATTATTTTAGTTAATGTGAATCAATAGCATTGATTAAATGAATATAGAGACAAAATTTCACTAATTAAATAAAAAAGTTTGTGACATAATTTATCATATCTGGCTGAAGTAAAAAATGTCTTTAATATATTTACTCCACTAGCTTTAGCACCGGTGAGGCGGTTGAGAGAGTAGCGCGGGGATTTGGGTTCCCCGCCTGATTGTATATATTGTATATAGGTATGACTGTATTTTTATGTTTTTAATTAACTTATATTTAGGTTGTTTTATTTTTTTATTGTATATAGTTTTTATTTATTATTATTTAGTTACTATTTTACTTTTGTTAATTTTTTTTTTTGTAAATACGGTGTGAATGTGTTCATTTATCAATATAATTATTGTCCCTGTGACAGAATATTATATGTCTAAATAAAAAAATAAAAATATATATATATATTTTTTAAGAATTGCAACTTTAATTAAATTCCTTGACAAAAAGGCCTTTTTCAAAATTATTTCCGCACTAATTTTTTAATATTTTATTTTCGTTTAATTGGGTGTTTTTTCATTGGAATCGATACATATCTCAATCAGGGTTTATTTTAGAAATACAGTATTGTCATAATTACGGTATGCGTATTACGACCCACTTAATATAATATATATTTTATTTACTCGCCAATCTATCAACTATTATTAATTTTTATATTAATCTAAAATAAAAACCTATTCATTTTTTTTTCCGCCAGTTTATCAACTGTTTATCAAAGTGCCTGATGCAACGCCCTGATGAAGACCTGCAAGGTGGGTGGAAACATCGGCGAAACAATTAAAATACTGTTTTTTAAAAATTTAGCATTTATTGGACCGCACCCCTGACCAACTCTTCATGTTTTTTTTTTTTTTGTAAACCCTGCTGTATCAATGTTCAATTCTCATTGGGATCAAAATCATCCAGCAACATATCCAGCAACTATCCAGCAACATTGAGATAACTGTATGAAACTAGCTAATTCCAAAACAACGATGCGCCACATTTGTGGGTGAACAGTGAGAACTGTGATCAGTTAAAGTTAGGTGACAGTTCGGCTGGAATTGTCTACTTGCTTTGTGCTCCAACTTGGTTCGAGGAAGTTGGACAGCTGAAGAGACCTTTACGAGGGGTGTCTACCAACCATTTATCCGACTAGCTGAGGGTTCAAATGTAGAGAACTATTTCAAGAGAGTTAGTGGGAGGTGCCGAACATCCTTAAGCATTTAAATTATTTCATTAAACTGAAACGCTCTTTGTTAAAACAGATATATAACCATACATTTTTTCTTCATAGTCTCAAAGCTATGAAAAGATCAAGACGGACTATAGGCAATGTATGCTATTTAGATATATTTCAGAAGTTATGACTTTTATTTCTAGTATATAAAATTAGGAGCCCTAAATTTTTTCTACGTACGGTTACATTTATTGGTTACTATAAAATTGGTAATTACCAACATCTTTGTGTTTTTTCCTAGTCTTTTCATTGTTTGATACATTTTTTTTTTTGTCTTCAATTCTTCATCCGCACCTATCATAATAGTGACAATTAGCAGATTTGTTGTAAGGTAGAAAATGACATGATAGGCATGACGAAGAATAGAACCCAGCAGCACCTCTTCCCTGGTCTGTTTACATCCAGAAAACAGGAAAGGAGATCTTTCATCCATCTTTTTTTCAGTCGCCTCCTGATGGGCATTTCAGCCGTGGCAATGTCGTTGATTAGTCCATTGTGATGTCCGTTTAGTTTAAGATGAAATCGGGAGTAGAGAGTAGGTATGTGATGGTGAATGGTTGGTTGTCTTAGGTCGGTATGTAAGGTCTTGTTGAAATATCAAGGGGCTGCAGTTATTACTCTTAAAATATTAGATTGCAAAGATTGTAATTTTTGTGAGTCTTTTTTGATACATTTAATAATAAAAATAGAATGATCTTAACATATAAAAAGTATTGTTTGTGGATAAAAAATTAATAATTATTTAATAATATTTAATATATTGCATAGGATAGTTACAGGTATAAAGTTCGCCTGATAGTTAAATATTATTAGCTTGTGGCTAGATCTTATTTAAACAGACTCGTAATTCACTTCAATAATTCCTTAATAATATAATATAATGACTCCTTCAGACATTATTTCAACGTGATTTATCTGAATAAAAACTTATTATTTGATTTTTTTTACAAAAGCTAATAGCTGGCAGTGATCAACTAACAGAAGAACGATTCCCAGCGAGACCATTAGCTGACGTCATCACGTCTTTTCTTTCAAGTATAGAAGAAGTATCTATTCCGATTTCTCTGAGACGTATAGGAAAGAAAATAATTTTATTTGTAAGGCAATATTACATGTCCTGATCATTTTCTCATTTAAATTCTTGGTAACGAATAAATGCCCAGAAAACTAAGGTACTAATTATTTGACATGACAGCAATTTATGGTTGAAAAAATTTAATAATACTATTGTTCAATAATTATTGAAATTATTCAATACAAAATACTGATTATCAAGTTTTTCAGGATTTGAAATTTAAAAATTAAATTAAATATTAAAATCAAGGAAGGAAAGGACGCCGCTGGTTATTCCTCTCTCTCAAGCCTACCCATGTCTTACTCCATTCTACTTCACAACACACTCACTGATTGTTGATATCCCCGACAGCTGTGATTTAAAAAATAAAGCAATTAAATATGAAATAAAAAATACGTTATCATACTATCAGACATCGAAATATGCTCTCATGTAAAAAAAGACTTTAATTTCTTCAGTTATTTCGTATCTTTATATAGATTATTTTCTATGTGTCTATATGACGGGAATTGGGTAGATCTGGGATAGGGCACTGACTTTCTATGCTCAAATATCTCAGGTTCGAATCTTGCTGATGGTAGATAAATTATTTATTCTAGGTCAGGAGACTATCCTAAGGCACGCCCTGCCTCTATAGAGTGGGTACCCTTGATTCAATAATTTATTAAGAGGAGAAAACCTTGAACGTGATCTCGGTCAAATCACTACCTAGCACAACCATTGACCAAGAAACTTCCATTCACAGTACTGAACCGAAGACCATTCATGAATTGTAGTGGTACAGGTTTTGTCTATATGTAAAATTTCATCTTATTACGAAATCATGAAAGGTTTACAGGATGCAAAAACAAATGATTTTATGATAACCTACACTATACATAATTTGGTAGTGTAGATTTCTTTTTAAAAGAAATGGAGTTTATGGAGAAGTGACGAATACTAATTTCAAAATGTAAAACCTCACTAAGTTGCAATAAAAGTAATTTAAAAAAAATTGAGAGGTTACAAAACTCAGATGGTTTGAAAAGTCGATGGATTGAGAAGAAATAAATTGTGTTTTAAATATTTTGACGCGGGAATCAAGAACTCGGGTTTTTAATAAATTTAATAAATTTTCCTTTTCTCGGACAATCTACAGATGAGGATTATGGAAGCGCCTAATGGATGGAAGAAGATACTCCGGGAGAATACAATTGAAGCATAGAACCGGCGGTGGGTAGCAACTCCTAAAGGAAGTAGATTGAGGAAGTACTTTCCCACAGTACAGTCGAGGCTTCAGGCAAAGTGGGTCCTCCCGGACTACTGGATTTCCCAGTTCCTCACGGGGCATGGAGGATTTCGAGCTAAACTTCACGGTCTGGGCGTTGATGTAGATCCTCTATGCCCAATCTGTAGTGTTCCGGAAACTGTAGAGCACGTGGTCACGACCTGTACCGCATTTGAAACGTTAAGAGCGACAATGACAAGAGCCGCGGGAATCTACATCCTCACTGAAAATGAATTTCTTCAGTTAGTCAGCGAGGAAAATTTTCCCGCGGTTTAAGGATTTCATAAATGGATGGAAGACGGCCGTGGGGCCCGCTCTCTTCCATATTGGTGCCCGCAGAAGAAGAGGACATGCGCCAAGAAAATCTCCAGATTCTGAAAGCTAAGCCGAAAGAAGAAGAACAGAAGAACTGCACATTATATTAACAAGTAGTAGTGTGTTATTAAGCATTCATGCCTAATAACACACTATCGCAAACACCCGTATTGCCATAGTGGCATGGGAGGGTGGAATATATGAATAAATAAATAATGATACTCCAGATATATGCGATTTGTGTTGATTGAAAAAAGTGTGGGTTGAAAAATAAAATCACAAAAAAAAAAAATCTTTTTAAATTCGTTGTTTGTGGAAACAAGAACACTACCACTGCCTCACTCTCTTGATTATTCTATTAAGACAGAAATTAATAGAATAGTAAACTAGAATTGAACCGTGTAAACTAGAATTTAGGTATTCTTAAAGTAATAAATATAAAACTAAAATTAATCATTAGGTTTTCTAGTGGAGGGTGGACGCATACCCGTGGACCAGCCACCATTTTACAAATTATACAAATGTTCATTGAATTGCACTACCCGTTGCTCAAATTGCATAAGTTCAACTTGCATATATTCTGTAGTTCAGATTGTATTATTTTTCATCAACATAAAATAAGCGGAACGATACAACACTTCGGATTTCTTCGAATTACAACACTTTCAATTTCTTTAAAATCTATATTATACATCGCGCCTTATTGTCACTTTATATTATTTACAAATTATAATTATTGTCATTGCCAATTTGTAACCATAAGAATGGAGAAATAATTATTGGAATACAAATTTTGGTTTCTTTGTTACGGTTTGTCCAGCTTTGTATATGTAAAATAAAATAAAATATGACAGTCACTAAAATCTTTTTTTTTAATAGAGAGATATTATTCTTCACTAACGCCTTATTAATTTAGGGATTTAAGGTGTTTGAAGCCTGCACAACCGTTCAGTATTGCGGGTACTGTATAGCTTGCCCCGTCCCAATAAAATGAAACTATATGTAGTAGGACTGATTTTTTTTTTTTAATATTTATTATTTGAATGGTAATTATTTATGTTTGAACTAGACATATTTGTTGACACGTTTGATCACAATGAGAATTTATTGAGAAAAAAGGCCAGTAGAAAAATAACGAATAATTGTATTTTCTCTCATTATTGTTTTTTTTATTATTATTTCATGTTCTCTGCTAAAATAAGCTACTACTGCTAAAAGCTACTGAACGTTTTTGTTTTCAACTATTGTAACAAAAATTTTGTTAATCCTTTACTAAAGTCATAATGATAAATATATTTTAAAAAGGCTAACATGATAGTACACGAATGGATGTCTCTTTGATAGTTATATTTTTGTTCAACATGCTATTGTCTGATTTTTAACTTTTAAAAAATCAGTCTCAAACTTGTGATTTTTTGATTACTGGATATTTCAAGCAAAGATAAGTTTGTGGTGGCCCAGAAAAATAACAAATTATTTCGAATACACAAGAAATTCTTATAATTAGTACAAATATTTTAAAACTTTTGTAGATATATGTATATATATATATTTTTTTTTTGTATATATAAACTCTCAATCTAAGAAAAAACAAAAATGTCATGGGCCTCATTAACTATCAGCAAGATTTATCGAATCACGCTCTAACACTTGGAACACAGCACTTAGTCACTATTTTTCCGGAAAATACTTAAATAATTGTATGAATTTTCTAAGAAAAATTACCATAATTTTACATTCTACTAAGCAGGAAAACCACGATTTTATATCTTTATATAAGCAATATTGGAAATCTCGTTTTTTTTTAGATATTTCTAGTTTTGTTACATAAAGAATATGTCGGATCTGCAGCAACAACCTGTAGAATTAGGAACAGGAACTATAACTGGTTTGATTATATAAATTTGCCATCTGTAAGACTTCCCATTATAGTTGGATGTTCTACACAGATATTTTATTGTATTTAGAAAAACCCTGAAGTTCGGATGTAAACATCAAAACCGTTCCAGCCTTTTTGGCATGATGTTAAATTCCAATCTAAATTTTTTCAAAGACAACTATTGAATTTTCATTTGAGAAATGGACTAATTAGCAATAATTGGCATGAGGAAGAGCAACATTTACAGTCTATCTCTATATGAGAGTAGTAGTAGAAGAGTATCTCTTACAATCTTTATTTTGAATTTTATGATTAATCGTGAAATACCTAATCCAGCTACTTTCAGTTTTTTTCTAGCGCTATCTGCCATGCTGGTTATTACATATTCAGTCTGTCTTATAAAGGATAAATTTATAACTATTCTTATTGATAAATATATCCTACTTTCTGAGGGCAATTCCTTCTAGGTGTTTTCTTTTTCCAACCTACAGAGCCAAAAACCCTCCCCACATCCTAGTATTCTTGGAGTTCTTGAACTCCTTACTCGTTTCACTCTTTTAATACCAGATCTCAACCTATAGATCTATATATCCCATCCCATAAAAAAAAATTTCTTTCAGAAAATCCTTCGTCATTTGGACTACCTCTTTTTAGAATTCCTTGCCAATTCTATACGTCAAACCAAGCCTACGAATTCCTTCAAACGACTTCAATTCCACCACCTACTACAACTTCAACCTTCCGCAAGCTTGTAAATTTTATTAGGTTATGTAATTACAATTGGTCGCCAACAGTTAAATGATAGGAGCCATTTTATTGTTATATTTATTTATTTTTCTCTTTGTATATATCTGTATCTTTTCTTAGTATTTTTAGTTTTAGTAAAGGCTATAACCCTAGAAACTATCGGAAAACGATTCCCAGAAACAGAATGGCTTCATGGTTCTGCACTGGAAGCCCGCAAACATGCCGGAGCTGGAGTTTATTCAAAGGAATTTCAACGTCGGAAAGGTAGCCAAAAACTTTAAAGAGGAAGTGACACATACCCTGCATTACAGGACATAAGATGTCCCTTTAGTGAAATTGACAGCTCATATGCTAGGAGAGCAAAATTATATTGGACTGCAAGATTACGCATGGTTGATCAAGCAGGCGTTACTTAGAGGGGAAAAACAGTACTTTTTGTATATATCTGTATTAAATCTAAACGTCAGACTGATTGAATCCACAAATATGCAACACAGTTGAGTGCAAATAAATGGAAAGAAATAGCCCAAGACAGGCAGAGATCGAGCAGGCTTGTTAAGGTGGCAAAAAATCTATATGGTCTGCAATGACAACAGAAAAAAAAATGTCAGACAGATATATTTTTTGAACTGTTATTATTCTAAAGGACTTTAATCCCAGAATAAAATTAAATTTTCATTTCTTTAATTAATTCAAGTAATTACAACATTAAAATTTCTAGTTATTTTATTATAACTTTTTCATAAAAAATAAGCCCAGTATGAGTTATGATGCCACTCTCAAGTTATTTGGCAGAAAGTTGATCCTCGCACTGGGAGGCTCGATAAGGCTATTAGCGTCGTTGAGAGAGACGTCGTCGATGGGGCTTTTTTTTTTGCAAACTTTCTATTTTATCTTTCTCAGTGCCTCGAGCCTAAGGATGCTTTTTGTTCTTTGAGAAGAAAAACAAAGTGCTAAGGATTTAGTCGTCGTGTTTTTCTAATAATAAACTATTGCCGAAAATAATAAACTATTGCTCTGCACAGAACATGGTTTTGTGTTTCAGTTGATGTATTTATGTATTAAATGTTACATATAGACATTTATTGAGGAAAACAATAGGAACTGTATTAGGAAGAACAAATTTCTTGAGGTTTTACGTACAGCCACTCAAAATTGAGTTAAAAGTGGAAAATATGAAACAAATTCAGTTGCTGTTCTTCTTTAGGCAGGTTTTGCACTTTTTTTTGTGGGATGTGAATTAGATTTCCGATGGGTAAGGCTGAATACGGCTGGAGTTGACAGATTGAATTGTTTCTGCATATGGATTAAAATATCTCAGAAACTAAAAATCGGACCACCATACTGTAAGCGAGGGAATTGTTCAGCATGCCATTCTCTTTGTAATGGGCTATTATTCAAAATTATATCTTAACGCCACTCAGCATTAGAGAGTCGGAAAAGTAAAAAATAGTGTCGAAAACCAACTTATAGTGAGTTTTATTGAAAACGGATTAACATAACTCAGAAAAAAAAAATCTGATCTGTATATTGTAAGCAAGGGAATTGTGGAACATTTTATCCTCTCCTTAATTGGCTATTATTAAAAATTGTATCTTAACGCAACGCTGTGTTAGAGAGGCGAAAATTAAAAAAAAATTGTGTTGGAAACTAAATGGTACCGAGTTTTATGGAAGATAGGGATAAAAATATCTCAGAAACTATAAATTAGACATTCATATTGTAAGCGAGAGAAGTTTTTAGCATTTCAAACTCTTTATAATTAGCCATTATTTATAATTTATATTTTTATATTTTATATATTATTAATCTGGTCTTGTTGATGTTTTCACTTCTTTCGAAAGGTCTAGAGTAAAAACCTTAGTTTTTTTTTAACAAATTCTTTTTTTATAGGATTAATGCAACTGCATCGCTCCTTCAAACTGCGCACGAAAGTTAACAAAGTAAATCGTACTAGGGTTAGAAAAGTGGCATTTTTGGGTCTTAACTTTCTCCTGCACCTGCTAATTTTATTTTTTATTTGGGGAATTTTCTTGTTTTTTCAAAACTGTATATTCCTCCTCAGTCCATCGCAATAATGTTATAGAAGATTGAAGCTTTGTATGATAATATAGTTGGTTTAAAAAAAAAAAAGCGAATTTTGGGAGTCACATTTTTTAAAATTCACACAATCTTTGTAGGTATACTTTAATTTTTATTGTGTATTTTCTAGTTTTTCAAAAGTTTCCTCCTCTCATTAATTTTAGAGAGCTTAAATTTTATAATTTGATTGTCTGGTCGACCCCATTAGACTAGAAACTGCCCGACGTTTTCGCCTACTGCAGCACAGCACTTACTGGACAAACGCTCTAAACTTCCAACTATTTACAAAAGACTCATATATATTACTTTAATAAGGCCTATTTGGACTTACTGGATCGAGCTTCTCGGGCTCTACTAAACCATGAAATTTCTTTCGTATCCAATCCCTACAATCTAAAATCCTTCGTAAAATCTTCAATGCTCCCTACTTGGTAACAAATAAAATCATCCATAACGACCTTAATGTAACATATGATTCCGATTTAGCTCAATCCAAATACCTGTCCTATAATAAACTCCTGAACCATCCGAACCCTCTTGTTTCCAACCTTGCTTCCTCTTCTATTCCTGATAACCCTCCGAGGAGTCTGAAAAGAAGATGGCCTCGTGACCTTGTAATATAGAAATATAATTGGAGTGCTAACAATGGGTAGTTTCTCTTCATGTTATACATGTCATGTTACTTGTTTCATATTTACTTGTTGTATTTATCATTTAATACAGATGTAAATTTCAATAATAAAAAAATAATAATTGTCTGGTCGTAAAACTACCTATGTTAAGTTGGTTGTCTTACTTTTTCTTTCCATTCAAGCAATCTTGATTAATACCAGTTTAGTAGAAATTCCATGTATATTTTATAACAGTTTTTTATATTTATTTAAAAAATTAGAATTTTTAATATTTATTAATGAAATATAGATCAATGAAGCGTAATAATTAATAAATAAATGCAAGAATCGATACGATAAACAATGGAATTCAATTAATTTAAAGCATACTTATCTGAAAAATAAACAAATAATTTTAGAAATTTTTATATTATCATTAAAAGGAATATTGAACAATTTAGCTATTGATTTCCGTTAAAGTGTATCATCCCACAATTCTCCGAATAAGCATAAACCGAAAACGAAATACCTTGGAATGGACTTACAGTCTCTTCCTTCCATTTCCTTATAATCATCTACTTTCATTAGATGGGAGTAATACCGTGATCTGGAATGTTATTGAATGCTCGAGATTGGATTAAGGGATATAAAGGGAATCAGATTTAATCTTGCCAATAGAAAGAAGTGAATTCAGAATGAAGTCCATTGGAATCCCTACGTACCGATATAAATTTTAACAATACCAACCAGTACTAATAAAATGTCCAGAATTACCATATTCTCTTTTTAGTGGTAGTTTTATCGACAAAGCAGACTATTTCAATGTATCGAGGATTATTAAAAAGGGATGGGGACACATTTTATATCTGTTTACAAAACTTTATATATATATATATATATATATCCTTGAACAATATTTATGGAGAAAGAACAAAGGGAAATTATTCCCGAAAAAGGAGGTGGATTATTTAAAATTTAATTTATTTTAAGAATACGGTACCCTTTTTTATTTCACTCTTTATGTACTAAAAAACTTAATGGTCTTGCGGAATTGAAATTATTAATGTAACATACTGTAGCAAGCTATATGGCCGAGATGTTATAACTTTTTTTTTTATTAAAATGGACTTTCTAGAAATAAAACTTCAATAATCCATCTTTACTAACTAAATTTTTCAATAGACTTTTAGTTCTTCGAAGACTAATATAAAAAGCAATACTTTAATTTAGAAATACGTGATAAGTATCCCAAGGCAACCATAATACCTGAGTGACATTCGGCAAGAACTATCATTTACATCCAAAAAGGAACATTTTATACCTTTAAAACAAAGGGTCATAACAAAATTTATCCCGTTTCGATCCGTCGATTTTTGAAACCATCTGAATTTTGTAACCTCTCAATTTTATCAATGGCTTAAATTGTAATTATAGTAAGGCATCAAGTTTCGAAATTGAGATTCGTCACTTATTCCTAAAATTTTCTTTGGTTAGATAGCTCATTCGTCATAATCCATCATTCTTGAGAACCAGAGAAAGAACCTATACTTCCGTATTATGTATATTGGATTGGCAAATAAGTCCTTTCGGTTTTTCAGGGTGAAATATAACTCTAAATAAAATTATAGACATAAAACTTATTTATCCTACAATATATTGACCATTATTTAATATGACTCATTCCCATCTTTCCAATAACTGCATAATTCCATGTTTATAGAATGTCTGGAGTTTATTGTTAAAAAACTGATCCAAGTGGTTTTTGATGTCCTCTTCCTTTTGTAATTTCTTTCCATTTATGTAGTTCTGCAGAGACCGGAATAAGTGGTAGTCACTTGGAGTTAGGTCTAATGAATAGAGAGGATGGGGCAAAAGGTCCTATTCAAGGCTTAATAATTTATTGTGAGTGACCAATGAGGTGTGGGGCCTAGCGTTGTCTTGGTGGAACACAACACCCTTCCGATTTGCCAGTTCTGGGCGTTTATTTTTAATTGATTGATCCAATTTTGTTTATTGTGAGAAGCGTAGAGGTGAATCAATTGTTTTTCCTAATTGCTATAGCTCATAGAAAATAACATCATTGAAATCCCAACATATGGAAAGCATTATCTTCTTGGGATGAAATCCGGGTTTTGACGTTCTTCTACGAGCCTCACTATTAGGTCCCCAAGATTTTATGCGGACTACATGGCCGTAAAATATCCATTTTTTGTTTCCCGTTACCAATCTCATCAAAAATGGGTGGTTTTGTGGCCGTTTCCGTAGTGAATCACAAACGGTAATGCGTGTTGCCAAATTGACTTTGGTCAGAGAGTGAGAGACCCAAACATTAAGCTTGGAAACATAGCTGAGCATGTGAAAATGATTTTCTGCTCTTGTGTGCCACAAATTTAAAGCCATAACAATCTCTTTCACTGATTGGGTCGGATTTTGATCAACAATGGGCTTGACATTGCTAATTTCGATTTCATGTGGGCGGCCAGACCGTTGAGCATCATTGATGTCAAAATTTACTGAATGAAATTTGGCAAACCAATTTAGACAGGTGCGTTCGGTTAAGGTATCTCTATAAACTTAGCAAATTTTTCTATGAGCTTCTGCAGCACACTTACCTTTTTTAAAATAATAGAACAAAATATGCCGATAATGAATGATATTTTCTTCCATATTTACAGTGCAATAGCAAACATAATACTAAGCTAGTTTCAACAAAAGTTAACAGATATTGCTGTTGACATATTACAAACAGGATAAAGAATCCACCTTAGGGATTAATATATTTGATAAGAAGTGTTTCATAGTGACTTCAAAATAAACAGTAAAACCGAATGGACTTATTTGCCAACTCAATATATATAGTGTAGATTCTAAACGAATGTATTCACTAATTTTTCTTACTGATTTTTTTAATAAAGAATACTCATTAAAAATCAACCGAAGAACCATCTAAAAAAAATATTTCATTATCATTTTAAGTTAAAAGGCAATGTCAGAGAGATACTTCAACAAGTCCAAACAAGTCACTTATGTAAAATTATAATTAGAACGAACATAGTAATACTCATAAAGTTATATCCTTTAAAGAATCGATAAAACCAAGACAAAATGTAATCAAAGCCTCCATGATCGGATATCAAACAATTAATTCCAGAAGAGTTAATGAAGTGCGGAAAAAGAATCATCCTCCGCAGTATTAGAAGACATCGATGGAGATAAAACTTGGAGAAGAAGAGCTGTGGAAATGGAAGCTGACACTGAGGTCGAAAACAGTGCTAGCGAATGAATATTCAATGAACTGCTCGCTCCTGATTAATAGGAGAGACCCATTAGCAGATTAGGCGCCGCTCTTAGGAGTTTGTCCGCTCTTGTCAACGCCTCCTAGATTACATCCTCGCGGCGAAGAACCTCCGGCTAATGTCTGTTTCATTTCATTATTGCCTCTGATTGGATATTTGGAGATGAAGAAGTTAGTTATTGCCGATTCCTTGTTTATATTCCAGCACAGGCACGGGAATGGCAGGTTTTTTTATAAGAAGTAGCTGCGATATTGTGTCCCATGGGCAAGACGTAAAATTAAGATTCAAACTTCTAAAAAAATGAATAAGATGTTTAATTTAATTAGAAAAATGATAAGCATCAAACAGTGATAAATATTTTATAAGTCAACGTTTCACCAAGGATAGGAATGTAACGTCAGATTACAGTGATGAAAGGAGAGTTTATTTTTATTCAAGGACATTTGATTTCCTAAAAATGAATAAAAAATGTACATTAAAACGTCATTCACCTGTCTATCAATGCAATGATAAAAATTAAATTAAATTATAAACTAATCAGATTCCTCAAACGGACAAACATCATGTAACTTGGGCTTAAATTCAGCAGAAAGATGATCTAGGGTCCACACGTCATCATGAATAGAATAACTTTAAAAAAGCTACTGAAATTACTATACTATTTTTTTCAAATCATCAAAACTACAAAATAAGACAGAAACTAAATACATACACATACCTATTTAAACCCATATAAGCTTTATAGTTTTATTGTAGAGTAAAAAAGACACATTAATAAAAACAACAACTTTACCATACATCGACCATCCAATACGTACTCTTTATACCTGTTTCCGTAATAAACTTCACGAACATAACAGCTTGGATAAGCAACACGGCCATGGCAGTCTTGTCTAACTGAGGGCGACCAAAAAGGGAGATGGATGCGAGACCTCCTTTATCAATTAATTTATTTTCAAGTGCTTTTTTTGAGAAGTGGTTGTTGTAAGTCGATGTGAAGAGCTCCTTTATTTATTATGTTTGTATGTATTTAATTTTTGTCCAATTTTCAGTTTTGATGTTTTGGAAAAAAGAGAGGAGTGTAATTTCGGTCGTTTGTTTGAAGTATTTCTTATCGTTTTAACGTGTGGGTCCTATGTGCTGTGATTTGTCGTGATTCAATTTCATTTTCCAGCGTGAGTACCATTTTAATAAGTTTAGTGAATGATTTTGTAAATTCAATGATACCGTATTAAAATTTTCGTATCGTATGCGTAGATTATGTTCAATATCCCGGAGATTTTAGGTGTACCATGAGTGTATATACTACACTATAAAGGTCTCAGTATTGAGCCTTACAGTACTCTTTCTAAGATTAATCGACTGAGCAAGTTTCTGAGTCCTAACGGATAGAAGAATATCTATCGAAGGATGATTGAAGTATAAGATAGCATATATGGAGTAATGAAGATATATGTATTTATTGGGGTCAGGCCTACTTCAAATTCGAAAATACAAATCTTTCCCCGGTGAGTTTTCACAATGGTGAAAATTCGAGCAAAATTAAGTGGTGGGAAAGAAGGGAAAAAGTTAATGAGAATGACACCTGTAAAACATGAAACATGCATGCACATAAAAAATATTATAAAATTACTCAATTAATTTAATATGTTAAGATAAACAAATAAAAAAAATTCCCTTCTAAATTTTTACAATATTTATTGAATAAACAAAAATCTGAATATGTATAAAAGGTAAAATAAACAATAAAGTTACGAGAATAAATAAAACATAAATATAATATCAAGAGAAAATGAAACCAAATTAAACATTATGAATAAAATAAAATTATAAATAAAACAAGAGAAAAGAATAACTTCAAGATTCAAACTTCTAAAAAATGAAGACGATGTTTAATTTAATTAGAAAAATCTTAAGTATCAAACAATGATAAATATTTTATAAGTCAACGTTTCACCAAGGATAGGAATGTAACGTCAGATTACAATGATGAAAGGAGAGTTTATTTTTATTCAAGGACATTTAATTTCCTAAAAATGAATAAAAAATGTACATTAAAACGTCATTCACCTGTCTATCAATGCAATGATAAAAATTAAATTAAATTATAAACTAATCAGATTCCTCAAACGGACAAACATCATGTAACTTGGGCTTAAATTCAGCAGAAAGATGATCTAGGGTCCACACGTCATCATGAATAGAATAACTTTAAAAAAGCTACTGAAATTACTATACTATTTTTTTCAAATCATCAAAACTACAAAATAAGACAGAAACTAAATACATACACATACCTATTTAAACCCATATAAGCTTTATAGTTTTATTGTAGAGTAAAAAAGACACATTAATAAAAACAACAACTTTACCATACATCGACCATCCAATACGTACTCTTTATACCTGTTTCCGTAATAAACTTCACGAACATAACAGCTTGGATAAGCAACACGGCCATGGCAGTCTTGTCTAACTGAGGGCGACCAAAAAGGGAGATGGATGCGAGACCTCCTTTATCAATTAATTTATTTTCAAGTGCTTTTTTTGAGAAGTGGTTGTTGTAAGTCGATGTGAAGAGCTCCTTTATTTATTATGTTTGTATGTATTTAATTTTTGTCCAATTTTCAGTTTTGATGTTTTGGAAAAAAGAGAGGAGTGTAATTTCGGTCGTTTGTTTGAAGTATTTCTTATCGTTTTAACGTGTGGGTCCTATGTGCTGTGATTTGTCGTGATTCAATTTCATTTTCCAGCGTGAGTACCATTTTAATAAGTTTAGTGAATGATTTTGTAAATTCAATGATACCGTATTAAAATTTTCGTATCGTATGCGTAGATTATGTTCAATATCCCGGAGATTTTAGGTGTACCATGAGTGTATATACTACACTATAAAGGTCTCAGTATTGAGCCTTACAGTACTCTTTCTAAGATTAATCGACTGAGCAAGTTTCTGAGTCCTAACGGATAGAAGAATATCTATCGAAGGATGATTGAAGTATAAGATAGCATATATGGAGTAATGAAGATATATGTATTTATTGGGGTCAGGCCTACTTCAAAATCGAAAATACAAATCTTTCCCCGGTGAGTTTTCACAATGGTGAAAATTCGAGCAAAATTAAGTGGTGGGAAAGAAGGGAAAAAGTTAATGAGAATGACACCTGTAAAACATGAAACATGCATGCACATAAAAAATATTATAAAATTACTCAATTAATTTAATATGTTAAGATAAACAAATAAAAAAAATTCCCTTCTAAATTTTTACAATATTTATTGAATAAACAAAAATCTGAATATGTATAAAAGGTAAAATAAACAATAAAGTTACGAGAATAAATAAAACATAAATATAATATCAAGAGAAAATGAAACCAAATTAAACATTATGAATAAAATAAAATTATAAATAAAACAAGAGAAAAGAATAACTGTTCAAAAAGAATAAAACTAACTTATGGGGGATACAAAAATTAAATAAACGTTTAAATGTCTCTTGTTGATGGTGAGAATAAAAAAATCATCCAAGTAGGAGGCAATACTTCCAAAGAGGTTACCGGGATGTTCAGCTAATGTCAAAGGCAGTCGATGATGGGGGAATCGATATGAATATCGATCTCGATCGATGACTGGCGATGACACAGCTGAAATCTTCAAAATGGCACTAGGCTTGTGCCAGGTGAAGTGAGGTGAGCCTGGAGCTGGTGAAATGGTGGGAATAGACGTCTTACACGTGGATCCAGCACAAACGAAAGCTCGCTCCAGACTGACTCTAGCCCGCATCCCGGCAGTTTTATCGTAGTATTTTGATGTCTTAATCCCTAAGACTGGGTATTACTGCTAGGCTAGAGGGTATACACAAACGCGATAATACATCACAAATGATGCTAAATATATAAACAATGTACAATTTAATACAGTTCTGGGACAATTGTCCCTAAAAAAGAGATAAATAAACATTTATAAAACAACAATAAAAAAGGGATGGTGAGAAAAATAGTAATGGAAAAAAATAAAGATACAAGTTCATGCGGCGTTAACAGCATTGTTAATATAGTAACAATTATTATTAACAAATATATTTATTATCCCGCAAAATAATAAGTGGAATAATAAGTATTAAAAAAAAAGTAACATTCGGTAGAAATAGAAAACCTCTGACTTTCAAATTCTAACTTGATAAAACAAAAATAAGCCATAATGGTGCCCTGAGAATTGAAAGAATGTTGATATTAAACAGTTGTGGTCCTGCTATACGCCATTGCATTCCTCAGGCGGCGATGGTTATAGGAGGGCGAAAATGGCGGATCGATTGGCTCCATTTCTCATCTTCATATATTTTTTCGAATAATTTGTTCTTAATTTAAAGTTTACTTTGCTTAAGATTCTAAATTTTAAATATTCAAGTACAAAATGTCCCGTATCATACAGGATTTATGTATAATTGCAATTACACATAAATCCTGCAATTTTATGTATACTTGCAAGCGTATTATATTATATTTAGATAATTTCGTATTTATTTTGTAGGTAATTCAGGAAGCTTTCAAACACTCATAGGTTTAATGAGCCAAGAATTGTGTACTCTGTGTACTGAGATATTCGCAAATAAAATTCTGAATCCATCATTACTTTTTTTCAGCCACTTTTTGCTGAAATATGTCACATACCTACTAAATTAAAAGGGCTGTAAGGAGAAGACTTGAGGGAAGTTTCATTAAAATCTTTGCAGACGTTTTGCCCAGTAACCATGTCCATGCATGAGGGTCTAAGTGGCATCGAATGGGGGTAGAAGGTTTATTTATTTTTTCTTGTATAGGATGTGATAGATATGCAACATCCACGTTTTCGACCTCGGCGCCCCCTTGGATCACTTTTTAAAACCAACAAAACTGCTATATTTTCGTACTTTTTTCGTTTTTTGCTCATTTTTACCATGAAGGAGCGCGTTTTCGCCAAAAAAAACATAATATACAGTTTTAAGCAACACTAAATATGCTATAATATAACAGCAGATTAACCTCAGTAAATCAAATAATTTACGAGATACAGATTTTCAAATTTATAAAATTTTAAGCTATTTGATCATATGCACTTGTCTTTATATCGTCAATAAACTGTCTTATATGATTCAGTGAACTAAATTGTTATTAATTTTAACATTTTGAAATCCATACCAAAATAGTATATGAAGTGATTGCAATTTTGAAAACTTGAAAATATTAAGCTACTTTCATGCTTATGCCTTATGAGAACTAGTGAAGTAAACATTTAATCAAGTTATTATTTTGAAGGAGTAGGATACATGGATATAAGAAGGGCTACAAATAATATGAGGTACAAATAATTGATAAAATAAGTTAGCTAGAATGACCGAAGTCATTTATTACGTTCATTTATTATGTTATTCGTAGAGGCCTACGCCAGGGCCGCTTTTCTGCCGATTACGTGCATTTTATAAAGAAACTATGCAAATATGTTAAAAATTAACGAATTATTTATAAAGAGGAATGTATTTTCTAGATTATTTATCCTAAGACGTTTTTAGTTATTATTGGCCGTTTAATTAGATTGTTTTTCAGGATTAATTTGAACTACTTGAAAGAATTGAATTTACTGGTATTTTTTTATTGTCAAGGCCAATTAGTTTTTAAAATTTGATTCTTTATTATTCTCTAAGTATCCAGCTTTAATAAAAGAGCAATAAAGCAACGCTAATCAATGTAATCGACCCGTAATGTTCGGACGCCATTTTAGGACAGTGCGGCCATATTTTTTTGTGGGACCGTTGCCTTTTCTTTTTAATAAATACTTATAAGGAACACAGCGATTTGAATTCTATAGAGATGTGAGTGGGTTATATAATATATTATATTATAGAGATGTCTACCCGGTTGGTTGAAAGGATAGCGGTGTCATCAGTGAATGTTGCCAGGAGGGTATCGAGATGGACAGGAATATTTGCGGTAAAAATAATGTAAAGGATAGGATCCAAAAAGCTGCCTTGCGGAAACGCGTCTCAATTGAATAACATTCAGAGAATTCAGTACAGGCTAGTTGTAAGGTTGAAAGTTTAGTTTCGTTAAAAAATCTATTTCAAAACCTTTGTGTAGCCTGAAAATAATTTCTATTAAAAGTAGAGCGGTAAGTAAAAGTTCCGTGATGCGCGCACCAGATCTTTTTTGTTTTTATGTACATTCAGGGAAAAAAAAACTTTGGATACATCATTAATAGTTCGATTCCTAAAGAGGAAGTGTCATCAACTCTACCAGTAGTTGATGACTTGGGGCTTTACGCCATAAACATCAACAAACAGTTCAATTCCACTCTACTCAAAATAATCTCATCTATGCCACCAGCGCTGAAAATATCAATTTATTCACCTAAGCTAATAATTCAATAGTTTGAAAATCTCCCACAATAGATTTAGAGAATATTATTATAAAACCACTGATATAGATTTGTATGTTCTCAATGAAGACAACGGCAATGCAAACGCTGACATTGTAGGTCGGCTTCAGATCAATAACTTTATGAGGAAAATGGACCGTAAATTCCCGGTTAAGCTGTCATCTAAAAGGAACCGGCTTTATGGACTCAGCTCGGTATCAACCGGTCAGAATGGATCTGTACAAAGAGGCAGAAGTTAAGGCAGGTCTTTAGGTTCTCTGAAAAATTGAATCTATTGAAAAATAATAAAAAAGAAGTATTTTATCTCTCCTCGTTGCTACAAGAAATAAATCTAGCTCCCTTTAAAATAAAAAACCATAAATATACTGCTAGTCCCATTGGTATCATTGTTCCGTACATAGGCAATAACTAAACAGTTCAATCCCTCTTTCTCTTCGGTTTCTCTACCGATTTCATTATTTTGTTTAATAGCTATTGACGAGTCTTATCGATAAAAAATTTTGGAAACATTGTTAATAAATAAATAAAACTAAGGTGTGTGCTTTAGACGACACACGATAGAAGTGAAAATATCAACAAGGCGAGAATAATAATATGAAATATAAATTATAAATAATAGCTCATTATAAAGAGGATGTATATAAGATATTTAAATCCATATCTCCCATAAAACTAGTTCTCGTTTGGTTTTCGACAGCATTTTTGAGAAGTTTTTACTGAAAAAAAAAATGTTATTCTTAGTTTGTTTAAAACCACTATTATCTGAAAGATCATTACCAATTGCTTTGTTGTTTTATTGGTTTTACCATATATTTATAGTCCGTGTTTCAGACGCCTTTTTATCAAATTTTTAACATCCGGCAGAAACTCCGTAAATATCTCCATCTCATCGAAACCTGCAAATATTCTATCAACGAAAATTCTCGGAATTGGAGCGTTTTGAATCTGAAGGTCGGCAAACTTTTTTCTATATAATAAGGCACTAAAAACTCGTAAATACCCATTTGCTTTCCACTTGAATCGTAGGATAACTCGAGAACAAAGTCAAGCAAAAAGGAGGCCTTCAAAAATATGAGCCATTTGTCGTTACCTACACCCCCAAATTTTCAAAATAACGAGGTTTTATTAGCCAAACGGCTCAATATTTTTGAAGGCCACATTTTTTCTTGATTTCGTGTTGAAGTTATCTTACGCTTCAAGTTGAAAGAAAATGGGTATTTACGAGTTTTTAGTGCCTAATTAAATAGACAAAGTTTGCCGACCTCCAGATTGAAAACGCCCCAATTCCGAGAATTTTCGTAAATAAAATAATCGTAGGTTACGATGAGATGAAGCTATTAAGGAAGTTTCATTCGGATGTTAATAATTTCATAAAAAGGGGCCAGTACCATGGACTATAATAACTGCACCTTTGGATTCATTGATTGTTTTGACATTGACATTTTTATTATTAACAAAAAAAAAAAAAAAAATAGATACGGTTCACTTTTGAAATAATCAACTCAGGTGTAAAACACCAGTGATTGTAATGATTTTTTCAGAATCTCAATAAATGTATTTTTATCTTACAATACATATCTGAAACAATAGAGATTTATGAGGAAAACATTTTTGGTTTATTATTTTCAATAATCAACCATTGTGATCGACCAAAAAATTCAAAAACTTAACCCCCTCTCAAAATTTGAGGTTTCACGTTTCAGGATGCGTAGAATTCGAAAAACGAATAAAATTTTTTTGTCCGTCCGCCGTCCGCGCATTTTCTCCGAAACTACTGGACCGATTTTTTTCAAATTTGGATATAAAATCAGAGGTCACCCGAGGATGATCCTCCTTCATCGACATTACCATCCGCCTTTTACTTTCAAAATGGCGGCCGAAAAACCTGCGTTGCTATAGACTGTAGCTCCTAAACGAATGTACCGATTTCAATGAAACTTCGCTAAAGTCATTTTCTTGACGCCCTTTAAATTTATCTATGTAACATACTTCAACGAAAAGAAGCTGGAAAAAAAGTTACGAGGGATGGTAAAATTAAATTCCGAATAACTCAAAAAGTTTACACTTTTTTGTCGATAATGTATATGTTTTTTTAAAAGTTTACTAAATATCCTAAAAACCAAAAAAAAAAAATCGTTAAAATCGGACAATTAGGAGCAAAGATATGGTCTCTGGTTTTTTTAAAAATATGTTTTACTCCAAATGTTGTCCTTTGTTTGGTTTTTAAATTTTGAATATGTTACTGATGTTATGCTATTTTTTTTAGCATATTACCAATGATTAAAAAAAACAGTCTAGTCCAATAATTGGAATCATCTTTTATTTATTTTTCTTTGTAACTGTGAAAGTAATGTTACTTTAGATGTATGATTGTCTGGAAATAATAAACCATTGTGGAATAATTTGCAGCGTTTTTTTTCTTATCCTCCATAGTTTTATTTCAACCATTACATATATAAGTATAATACATATACACCAGCAGAAAAAAAATACATAAGTTAGTACAAAATTCTCGGGGTTCAATAAGTCTGTATCGGGATAGAGTAGTGACTGGGGCACAATTTTGATTTATAAAGTTAGCTATAAATTAACGAATTAGATCATATGTTGTGTGCTGTATCTGTTTTAAAAGAAATTCGCCGTGCTTACCAACGATGCTTTTCCTAAAGGTAAGATTATTGATACTAATCCGTAATCCTTTAAAGAATTGGACCATTTGTTCGTCCGCCCACTCCCGCCAGCTCTGTTCCTGGCAGCTCATTTAACAGGTCTTCTTCTTTTATTCTCCCAACCACTTCGCCAACAGCAAACCGCTATTCTCTTCAGAATATTCATCCAGATTTACAATTCAAATTTCCTGCTTATTCTGTATATATATATCACATTCGGGGAACTAGGGAAATCTAATTAAGTCTGAGGCAAGTGGAAACATAATATCTGTTTCGGAATATTTCTCAACTGTTTTAGAGCATATGTTGCAATAAAAAATAAGTTATTTCTTCTTTATGATTATTTTTCACAATTAAAAAACGCTGCAAATTATTTCACAATGGTTTATTATTTCCAAACAATATATATCTAAAGTAATATTACCTTCTTAGTGACATAGAAAAATAAATAAAAGATGATTCCAAATATTGGACTAAATATTTAATCGTTAGTATCTGTTTTTGGCAATAATATGTATTATTATATTTAAACCAATAATAAATTTTCCCGAAACGTAAACAAGTAAACTTGGAAAAACAACAAGTAAATCAATTTTTGTTAAATTGGAAGTTATTATTGCCCAAAACAGGGAATAACGTACAACTTCCTAGCAAAAAGTTATCATTAGTAATACCCTAACAAAATTAGCATTACCTCAGTAACACATTCAAATATCAAAAACCAAAACAAAGGATACAACCTTTGCAGTAGAACATATAAAAAATAACTAGAGATCACTAAATAAGATCAATAACTAGATCTTTGCTCTTAATTGTCTGATTTTAAAGATTTTTTTTTTGTAATTCTGTAAACTTTTAAAAAACCATCTTTTCCAAAAATCTTATTGAATTAGTATTATTGAAAATATTAAACCTAAAATATTTAAAAATCACGATATCTTCACTAATAGTACTTTGATTTCGAAGAAACTTTCTTTATTTTTTAGAACATTTAAATATCTTTGAAACATCTTATCGCAATATCCACAAAAAGGTGTATACTTTTTGAGTTATTCGGACTCTAATTTTACCATCCCTCGTAATTTTTTCTCCAGCTTCTTTTCGTTGAAGTATGTTATATAGATAAATTTAAAGGGCATCGAGAAGAAGATTAGCGAAGTTACATTAAAATCGGTAAACTCCTTTACAGTCTATAGCAACGCTGGTTTTTCGGTCGCCATCTTAAAAGGAAAAGGCGGATAGAAATCTCGATGAAGGAGGTTCATCCTCAGGTGACCTTTAATTTTAAATCCAAATTTGAAAAAAATCAGTCCAGTAGTTTTGGAGGAAACGCGCGGACAGCGAACGGCGGACGGACAAAAAAACTTTATTCGTTTTTCTTATTCTACGTATCCTGAAACGTCAAACCTCAAATTTTGAGAGGGATTAAGTTTTTGAATTTTTGTTCAATCACAATGGTTCATAATTGAAGATAATAAACCAAAATTCGGACAAGTGAATAACTTCCGTGGTAAACTACAACTTTTTATTTACGAAAAGTTTCGGAATCGGGGTGTTTTCAATCTGACGATCGAAAAACGATTTAAGTAGGTACTAAAAACTCATGAAAACCCATTCTCTTTCCACTTGGATCGTAAAAGCATATGTTAACAAAATCATTAAGTAGCAAAAGTAGGAACTTATTATGACTAATACTTCTGACTTCACAAAGAGAAAATTTATCAAAGTCAATTTATCACTTCAAGACTTATACAATATACCCGGTATATTTGTTAAGTATCTCAAACATTTAATTTCGATATAGATATCACTCAATATTGACGATATATTTATTCGATATTAGATTTATATCGATATCACAGACCGATATCCTAGGAACAATCCTAGATGGGGCATGGCATACCGGAGGGAGCAGAAAGAAAGGAAGGCCAAGCTACTTCTTGCGTTGGATGGAAGACATGGAAGCGGACCTGAGAGAATGCATGAACTAATAATTATGTATATTACGACAACTAGAAAATTAAAATTTGTTCGTATTCATAGATATACTTAAACAAATACGCACAATAAAATATAAATTAAAATATTGGTCTCTTTTATCACTGCTGAACCGAAATGCGGTCTCTAATGATAAAAGGCTGTACTGAAACTTTTTTTTTTCCGTGGCACTCATGTCGGACTTTTTAAGGGTTGATAGCAAAATTATATCTGAAGGAGATGGTTCGGCATAGCGGTCTTAAATAGTCTAAATAGTGGCAAAACTATTTTATTAAAAGCCAACGTTTCGATCCGACTTTGCAGATCTTCTTCAGGGATGTGTGTTCAGCTAGGAGTTTCACTTAAAACTGATTAAATGTGTTTTTTTCAGTTGTAAGTGAAACTCCTTGCTGAACACACCTCCCTGAAGAAGATCTGCAAAGTTGGGTCGAAACGTTGGCTTTAAATAAAATAGTTTTGCCACTATTTAGCCTATTTATGACTGCCACCCCGGACCATCTCCTTCCTTTATAATGCAACGGCCAACTATTAAATATTCAGAATTATATCTCTTAACGCCCGAATCTACGGAATTTATTTTCATTCATTCCTTTATTTTTTATTTCATTAATTTATTTCTCATCATTTTACCCCTTTTTAAGTGTTAATGAAGAAATTGATTATTTATTTTTTTGTTATAAAGCTAAGATATGGTTGTTTCATAAATTTATATTATTTAGCTTAATTCGCGATATTTATCGCATTCGTATACGCTCCAGCCCGGCAGTAATACTGAGTCTTATGGATTAAGGTACCAATACTGCGATAAGACTGCCGAAAAGTCAGTATGGAGCGAGCATTCATAGAGGGAGGGTCTATGTATTTGATTATCAGACCTCCATCACACCAGCTGCTTCTGAGTCACCTCACCTGCGCCAGCCTAGCGTCATATTTTGAAAACTGCTGTGCATCGGCATCGGCAGTCATCGATTGAGATCGATAGGCTTATCGACTCGATACTTCCCCACCATTGACTGTGTAACATCGTATCCAGGTAACCTCGTTGAAAGCAGAACAATCAACTTGGCTCGTTTTTTTATTTTCCACCCTCTCCGAAAGATATTTAAACATTAATTTGATTTTGTTCACTTGAAGTTATTTTTTTGTTGGTTTGATCTTTATCATAGAAGTTTATTTTATTTATATTTTGTTTTGATGGAAAATTTTATTTTTTCACTGAATATTATATTTTGTGTTTTTTTATTTATTTCAGTGAACTTCATACCATTGTTTATTAGTTTTTTAACTTTTGTATCTATTTTTTTTTATCTCAATAATAAATACTGTAAACATTCAAAGAAAGGGCATTATTATTTTCCATTTTTACTGATTGAATGTTTTTATTTTAATAGTTTGATGTGCATGGTTTTTTTTTCTCTTTTACAGGTCTCATATTCACTATTCCCCCCCCTTTTTTCCCAACATTTAATTTTGCTCGTATTTTCCTCGCCTTTGAGGAACTCACCGGAGAAATATTTGTATTTTCGATTTTGAAATACCCCTGGCCCCAACAATATCAACATTAACTATATTAGCCAAAGCATGAGCCAACATTTTTTGCACCCTTATTTAAAAAGTTAGAGGATAAAGTGGAACCCGATGATACCTATAAATATGATTTGATTTAATGTAAGTAACATTTGTTAAATTTATTTTTTAATTGGAGAAGGTTTCTCTGAAGCGAATGAATTAATTTTGGACAGATCCTACCCGACAGCTAAGGAAAGCGTGGCCAACCACAGGAATTAACGAGTAAATGTGCGAGGGAAAGTTCGTTAACGATGGGCCAGAAATAGTAACCTGCGGCAATCAGATCCCACACAACTCACACGTTAAACCTCAGCCCTGTTACAAAGTTTGAGCCGTTTATCTCGATTGTTGATATTAAATTAAACTGTACATGTACACTATATATCCGCACGTGTGTTGACGTTACGAATATAATCGATAACGACTTTAATCGAATATAATTTAAAATCGATTTAATTTTTTTTTTCATCTTTAAGACTCTTTCAATCAATATGAATCTTGAATCTTGAATTTATCAACATTTTGTTTTGTTTTGTTTTCCGTAAAAAAAGGCCTTTTCACTCTCTATCAAAAATTACTTTATTTCAAATTCATCCAAATTTTCGTCTCTTCAGACATCTTCAGGGATAATCTGATTTTACATATAATTTAAATTTTCATCTGAAAAAAACATACAAAAATCTTTCTGAGGATTTACTATTAGACATTAGCCCATTTATAAAACCATAATAACCTTGAAAACGATATTCACCAGTCAACAATATATATATATATATAAATTTAAAAACTTACTCCCTTACAGCAGTGCATCCACTTGGACACCTAGCCAAAGAACTAAAATGAATGAGACAAATCCTTCAAGGAGGAGAGGCGTTGCTGACATTAATAAAATTAAAACCAGAATATATTATTATTTTAATATAAATTATTCAACTCTATCAATTATCGAACATTAATTTCTTCACAATTAAATATATATATATATATATATTTATAGATATACTCCTTGAAGGATTTGTCTCATTCGGTTGTGTTCTTTTACTAGGTGTACAAGTAGGTGTATTGCTATAAGCAAGTAAGTTTTTATATTTTGATATATATACTGTTGACTGGTGAATATTGTTTTTAATGTTATTATGGTTTTATAAATGGGCTTATGTCTAATAGTAAATCCTCAGAAAGATTTTTGTACGTTTTTTTTCAGATGGAAATTTAAATTATATGTAAAATTAGATTATCCCTGAAGATGCCTGAAGAGAGCGAACATTTGGATAAATTTGAAATAAAGTAATTATTTATCGAAACTGAAAAGGCCTTTTTCTACTGATACTTTTTATAGTCTCTTTCCCAAAATCATCTTTTATGAATTATTTGTTTTGTTTTTAAATTCAAAGTTCCGTAACACAAATCATGCGATATTTTTCAAAATATACTGAAGTGACTACCGTACAGAGTTGTTTTTTTTTTTAAATCAAAGTTGAAAAAAAAATAACAATTTTCCAGAACGTTATGTATAATGATTATACATTATATCCATAATGAAACATGGAATTTTTCAACCAAAACAAATCTAAGAAAAAATGTAAATTACATTGAAATAGCCTCCACTTTTTATCTTTATATTTAATACACATACATGCTGTTGCGAACAACTAAAAAAAAATTAAGTTTTAGGTTTTTCAAATTATTTTGAACTATTGTTAAAGATTCAATGAATTATTCATCTGAAATTTGCACTTCATTCATTTAAAAAAAAAAAGTGGGAGCTGAGAATTCTATTTGGTGCTTTAATTTATTCCAATTAATTTATCGGAAAATTGTGAATAAGATGGCCTATGGGCTCTTAATAGTGCACAATGAAAAACTAAATGGCTAATCCATATTCATGGCTTAATAAATTTCTCTCAAAGATTCTGCAGTCGATGGCTTTATTGAGGTACATAAATAAGTATTCTAAAATCACTCTTCTATTTTTATTTATTTTTCTCAGTGCCGGCCTCAGGGTGGGGCATCCGGGACGATTGACCCAGAGCGCCAACGTAAAGGGGTACCCGTTGGGGGCGCCGGCAGATTTTTTGGGGGCGCTCACCACTTATAAGAAATAAAAAAAATATATAAAACGTATTAAAATATTTAATTAATTAAACTAATAACCTACCGTATTAGAAAAATATTGAATTTAACAAAATTAAAATATTATATGATTTAAAACAGCTTAGGAAATAAAGAAATTTTTTTTAGGGAGGAGATGACGTCATTGCTCGGGGGGGGCCGAAAAATGTCTAAGATCGGCACTGATTTTGCTCCCTCACTATCGAAGGAGAATGCTTTGTATTGATGCAGCAATTGAAAGTATTTTAACTCGACTAAGCGAAGTGACACGAGTGTGTTCGGGTAGTTCGCTAAAAGCTATGTGACAATTTTTTTTGAGCGGATGGCTGAATATATTTTAAGTTTGATGGGTCAAATTATTCATTGCAATCATTCGTGTTTTGAAGTGTTATCAAACGTGTTCTGAAACAATTTGAGTTAAGAATACTGATCCGGTATTAAATAAAATGTGTTTAACCAATTCACAAAAAGTTATGTAACTTTTTTTCAAGCGAACGTGTGGATCGATTTTTATGGTTGCTAGCTCAAATTATTCGGCGAAACCTCTAAATGTTTTGAATTTTATTCAAACACGGCCCTTGTTATATAAAATATGTTTAATCAATTTCCTATGAAGGTATGTAACGATTTTTTGGACGAACGGCTGGTTCGATTTTAAGTTTGATTGCTCAAAGTATTCATTGAGATTCTTTGAATGTTTTAAAACAATTTGAACTAAAAATACTCACCCGTTATTAAATAAAATGTGAGTAATCAATTTTCTAAAAGGTACGTAATTTTTCGAGCGAACAGCTGGAGTGATTTTTAAGTTTGATATGTTAAATTATTTGATGAGATCCGTCAGTATTTTTGACAAAGACACACAGACCATTTTCAGGGGCTTGCTTATTTGGACTCAGGGGATGTATTTTCGTATATTCTCAAACCATGTATTTTTGTTGAAAACTTAGATTCGAAAATTCTCACATTTTCAATACTTTCCCTTACTATATATTTAATATATAGATAAATGAAAGTAAAAAAAAAAATCACAATGATTGCCATATATCAAAGAATCAGTTTTATAAATGTCTCCAGTAATAACCATTACACTAATGTACTTACTGTAGATATGAAGAATATTATTTCCAGACCTAATTTATCACCCCCCGTTCCGGGGACAAGGAAAGGTAAGTCTCCTTTAACGACGGCTATTTGGCTCCCTAAAGCAGATGTCCTAAGGTTATTCTTTAGATAGGACGGAATGGAAGGGGGAGGGGGCGGCCTACAGCCAATTGGACCACGGAATGGAACTGAGGAAAAGTAGGAGTTCTTATCTTCATTCCCCTAAATATTTATTCAACATTTTTTAACACGCTTGCCAAATTTTCAGGACAAAGGTTACAAGTATTCGTCTTCTATTTGGACGATTGTAAAAGATGAAATGAATATACATATTCTTAAAAAGTTCGAAGCGGCTATAGCGTTGTCAATCAGCCACCACTGGCATTATAGGTTCTCTTAACGCTAATCTGGTTGAGAGCAGTTGGGATCTCCTTGATTTCCTCTTTACCGTTGCTAGTTTGAGATATTTAGGGCTACAAAGATGAAATTCAAGAGTGAAGGCAAGGCTGGAAGCATTAAATGCTTGTTATTTTTCATTCATGATAATTTATTTGGTAACACAATGCCGTATCCCGTGAACTGTACTCAAATTAATCAAACTGTTATTGGTTGTTAAAAGTTATTATTTTGCAAAAAATAAAATGGACATTTAAAATTGTCGAGCTTAGTACTGAAAGAATCACGGATACTTTAATATAATTTCGGACTGTTAAGCATCCGGGAGATAGATAAAAGCGAAAATGGGAGGATTGTGTTAAGGTTTGCGGAGTTGGTTTTGGACGGTGTCCGGTCGATGGAAGTATGTAGCGATTGGTGGTTTCGGAATCGAACCTTTGGTTTCTTTAAGCCTTTTATAAAAAATTAATAAATAAATAATAGGGGCCATCTGCAGAATATGGCAGAATCTATTATTTTAGACTCTTTAGCAATCCTGCATCATCATCAGTGTTAATTTTTTTTTTTTTAATGAAATTTACAACTGTATAAACAATACAACCAGTAAAAATGCACACAATAGAAATCATGACATGAACAGACTCGAAAAGACTGCCCAGTGGTAGCACTCTCTATTTAATTCTAGGTGAGAAGATCACGAGACCATCTTGTTTTCAGAGGCCTTGGGGAATTATCAGGTATCGAGGAAGAAGCAAGGCTGGAAACAAGTGGATTCGGATGGGACTTGAGTTTATCATGAAAGGATAGGTAGGTAGCGGGCTCAGACTGTTTTAATTCTTGCCACTTCGTTATGAGCTTTACGGACAGGTGTGTGAATGAAGAAAATGTAGAGAAAAGTATATTAATGAATAAATAAATGATAACATTCGGTACTTTGGATGATAGGGCCGCAAAACTTTATCCTTTTCTTTTCTCTCTCAGCACATATTTTCTATTGGATCTGATCGGTATGCTGGGCCATTTAGCAACTCAACATAGTTGTGCAGCTATACAGTGATATTATACTTCTCTCTGTATTAAAAATAAATAAGACAGAAAAAGAAAGTTTTAGAAGTAGTTGACTCCATAATTTAAATAAATACATCTAACTATATCGTAAAAAAATAAAGAAAAATATTGTAATCTATAAATAATCATGTTTTTCAACCTTTAAGCTGTGTGGTGTAAAATTATGCTATGTTTTACATAGATAAACTTGTGATTTTCTCTATTTAAATTAAGAACAATATAGTTAGTGTTAGTGACAATTATACAAAAAATAGTAAACTGAACTTTTATCAGCGCATGAAGAAATTCGAAACAATGTTTATTACTGAACAATGTTATTTCTCAACAAATACATTTCTGTCGAGTCACGATGTCGGCTCATTTCATGAGCGATATGCTATTAAATAATTAAACTAATTAATAAACGATACGTCAATGTGTAATTTAGTTTTAAAACAATTAATTTCTATTAATATTTGACACTAGCGGACCCAGGATTCAATTTTGGGGTGGGGCTTCAGCCCGAGAGTTGTTTTTTTTTTCATATAAATAACAACAATTGCTTTAAAAAAGAAAGAAAGAAACTTATATACTACCTATATGAAATGGTGTTTAAGTGATTCTTGAAGTCCTATTAAATTTAGTTAACAGGAACAAGAATACTATAAGAGATATTTTTTTCTAAAATTATGTTTTACCATTTTGGGGAGGAGAGGGGGCTTCAGTCCGAAAGTCCTTTTTTTCCGTAGATCAGCCTGTGATGTTTGGTACAGAAAGTTTTTAGAATTTCGAATAAAACGATGTTTTTTTTACTAGATTAATTAATAATGAGTAACTACGGATCTGGAATCCTATTCCAAACATCCTTTTGAATTACTTAAAGTATATTTTAGCCTGAAAACAGAAAACTTTGCAGCTGTCGCGTGGGCAAAGATCTTTCCGCCTTCAAGGTTACACGGTCTGATGCTTTGCTTCTCACATTGATTCCTCCTCTACCACTCAGCTGATTACGAACCTTTTATTTATCTCTATTGCCAATCCGGATAAGATTCGTCAGGTTATTTTTAACTTCACTAGCAATAAATAAATATGTATATATACTTAAATGACCAGTTGAGAGTTTCGATTAAGATAACTTATGCATATGAATGTTTATGCATATGAATAAACATTAATTTATCTATACATCATTAACATCATAATCTCAAACGCTGCTCGGAATTCTGAAAGACAGATAACCAACCGAATTTTCCAGCATATAGAGAAGTCAACCTTACTCTATTATACTAATTAATCTGTTTTTAGTCATAATTTTGTGTATTGGTTCACTAATTCTTCATTTATGAGCAAATTCAGAACCAATAGATAGTGATTCACAGAACAGAGATAGCTACTGATGTTGGTAGTGGTATTGGTGGGGAAACTAAGTCCAGCAATGCGCTTATAAGTCCTTTTTGTTAACTAAAGAATCCAGAAATCAGTTCTGTCAGCCGTCCGCCGATTTTCTCTTAGTCTACTGGCCCGATTATTTAATGATTTCACCTAAATCTAAACCTAAATCACAGGTCCTCCAAGGATGGTATTTCAACTCGGCATTACCATCCAATATATATTGTACAGATAAATTTAAGGAGCTTCGAGGAGAAGACTAAGGCCAAGTTTCATTGAAATAGGTACATCAGCTTAGGCGCTACTCCATACGGCGCAAATTTTCGGCCGCCATTTAGAAAGGAAAGGGCGGATGGTAATCTTGAAACGTAAAAATTTAAATTTTGAGGTGACTCAATTTTTTATTTCTTGGTCGATTATACAGTTATACGTTGATTATTGAAAATAATAAACCAAAGATATTAAAAAAACTTAATTAATTATCAATGATAATGGTGATAAAAAAGCGATTGGTGAAGTAATTACGCATTAAGAACTAACGATTTTTCTAACACAACATTAAGACATAATTTGTATAGTTATATTTTAATTTTCAAAATAAAAAGAAATAAAAAATTATGTGAAAATATCGTCGGCACAATGTTAAAATAATCTGTTTAACGTTATTTATTTGCTACTATAATATGATGCCGATATAATTATAAGCGCTTTGTAGGATTATATTTCTTTCTAAACAATGTTTGGAGCTGAGTGCATCTATTGATTCTAAAAAATGGAGTTGAGGTCATAACTCATTCAGGCCATTAGCATATTTTATGTTGGCCTTTTAAGTCAGTGAGTCCGTACTTTGGTAGGTCCCCCACATAAACTTTCGCTAAATTATTTATTTATTTTAGTCATTAATTTACGATTTTTAAATAAAACAACTCTTTTTTTTCTCTGTTTTCTTTATACACCTCGTAGATCTTTGTTTGTCTGAACCAGCCTTTCCCATTTCTGCAAATCTTGGGATATCGTATTCAAGTTCGTTCTATACAGCACTGTAACAATTTTTTTCATTAGATGTCTGGTTTTGGCCTCCAACGTGGTCTCCTGTCAATTATTGAGGTTAATTCAATCTATTGTCTATAAAGTTTATTGTGAATTATTATGCTGTTTTGAAGTTTCCTGATGGATTACTTCCAACTAGGTGATCCAAACATTTTAAAAATCTCGCCTTTATATATCAATAGACATTGATTCATTGATATATATCGCAGTTGTTTGTTGGTTTTCCTCATCCATGCACGATTACCCTGATTTTAGATTGATATGTTTATCAAGCCCTACACTTCTGAGATTTGGTCATTTACTGACAGTTGCTGTTAGGGGAAGCCCTGGCCCTTTATGGATTGTAGTATTATTGAAGATAAGCATTTATTGAGGATATTGTGCCTCGGCTAAACAATTTGATTTCATGGTAACGATATGTAAATAAAATTACTGAAAAATTAACAAAAAAAAAGAAATAATCAAGTCCTTATAAATTCAATTCCTAATTTAGGTTTGGCACACTTCATATAATAACGTGTTTCAATAAAAGAAAAATGAGGTATTAAACATTAACATCTACAAGTAGAATCAAAGTTATAAGTGGAGATTTCAACTTACTATAGCTGATAAAGTATTATTATTAGAGACCGGATTTTTATGCAGTAAAAATCCGGAAAACGTGCAGTAAAAAACTCAAAATGTGTAAAATCGTACAGTAAAAACACAACATTCGTAAAATTGTGTAATTAACATCTAAAACGTGTAAAATCATCAATATTGTTTAATTTATAATACACTAATACATCGAAATCTTATCAGATCTTGAGTTAAACGTGAGATAAAATAAACGCAATGAAACATTGAAAATGAAATTCCAGATTATAATCAACTATTATAATAACGATTATTATCAAATAATGCAGAACATTGAGGGTTTGAACGAATAAACGAAAGCAGGATTTATAGGTACTATATATTATATAGACTAGACCAATTTCAGATATTCAACTTTTATTATAAATAATAATGAAAATTTATTTTTTAGTAGAGTTGAAATTTCAAATATATAAAACATTCCAAAGCGTTTTTGTTAAAACTAAAGAATTAAAAAAAAAAATGAAATAGACTGTAATGTTTGAAATTTTCAGGTGTTCAAATATTAGTGTTGAAGCTGTTTTTCTATATCACTATAGAAAAAAATATTTTTGGAGAGTACGTCCTTTCTAAAATACAAAAAAAAAAAAAAAATTAATTGTTTGAAAAGGATATTTTTTTCTTACATGTTTCTCAATGTGAATCCATCAGTGATTTCTTATCACCTGATCGATTTTTAATAAGGTATGTAGAACTTTCTTATCAAATTCTTTGTACTCACATTTCAAATGGGAGTATTTTCATATCCAGATTTAAATTTTTGACGGGAGACTAGATTTTACTTTCAGTATTATAATTTTTTTTTATGATAATGAAATTTCTAAAAATCAATTCAAAGCCAGAACAGATACTGAAGGGTTAAACGGTGAGTGAGGAGTCAAGCCAAAACAATAACTATAAATGTCTTACTAACAAAGCAGCCAATTTTAGGAAAGCAGCTTTTTATTATCCAATACTTTGGGAAAGTTCTATTCCAAGAATAGATCTCATTTGTGTTGTCTTCTTCCTTTTCTAATGAATACTGTTCACACAGAATTATTTGCCTGCTCATATTTTTATATTTTGAATAATGAATTTAATTTGAACAATATAGTAAAATAAAAAGTAAAATAAACATTAACTCACTTACTTGTACATTTGTATTTATAAATGGTCTAATTTAGCACAAATATGTGCAATTTAATGCAACAATAATCAAAATTGTGCAATTTAAACAAAAAAAACGGCAATACGTGCAATATGAAATTTAATAAATTTATTAATGAATAAATTTAAAATAATAAATTTAATAAATATGTTATTCTACAGGTCCTGAAACGAATAGATGTTCGGGTCCGGAATTTTTACACGCAAGCGAATAAAAAGTGCAATAACATGGAAATCCGACCTCTAGTTATTATGTTTGTGCAGATTACCACAAAATACACATGCTTAGCATTTTAACTATATTGAACCATAACACATATAACATTTAACAGACATTTTTATTAAGTCCCTTATTTATTTATATTACTTTGACTACTTTTATCAATATTACATTTTGAAACGATTTTAACTGTTTTTCATTTGATTTAGCAATAATTGAAAACAATGGTGCACCGCAAAATAGACTTCGACATATTATCTTTATTCGACTTCTATATTCGACATATTATAGATAATTTAGTCAGTATGTTTTCTGTATCACGTTTAACCGAAATTAAGTGAATACCACTTTTAAATTAAAGACATTTTTAGTTATTTAGGGAGAATGAGATAAGTTATCATAAGGAAGTTAATTAGATCAACTTTTTTTATTATAAACTTATTCCAGTGATTTTAATCCAAGTCAGCCCTTTCCTAAAGAATTTTAAGGATATTTACTTTGCGGAGCGTCCAAGGAAATTTTTAATTAAACTTTGAAGGACAGCATTGTATATTTCAAGACAGTCGCTAGACTTTCAGGAATTATTTTCAAATCAATATATATATATATATATATATATATATATATATATATACTTTAAGTTTATAAGGCGAAGAAAAGTTATTTTAATGGTGAACAAAACTAGATAAAAATACGCATATCCTTAAGTTTTTGATTGGTTTTATTAAGATTTAATTTAGAGGAAGATATTGTCAATTATACGATTCCGTTTGATTAAAGGTCAATCATTTCAATTTTTAAAAATCCTCGCATTTTTTTTTTTTTTTTTTGGTGAGTATTTAATTTATTTAAGTCTAATCTACTGATAAAATTCTATCAATTTTCCATTCGAATCATTGTTTAATTATTTATAATTTGTTTTAATGGTAATTTGGTACATTCATTTATTAATTTATTTTTATTTCTTGTTTTTACTTTTACTTTTTTTTAAATTTTGATATTTTCTACCTTCAAGCTTACAGTTAAATTGTATATGTGTAAGGGCTATAATAACTCGTAGATAATTGCAAAATCCCCATTGTTAGAAAATAAATAAATACTTTTTACTTTCACAAACATATATTGGAAATGAGTAGAAAAGGAAAATGTTGCAATCGGAAAAATTTTTGAACCGAGTTTTCAACTGCATTAAACATTTTGAAATCATCTGGGTCCAAATAATTATGTTTCGCAAAATGGTTTCTGTGAGATTGGGTGAACGACCTATTTCAATAAAGAAATTGAAATTAAGAAATAGAGCTATGCGCCGGGGGTGTTACAACTTTTTTTAATAAAATAGACTTACCAGATGTTCCAATCAAATCATTGATTTTCCATAGTTTCTTGGAAACGATTCAAAACATTTTGACTAAACTTGTTTATACTGAAATAAAATCAAAATAATGAATAAAAATAAATAAATAAATAAATAAAAATAAAATAAAAAGATGAAGCCTCAATATGGCCCTGGGGACATAAAGTGTGTAGATCCCTGTTCTATGCTAATGTTTTTATTACAAGTTAGAACTCCTTCCATCTTCTTTCGATTTTTTAAAAGAAATCAAAGGGAATTTGCGCGAGAGCTTGTGCCACTTCTAGACATTTGTTTACTGTTTTTGTTACTTAAGATTCACTTATTTGAGATGTATTTCAATTTTAAGGTTGCTGGTACGATTTAAATGAACTTTGTTTAGTCCACCACGGGCGGATCTACGGGAGGAGGGGGCTTTCAGGCTGAAGCCCCTCCCAAAATGGTAAAATATAAACATGTTTTATGGAAAATATATTAAAAAATTATCTCTTAAAGTATTATTGTTCGTGTAATTACATTTAAAAGGACTTAAGGAGTCACTTAAACTCTATTTCATATAGATAGTTGTTTTCTTTATTTTTTTTCAAAAGTAATTATCGTCATTTTTATGAAAAAAAAAAAAAATTTCGGGCTGAAGCCCCTCCCCAAAATTAAATCCTGGATCCGCTAGTGTAGTCCACCATCCCTTTTGATCAATTTTACGCCTTCTTTCATTTTCTTTTACTTCCTTCTAAAATTATAACAGGTTAGGTGAAATGCGATTCCCAACAACCGCCAACAAGTTTTTTATGCCTAAACAATGTTTCTTTTTTTTGTTTGAGTTGTTTTTGAAATTTCTAAGCCAGGCTTAGCGTTATCACAATCCAAATTAATGTAAATAAACCTTTTAAAAAAATATCATGTCATTGCTGCAGTCGGTGAAAACATCGAAAACGAAAATAATCTATTTGTGTGACGTCAACAGCCGCGTGGATGATAAAACATTCCATTACCACTATAAGGTCGTTTATTATAATTCAAAAGCCCATGTATGAGTGTGTAAGCATTTTTACTTTTCATTTTTTTTACATTTTTACATGCATAACCTTCTGCTCCGAGAATAAATCGAATTGTGGTTAATTAACGATGATATTCTTAGGTATAAAAGTGTATGATTAAATCCATAGCAAATATCAAATTTTAACTGATTGGTTTTAGGATTTAAATTTTTATATTATATTATATTTATTTATATATGTGTATATATATATATATATATATATATATATATATATATATATATATATATATACAGCCCCTGAACAATGACTTCATTTCCCCTATCCTGAAAAACTAAATTGATTTCTTAAGCTATTTTAAATTATGTAATATTTGAATTTTATTCCATTCAATATTTCTTTAATACAGCTGCTATATTGATGGGATAAATCAATTATTTTAATATGTTTTGTATTTTTGGTAAGTGCCCCTGAAGACTGGCTGGCACCCCTTATGGGTCTCGGTTGCTCCGGTTGCTCCAAAATAAGGCCAGTGCATTGTATACATATATATACATATATCCTACCTCCCTCTATACATTTTATACATTTTTATATACATATATGTTATTTGTTCTTTTTTTTTACTTTTTAATTTTAGAAGTTACTTCAATTATATTTATTATAATTTCAATTTTTTTTAATATGTTAAGTATTTTGTTTTAATATATTTTACTTAGGGCTCTAAAAGAAAATTGTAGTTGGTTTTAAGATTAATTCACAGTTAGTTGTCGAGGAAAAAAATAGCTGAGAAGAATTAAAACAATTTCTAAAATTATTAAAAAAATTATTAAATATATGCTTTAGGCTCATACTGCCCATGATTAAAGGATAGATTAGAGTTTCTATTTTATTTATTTTTTATGAAAATTTTAGAAAAAAATTCCTTGATCCAGTAGTTCTTTTTCAAAATTTGCAATTTCTTTGAAGTGTGCAAATATTGGAACATTGTTATAAAAAGGCTTCTTCTTGAGCCTGAGGAGTCTCATCATCCGCATCGTCTCTAAAGGATCATCCAGAACCGATCCATATTTTTCGACCACACTCCTCTTCAGAGATTTTTTCATCATAGATTTTGCTATCTCTTCTATCTTCTGATAAGTTATTTCTTCTTCACCTCTCCTACCATGCTCTATTTCTGAAAGCCTCTTCATCACTGAACTTTCTGGCTTTTCAGGATCAGAAGTAGTTTTAGAGTTCAACACGTCATCTGTTATTTTCCCCTTTTCAGTTATCAAACTGCCTGAAAGAATGGCAGGTTTTGAACAAATAGCCCGATTTGCATTCAGTTTTTTAATCAGTGGTAGTCTGGGATCTCTTAGGACCCTGGTTTCTGAGATAAGTTTTTGCTTTACAAAATTCTTAAATTCTATGTTATTCTTAATGGTAACCTTTTGTTTAATTACTTTTGGTTCGGTTTCTTTAAGTTTAATGGTGTTGCTAGGTACAAATGCGTTTTTTTCTTTAAGGTGGTTATGAAAATCAGATATAGTGTCACATTTCAACACAGCTTCCACGTGTGCAGGTGTAATCAATAAGCCATTGGCCATATTTGTAGCAATTTGCACAACTAATTAAAAAACAAAACAAATTTTAAACAAATCTCTGATGTTATGTTTTATAAAACTCTAAATAAACAAAGAAGAACTATAATTAATTTATAGCAATTTGTATTTTATCAAACTAATAACTAAGATATATCATATGCTTACAATAATTAATTTCATGTGTAATAATTATTTGTTTATTGAATTCACAGGCTTAGAATTCAAATTGATCTCAAACTAATATAATCAGAAAATGCTTTCTTTGCAGTTCAAACTTTTTAAATATGCAATGAACATCTCAAACATGAAAAAGAAGTAATAAAAAAATATAATGGTTTAACTTTTTATTACAATAATGAACGAAAAAATTAAATAATCTTAAATTGCTTATAATTAGTTAATATAAAGTATATAAAATTAAGAATTTAAAGTTTGGTTCCATGCATTTCTAAATGTCCAAGTGTCATTTCAAACATACTCTTCCTTCAAACATAAATACTTGTAATTGCAAATTGTTAATACGCTGATAGAATATATGTACAGTATGCTGATCAAAATAGTCTTCATTTTAAATTGTTTTTAAACCATTTTTTTTTAAAACACTGCTTTAACATTTTTATAAATTAATTCCCCTTAATACTTTTTGTTTTTTTTAAATCATCTTTCTACTTCTTTAGTAACGTGGGTCTGTATATGTAAAGAGAGATTTTTCAATAAGAATTCTATACAATACCAATTCATAATTGATTGATACTTTTAAAATTAATTTCCTTTGGTTTTTATTATAGAGGAAAAAAGGATTTAAACATCATTAAGGATGTTAATGATGGACCCTTGCCTTCACATAAAACCTTTACATAAAAGAACATTAGGCTGCAGGCCTGAAAGGAAATATATTAATCTGTAAATTGATGAATAGTGTTTTGTTAACCCTAGAAACAATACTTTCTTACAAAGTACTGACTGACCCCACGATCCTTTATAGAAAATAATAAAATAGATTTTTTTCAATGCTATAAATAAAATTAATAAATGGCATTTAAAAAAAATCTTAATGATGAATTAAACAAATTTATGTTTCTGCAATTATATTTACAGATGTCTTATGTTTAGTCATAATGATATATTTTATATATTACTATGAGAAATTTTATTATTTTACTATTTAATATTATTTTTATATATAATATATGTTATATTTTTCATCAAAATAAACAAATCACTAATTTTTGTTGGTGATTTTTGGTTGGATGTGTACTATAAGTATTTAGTTTCTTTTATTGTCAACCGGCCAGCAATGGATCAAGCAAATATCTGTTCTATTTACTCCTACATTTTTCTCCTCTTTCATAAATATTTCATTATTTTTATTGAAGTTCACTAAAAAAATAATGAACAAATGGATCAGTGTGTTTTTTCTGATCTCCCACGATAGTCTTATTAATTTGTTGTTTAAATTATTTTCTGTCCATGCAGCTTCTGTTCTTAATTTTAAGTTTTTGAAGTTCTTCTTTTATTTGTTTTTTATATTCTCCTAAGTTTTTCATGTCCAATTAATTTTAGAAATGTCTGGAAGAATTCATCATTCATTCTGATTTGTCAGTAGAATTTCAGCCTTCTTTTTCATGTCATAGTTTCCATGTTTTCCATTTTCCCATTCCTTATCTAATTGGATCTTAAGTGATATACCAGTTAAGCAATTTTGTGTCAAATATGTAGTTTATTATTTAGAAAAAATATAGTAATAAGTTGTATGTTTTTAATTTAACAAATTTAGAGAAAAGTCCATTTATAATCTCTTCGGCAGATTCAAATAACATAATTTCAGATCATTAGTTTGTTTTCTGATCAAATATATCTCATAAAACATTAAAGAATTATCTATGTACCAGATAAAATACTTAAACCATGATTGTAATTAATTAATTTGTTTCAGGGAAATAGAAAACCACTAAAAATTGGGATTCGTCTGACACCACCAGCAATTATATGTATTTATAAACAATCAAACAAATTAAGAATGCGGGTGATGCCCCTTAGAAATGTTTGGCCCAAAACTGACACTAATTTTTTATTTGATGACCTGCAAAACCGTCACGGAAAATTTTTAGAGTCTATTCCAAGAGAAATGATAATAAAAATGATTAATATCATAAAAGAACACAAACAGGGCATGGAGCTTCAAGATATTTTAAAGAAATATGACAGCAAAAGTAGTGAAACAAAGATGGAAGACTTGTATAATCCAAAACAGACTGGTACGAAATTCATTGAATTCAAAAAGAAGGAGTTAATGGAAGAATTAAATCAAAAAAGTGATTCAGAAGATGAAGATCAGATAGAAATAAAAAGAAATATAGAAAGCAAAAATAGAAAAGTTAGATCAAAATTTACCGTGAACAAAAAATCTAATTTTACATTTGGTAAACATGATTATAATTCTGATTCAGATGAATATGACTTCAAAAACAATAAAGCAGAAATAAATTTTGATTCAGATGATGATTTTGAAATCCACAAAGTTATGAAAGACAAAGAACTAAATAAAATTGAACCATTTAAAAGTAGTTCACGAAAAAGTGAACTTACTGCAGTTAAAGATTTTCCTAAGCTTGCTATCAGAGATTCATCAAAAAATTTTACAAAAGAAATCGTAAAAGATGTTTTAAGACCAGATAATAAGGTGAAGAACCAACTTAAAGAACTACTTGATATACATGATAAGATTGAATCACCATCAAGCTCTAAAATAAGTAAAAGTGAAGATGATACTGATGTAGAATTTGATGGTAGTGAAATACCATTGGAAGAAGATTTTTACTAATAATAATAAAATATATAATGTTTTTACATTTTCTACTTCAGTTATAATATCAAAAAATGAATTTAATACATACATACAATCAAAAAATTGTTTCCCCATTTCCAAAATATTGTATGATTATGGTATTAATTAAAACTTTATAAAATATAGAATTTTATAAAAAAAATCCCCCCACTTTACGCCATACCTGCTTCCCAACTCAAAGCCCGCCTCACTACCAAGCCTCCAGTCCCGCCCTACCGGCAATCACCTCTCTCACTGCTCCTCCCACTCCCAACCTACCCACCGCAAAGACCACACTGCCACTTACACCCCCGGACACCTCAACCACCCCCACAGCACCATACCCATCTGCCCTACCGAACACAGCAATATAACCGCCGAAAACCCAACCGTCCCACCAACCCCCCCACAAGAAACTCGCACAAAAAGTAACCCAACTACAGCCCACCACGCAGGGCCACCAATGGTCCTTCCAGCCCAACAATACACTCCCCCCCTCCACTAATGTTCCAACCTAACCCATACCAGAATACCCATAACCCTCCACTCCCACCAGTATCTAACACCAGCCCCCTTCTCACCATCGCTCCCCACGCTACCATCCTCAACACTAACACGCCACCCCGAACTCCGTACAATGCCCCAGCGACCATACCCACCAATAAATAAATAAAATGCACAAAAACCATCCAAACACCTTACACCAACCTCGACACACCCAAGCCCCCTTACCAAATAACAAAAACAATCCACTACCACCAACGACAAAACCATAACAAATAAGAACACATCATCCCAAACCCCTGCCCACCCGCGACCCCGCCCACAAATTGCGTCGCTCCGGACCCGTCGCCAGCACCCATCACCCGCCCCACATACCCGCACTACCACAACCAACTCCAGCACAACCCCGCACACCACACACACCCCAAAAACCCACATCCCTGCACACATCCGCACAGGGCCTCGACCCCTTAGATCCCGCGCAGCGTGGGTGTTTCCCCACTCAACCGCGCTGTGTACCTGCTAATCCAGTCGCCCGGCACTCTCACAACAGAACAGTACACTTTACATTTATTCATACACAAGGTCATATTCAGTACTCACCTCAGGGCCACCTTCTCTGGGAAGACCCAAGGTTGAGGGGTATAGCCTAACCACCAGTTGTCCCGAGGATACGGGGCCTCTAGCACTGGACCAATAACCCGTCTGGAGTACAGCAGATTCAGAGAGATCTACCTAGCCTCGGATGTGGACAGTCTTCACAAGTATATATAAGGGTCGAATCTTATAATTCAAAATCTTATAATAATGAATAAATTTTCTGTTCTTATAGTTTTCTAATATTGATATTTTGTTCTTTCCCCTCAGGTTATCATTATATATTATATCTCAATGGTGTGTTTTTGTCGATACACCATATCATGGTTAGTCTTTCATCAAATATAATGATTAAGCACACATTTTGAAGAGATCTTTCACATTCAGATGGGAACAATAGTTACATTCCCCAAATTTTAGAAGAAAATAGTAATGAAGGAAAAGAAACTTTATTTGCAAATAACTCAAAAAGTACACATTTTATTGTTGATTGGTGCAATATAATTATTTAAGATTACGAAATTACCCAACAAACACAAATATGAATACGTTAAACAAGCAATGAGTTAATTTGTAGTTAATATTATGAGTAAGAACGCCAACTACGAGTTGATATCCCCATGTATACCAAAAGCAGGAAAATGAGAAGACAAAAAAAATCATAGTCAAGAAAGCATCCAGTGGGTAGATCACAATTATTCATGGAGGAAGTATGGAGAGAACTTTGGATATTCTTAAGGATTCTTTCAAATTCATCTTTGGATTGGATTAACCCAAGTACTGAGCTCACAGATTCAAAGACGGAGTAAGAAAAAAAAAAAAGAATGATAAGCTTGTATACTAAAATACAAATCTCCAGATTTACATCTAATATGAGAAGGTATAATATTAAAACACTAATTAATTAAAATTGCTTTATAAGATTGTTTAATACAACTTATTAAACAATAACTGTAAAAACAACATTAAACAATAACATTTAACATTCATTTACAATAGAAAAAATAATGAAAAACTATCATCTTAATATATTACACAATTAGATACCAACTAAAAACATATTAAGAAATAATATGTCTACATTTAGTTAATCGTTAACCTTTCAAAACGCCACAAAAAAATGATGTAATGCTCAAAATGAACAACAGCTAAAGAGACCTAAGTTATTATACAGCCATTAATAACACAGCCAATCTAAATTCTATTTTATTAGTGAATTAATCAGTTAAGGAACATAATTTTGAAATATAACTTTTAAAACAGCATCTATAAAGAATTTAAAAGCTACAATAAACTTAACAATTTTAGAATATGGTTAAGGGCATTAAAAAAAAGAAGAAAGTCAAACACATACAATTAATGGCTCGGAATCGTGAAAGATATATTAAAAATAAGACAATTCAAAAATTTATAACACCAATATAAAGTTAACAAAAATTTAATAAAATATATGCAAATGATTTGCTTTTAAGAGAACAAGTAAATAATAATTGTAAATAGAATATATATGAAAAAAAAATTGTTCGTATTAATGATAAACCAAAATAAAAATGGTAACACTAAATTTTATATTTTATTAGTTAAAATAAAAACAAATAATAATTAAGAAAAATATTTTTCTAACGTTTTTAAAAACCTTCGAAATTTACTTTTGGAAAATTTTATCAAGTAAACAATGAAAAACTATTTATTAAATCCTTATAAGATAGTATTTACATCTAAGTAGAAAAATAAAATAAAGTAATTTTATAATTAATCAAGAAATTAAAAATAAACATCCCCTTGATTAGATTATTACTTTTTTATTCGAAACTTTTTTTTTTTTAAGCATTTCAAAAATAAGAGATTTTCTGTAATAACATTAAAGTATGTCTTTACATTATTTTCGTATACATATTTAAGATATATAAACCAATTTTAATAATAAAAATATATATCCTACAATTAGATATAACAAAAGTGGTCCAGTCGTTTAAAATTTAATCTAGATGGCACTAAAGAAATATCATTGAATACAAGTGAGATATTAACTTCTATTTTCATACCAGTAGCATAAGGTTTATCACAGGAATATCAAGTCTTAACAAAATTAACACATTATGTTGAAAATTGGTTATACCAAAACAAAGATTAAAGTTAACGAAAGGGATCATATATAAAAGGCTCAAAAGAACTTATTCAATAATAGTGGAAGTCAATAGGATAATTAACAGTTTTTTTAAATATGACTGGCCTTTTGAAAATATAAAAATTTTAAATCCACTATACACATTTTTTAATTTTATACAGTAAAAAAAAAAGTTCACAACATATTGTTGGAGACAGAATAGTTATCACAATTTTATAAAAATGCAATGAGAGCATGAGGTATTAAAAACTCACATTTGGTAAATAAGCACATAATCAACTCTATATTATAAAAATATATTGGTAATAAAAACGCTAACATTAAATTTTATTACTATTTTTATACAACAAACATTCCTTTGAAAACAAATTATAAAGTCTCACGAATATGACTTCATAACCTACAAGATTTAATCTAAGAACAATTAATACCATAAAGTAAAAGAAACTTAGTTAGCTCTCTTATTCAACAAAACGAGGCCTAGGAAGGTATGGCCTGGCCTCATAATGATATGCCTATCACGCTCCCTCTGCTTGATGTAGATTAGATCACCAGCGAGCAAAGTGTGAGCGACGCCGGTATAGCAGCTCGCTTCGCCACCTAAATTGGCATCTCCTAGGGTTGCACAGTGGGCCAGTTGTTTCTCCGGTCCTGAGCTGGGCTTCAATATAATCAAGAAGCTGTTGTGGGCCTTTGATTTTTCAGCAGAGGTCATGTAGTACACCTGCTAACACAGAAATCTAATGAGCTATCATACCTGATTCCACTACCAGGAATAGAGAGAGCATTTAGAAAAACAAAATGCCTACTGGGCAGCCAAACCAAATTATTTAACTAGGCTACTTGCTGCAATAAAAGAACGAAACATATTCTACTCCAAATTATTATATATACATATATATATATATATATATATATATATATATATATATATATATATATATATATATATATATATTATTTTAATGAAAATAGTATTGATTTTTTCCCCAATAGTGTTTATTTTTTTAACAATAAATGTAATATGTAAGATAAAATCAACAAAGATGCAATAGAGCAGCATGCAGAGAAATGGAAAGAAATAGCCCAAGACAGGAAGAGATGGAGCAGGCTTGTTAAGGCGACGAAAGATCTACATGGTCTGTAATACCAAGAGAAAAAAAAAGTAACATGTTTTAATTGTGTATTTATAAAAATGTATTATTAAAGCAATGTATCATGGATATAAGATTGTAAAAAAAATCTTGTATATGTATTATCAATCCATCGCAACCGACAACGCTACATCAACAGAGAAGTTTTTGAGGGACTTTAATTGGAATTTTTGTTTGTATAGTTTTGTAAAAATTCAAGAAAAAAGTTTTCAGTGAAGTGAACAGGAAAATTTTGCAAAAGTATTTCGGTAAACCTAATGAACTTTAGAAGACAATGTTTATTACACACTTCAATTCTTAATACTTAAGAGAATTAAATAATTAAATTTGTAAAGAGAATATTCAAATACTTTTTCCATTACGAGTTAGTCAGAATTTGATTATTTTGTCAATGTTATAAAGTTTATAATAAAATATTGCTAATTATAAAAACTCTTTAAGTAGATTGTTAATTTGTAATGTTTCAATAAAAATATGTTTTCAACTGATCTTTTTAGAGAAGAAATTGGAGTGTAATATTTTCTTTTCTACTTTACTCTCACCATAGTCATTTGAAATAAATTTTGGACATCTGCATCAGTTCACCGTAGCCATAACGTATATAAAAAACGAAGCTATTTTTTTTTTTTAAGATCATTTCCATATGGATGAATAGTCATCCAGAAAATGTTCAACATTTGATCCTCTTTGTAATGAGCTATTACTCAAAAATATATCTTAATGCGACACTGAGTTAGAGAGGCAAACAGGGAAAAGACAGTATCGAAAACGAAATGATAACGAGTTTTGTTGAACATATGGATTAAAATATCTCAAAAATTAAAGCTTGGACTTACATAGTGTAAGAAAGAGAAATGTTTAGCATTTCATCCTATTTTTAATGAGCTATTATTCAAAATTGTATTCAAAAATTTTATCGCCAAATTAGAGAGTCCAAAAACGAAAAAGATAATCACGACTGTTTTGTAGATTTGGACTAAAATGTCTCAATATGTAAATATCATAGAGAATTCAAAAAAAAAATTTGCAAAAGTAAATATAGATTTTTTTTTTTTAATTAGCAGCAAAATTAAAAAATTAAGTGTTCCTATTAGATTTTCTGTTGCACTTGATGGTGTTTCGACAACGGCCATTAAAATAGTACACAAAAACTGGTTTAAACGCAATTATAATTGTATATATTGTAAATATTATTACTTTGTGAACATAGAACAAAACAAAATTATATTTCATATTATTATAACTTCGTTGATTTTTTCACTTATACCGTGTGGTCTTAAGCACATGACGTAGTTTTTTTTTTTACTTTTAAGACAATTAAGCAGTTTGGTTGGATAATAATGTGATGCATATCAAAACAAATCGTAATCGCTAACAATATAGCAAGTAAATAAATTGCATTAACTAATTCTGTTTAAGTAAACTACATTAATTAATTCTATTTAAGATAAAATGTAATACTAAAAACGGATATACTCGATAAAAGAACGAAAAATTGAATAAAAACGGCAACAGAAGCCAAGTTTGTGAACGGAGAACAAATAGAACAAGACCCCTATAACGAGGCTTGCAGGTCTGATCCTGTCCGTGCTCCCAGCCGATTCCAGTCGGCCTCTTGCCTCGCTTACGTTGGTGTTCTTGTGCCTGCATCTTAGGATTATCGTCGTCATGTAGAAGAAATCGTAACAAGTAAGTGGATAATAATTAAATTATATGTTAGCACGTAACATATTTATGTCGTATTACAACAGATATCAAGATCAGGGCAACAGACACATTTCTCAGATGGATAATGTACTAAGTTAGTAAAACTTATTCTCTATAAATATTTAGTTCCATGTATATAAAGTATACGTTCCAACAGTGATATCGTCGACACCACGTTGAACTAATGACTGTTAACTGCCCAACGTGTCACATTCCTTACTTTAACACGGTGCCCAAGATATTAATGATAATTTCCTGTTCTCTCATTGCATTTTGAAATCGAAATTTCATGGACAATAAGGGATTTGAGGCGTAAATATCTTTAAAACTCACATTATGTTTAAAAAAGCATCAAATCTGTAATGATATTTAATAAAATCAATAGAATATCGTGAACTCTAAAGTAATAATAAATGGTTTTCTAAATGCGTTACCTAAAACAAGACCGGAACTAGGATTTTTCCAGGAGGGGCAATCTTAATTTTGCATCTCCCCTCCCCAATAAAAGTCATCATTTAATTTGAATTAGAATTTCAGGTAATGTATTTCGAAATAAATATCATCATTAAATGATATTAAGTCGTGTCATTGACGGGTTTAAAAACCAAAATAATAAAAAAAAAAACAGAAAAAAATATCATTTACTTATAAAAAAAATCGGGCACGCGCAACACACAACTCTCACTTACCACTCTACTTTGAAATTATTTTCTGGCAATGTTGGGCTATTATAAAATTTTTGGGCTATTCTAAACTTTTAATGGTGCTATAGCTTAAATCCTACAGACAACAAATCATCAAGACCATTAAAATCACAAAGTCTATTTATTATATAGGCAATAAAAATCTAGTTACTCCATCTGCTTTTATAAACCACACAACTTCAGTCTCTGAGCCTTTCAGTTGACAGAATGACTAACTCCAATTTCAACATTTTTGAGTAATGCCATTTTAGTGGTATTTATAGTTGTAAAAGTTATATCTATACAGACAGTGAGAAAGATTATTCCATAGTAGATGCTGGCAGTATTGAATTATAGAAGTGTGAATTAAGGTATAAATTTTGCCACTAGAAACATCACTAAAATTAATAATAAACAATATTGAAATTGGAGTTAATGATTCTGTCGACTGAAAGGTTCATATATGCCTAGCGAGATATGAAAGTAAATCTGAATATTTAACCTATAAATGATTATTGATTGAAGGACTATTAGTAATTAAACTGTTATTTTCCATTGTAAAGTTTACCAACATATAGATAGCTCAAAAGTTGTCACACTAATTGTAAGTGGATAATCTTGGGATTTCACAAAGGGAAAATTCATCATAATTCATAATTAAATTAACAAAGTTTGCCGACTTCCAGATTGAAAACGCCCCAAGAATTTTCGTAAATAAAATATTTGTAGGTTACGATGAGATACATTTAATTGCGAAGTTTCAGACAGATGTTAATAATTTGATAAAAGGGGTAATTTAATTTAGTAGTTATGTTTCCCCGCTTTTGGCAAACGTTTTTTGGCAAAGCAAAAACTTTTTCTAATCAAATCAAGAAGAGCTTGCTGAAAGCAACACTTGCTTCGAATCCGAGATTTCAATAGAGATACGTTGAAAGTGAACAGCATAGCTCTGAAATAAAAGGACGCCCGACAATGAAATTAAGTATATGCCTGGGTTATTACAGAAACTTTTTCGTCAAAAACAAATAACCGGTAGTGCCACTTTATATCAAAAATTTTACAGTTATCTCGAAAACGGCTTTAACGGCTTTTTATCTAATCCTTTATATCGACGTAAAACTGATAATAATAATAAAGTAATATATTTAAAGTTTAAAGCAGCTCTATGCTAATGCTTTTGTTACAAGTTAGTATTCCTTCCATCTTCTGTATATTTTTTTTTTGAGAAATGAAAGGGAGTTTGGACGAGAGCTTGTGTCGTTTTTAGACATTTGTTAACTGTTTGTGTTACTTGAGATATGTATGTGAATTTAATGGTTGCTGGTACGATTTAAATCAACTTTGTTTCGTCCACCATCTCTTTTGACAAATTTTACGCCTTTTTACTTTCCTACCTATACTAGGAAAGTACACACTTACCGTACAAGTGTTGCGATTGGGTCAAATTTCCGACATGCGGTTTTCGATGGATCTATACGTTTCGGAGCCCTTTGAGTCCGAAAAACACATTTCAGCCATTGATCTGTCTGTCTGCGCTAAGATCTTCTCGGGAACTAGAGAACCGATTTTGTTGCTTCTTTTTTTATTTTGTATGGTTTTGACTATTGATGCCTGTGACACAAATTGGATGCAATAGCAATAGCTGCTGCGCAATAGCTGGAAAATATGTTTTTCTATAGACCGTAGCGCAAAAATGGCTCTAACGATTTTGATGAAACTTTCCTATAATGTTCTAATAATTGTCCTTTCTATGTTTGTACCTGGACTAAAATCGCGAAAAAATTCAGGGAAAAAAGTTATAAAGGAAATATAAATGTTATACTAGGTAAAGAAAGTATTGAGATCGGGACAAATTTCCGATATGTGGTTTTCGACGCATCTATACGTTTCAGAGCCCCCCCCCCTTTTTTTTAAAGGTTAATGAAATTCCCTACAAAACTAAGGAAGGAAGTTACAGCTATTCAATTCCCATGTAAGATTAAGGGGTTCATATCCTGTTGTCAGAAAGGGGTGAATGAGAGTACAAAAGATAACTAAGTGAAAGTAAGAAAATCTGTTGCTCGCATCAAGCAAGCTTCTCTATTTTTAACAGAAATGATTGTTTGAAAAAATTAGGCTAAGGCGAAAAGTTTTTTGATCTACCTTAAGCCGGTTTACATTGCTTTAGTTTATCGAATAAATCGTACTCAAATCTTTTCTTTCATCAATTTTCAGGTTAAATAAATATAATTCAATTTTTTTTTTGTTTCTTGATGGACATATTTAAAGATATAAAAACTTTTCTGAAATAGGTAAGAAAGTCGTGTGAGTGGACATATCAGATTTTTTTTCTTACTTTTCTAATTGACATTAATATTTGGTAATAAATATTTATCAATGTATCACATTTTTGTCGTGAAATATTTCGAATAGTGATTCTATTACTGAGGCATCAATTTATAAAAATAGCTTAACCAAAAATTTATCTATCGAACAAAGTCTACGATGGTTTTTGATGAAAAGATTGGATTTTTGGCAAGATTATTGACTATAGGAACCTTAACTAAAAAAATGTCCAAAAAGTCGTCCTTTAATTTAAACACTCATATTATTTACAAAAAATTTCCCATTGGAGTTAATGGTAGGCAACACTTTAGTGATGTAACTTTTGTCAACAGAACATAATTTTAATTATTTATTAATAGCAAATATATTCTGACTAAATTAAACTGTTAGTAATTATTTCAGGGCATTAGAAGTCCCCTAGCTTTTACGGTTAACGTACTCCATTGCTAATAATTCGCAAGATTTTATCTTAAACCATAAACTCTGCGATTGTAAACCAATAATCTGTCTCGTGAGCTAATGTGTTAATAATGTTTTTTTACATTTTACAGTTGCCCTAAAATGTTAGATCGAATAAGTTTACAGAAATTGCCCTAAAAGACTAGTTTATTACCAAAATTACGTATACAGTTACAAGATTAGCGAGAATGAAATCAATAGAATAAAAATTTATACCTCGCATAATTTAAAGATTAACTAACAAAAAATCTGTTATTGGTACTAAAAACGGTGCAAATTTTAACACAATGGTTTATTACTTCCGAATCATTTACGATATAGAAACAATTAAATCATTCTCTAAATGTTAATCTCGATTCCTTCAGTAGATGCAAAGTTTTAGAATAATAGAAAACCAAACCAAGGAAATCGATATTGTAGTAGAACGTGTACTAAATTTTCAAAATGCTCTATCCCACCACATAATCGTCTGATTTCGATAAATTTTCATTTTGTTTTTTAGGCAACTTCGCTAACTTAAAAAAAATAATCTGGTGCGCGCAACACACAACTTTCACTTATCACTCCACTTTGAATAGAAATTATTTTCTGGCAATGTTGGGCTATTATAAAATTTTTGAAGTACACTTTTAACGGAGCTATAGCTTAAATCTTACAGACAACAAATCATTAGGACCATTAATATACGGGAAGTCTTATTTATTATACCATCGGTTAATTATGGGTTGTACGACTATTAGTTATTAAACTGTTATTTTCCATTGCAAAGTTTACTAAAATGAAATTAAGAGATTTGCATTGTCTGTCATAGAGAGGCCAAAAGTTATCACACTAATTGGAATTGGATACTGTTGGAATATCAAAAAGGAAAAATTCATCAAATTATTCACTTATTTAATTTTCTAAAAGATTACATGATTTTTTGGGACAAACGGATGATAGATAGACTAATTATTTAAATATAATATCAGCTCTAGAGTTATTAAATTACAGTAAATATATTTAAGGTTATAAATATATCCATGAAATATTTTTATATTTCCGTTCTTCTTTCACACAACACAAGCACAATGGAATAGGGTCATTGCGTTGAATTGTATTGCCGTGGATTTTAAATACTTTTTCAAACTTAAACGTTTACATTTAGTAAGAAAATTTCATTTAATTTTCTTGAAAACACCTGATTTACGTTAAATAATGTTAGTTTTTCGAAATTATAACTTATATATCTTTTTTACTCTCTCCGTTACCTTCTACAATTTTCTATATTAGATGTTGTTGTTTTTTTTAAATCTTATTATCTTATTATGTCCGGATATTCATTTTCGGCCTGCATATGTATTTTTCTCCCACATTAATTATCAAATTCTCTCAAAAGTAATATTTAGCATTTTTTTCATAACTCCTAAGAATGAGAAATAGTTATTATTGATAATAAACCAAATTAAAGGTACTTTAGAGGAAGACATGATAATGTTGGGATTTCACAAAGGGAAAATTCATCAAATTATTCACTAATTTAATTTTCTAAAAAGTTACATGACCACTTTTCGGAATAAACGCGGACGTTGATACCTAATAATTTAAATATGATATCAGATCTAGAGTTATGAACGTACAGTAATGTATTGAATACATTAAATGTATTCAAGGTTATAAAAATATGCTTTATACATCCATGAAATGAATTGATATTTCACTTATTCTTTTACACAAATACAATGTAATAGTTTTTTTAACAATGGCATTGCCTTGATTAGGTGAATTTTAAATAATGTTTTCAAACTTAATTCAAAAAATATTTAAAAAGTTTATATTTAGTTAGTAAATTTCTTTTAAACATGTGATTAACGTTAAATATTAGTTTTCAAAAATTATATTTATTTTTAAAATTAAATTTATTTTTTGCCACTCTCTGTTACCTTCTACAACTTTGTATATTAGATGTTGTTTTTCCTAAATTTTTCTGCTTTCCAACGATATATTATACGTATACCTTCTGACTGGAATTACCGGAGATTCATTTTCGACCTGGATAACCATTTATATTTTTTTCTTCTATATTCAATTATCAAATTCTTTCAGAAGTTATATTTCACATTTTTTTCTAACTCTCAATGATGAGAGATGATTATTTTGTTTAAATAAACCATATTAGAGGTACTTAAGAGGAAGGCGTATATTAACATTGGGCATTTAAGCCCTGTAAAGGGACATCAATGGGGATTAGACCTGATTAATATCAAAGACCACTTAATTATACAATGATACACAGAGTTTAATCAAAATCGTTAGAGCCGTTTTTGAGTAAATTGTAAAAATGGGTTTCAGCGTTGATATAAAGTGGCACTTCCGGTTAGTCGATATTAAGGAAAAAGTTGCTGTCACATCCAAGGCATGTACCTATACGTAATATCAGTATCTTACGACTTTTTTTTTTTTGAGCTACATTGCTAACACACACACACACACAGACAGATCATTTTGCGGGACTTGGGTTATTTGGACTCTGGGTACCTCAAAACGTGTATTTCCGTTGAAAACTCAAGATTCGAAAATTTTCACGATCGCAATACTTTCCCTTACTACATATTACATATATAGGTAAGTGAAAGTAAAAAAGAGCACATAGAATCAACAAAAAAACGTGTAATTTTGTATTTGTTATTATATAAAATTGTGTAATCTATTTTTCGGCTAGCCAGATATATGCCAGCTTCTTTTCGGCTATGTCAAATACATAAATTTAAAAGGCTTCAAGAAGACTTTAGGTAAGGTTTTATTAAAATCGTTACACCCGTTTTAGTGCTACAGTCTACAGCGACATAGGTTTTTCGGCCGCCATTTTGAAAGGAGAATGCAGAAGGTAATGTGTTGGGAGGATCATCCTCGAGTGACCTCTGACTTTATACCAAATCTCAAAATAATCGGTCCAATGGTCACGGAGAAACGCCGCGTATGGGGGATTTTTTAAATTAGATTTTTGGATTTTACGTATCTTGAAACGAAAAATCTCCAATTTTGAGGGTTTACTCGTTCTTAAGTCAGTTACATAAGGTTATTTTGGAAAATAATAAGCCAAAAATGGTTACAACAAAAATGTTCCGGACGCAGTTGCCACTTTTACAGTCGCCATTGGGAAACCGACCTAATTTAAAGAAACCACATTACAAGGTCAATTAATCAAACCCTGTTTCTCAAATCCGGTGGTTGATAATAAAGCGATAACATTATCATTTATTTATGCAATTACCACATCAACAATTAAATGAAGCGTTTTATGTGATTAACAGTTTCTCTGACAGAAAAACATATGAGTCGTCGCACAATGGGTTGTCTGAGCAATCTATTGGGACAAAAGTCAATAAGAAGGAATTAACTTTCTTTTTTATTAAACACTGAGTCAACTTAATTAGAAAAAGGAAATTTAATTTCGGAATGATTTTACACCGTGAACTAAAAAAATCACATTATATTTTTAGAAAAAGTTAAATATGTACAACTAATTTAGTTAATGAATCAAATTACAAAAACTAAGCATATAAAAAAATATATATTTAGTTTGTGTAACTTGACTTACTATTATTTTTAACTAACAATGTATTGGAAATTCATTGTATACATTTATTTCTTTTTTAATAAAATTATTTTTACTTTACTGAAAAAAGATCATTTAAATTTAGCCAAATAAAATTATTTTTACTTTATTGAAAAAAGATCATTTAAATTTAGCCAATGTTTTTAAATACAATTAAAAGATTAACTCATAGCCTACATTACTAATATCAGTACCCTCTTTTTAGTTTTAAAAATTCAACTATTTTTTTCAACAAAAAATTCAACTATAGGCTCTCAATTCAACTATCAATGTTTACTGTAAATTTTACTTATATTGTATTTTTTCGACTAATTCTTTTTCATATACACCAACATATCAACACAGGTGTTATGCTATTTTCCATAAAAATATTTATTATCAATATTTTGATTTTTGTCTCTAGCAATTTGATGTAGCAGAGTGACTAGGAAAGCTCACTGTGCGTCTGGTTGGACGTAAAAGTAAACAAATTCTACACTCCTTCCTCCCCCCCCCCATTTAAACCCGCCCAGGGCAAGTGTCCAAGCCCCACTCTAGATAGGCCACTGGCTGGAATCACCATTATTTATCAATTGGCTTTAATAAGAGAGAATGATGAAAGAAAAAGTTAACTAAACTATTTGTTATTCTCTTTTACGGACCGTTAGTTGACTGAATACATTATAGGATTGACAACTAATAATATCTTGTGTTTTTTTAAAAATAAAGTGTTGTCTAGAATATTTGGCTTAAAGAAGTTTAGCCCGTGAATATAATTTAAATAATAACTGAAATAGGATGTAACACATTGTTGGGTTGGAATCACCTGAAGGCTACTCATGGTTAAGGCATCAAGTCAAGGTCCAAGGAGGATACGAAACATAGATGGAAGAATTTTATTGGGCCTGACTGTGGATTCCGGTTGGGAATCGATGATTGTTAGTGCAACACAATAGTATTCAATACTTTAATTTTATATTAACTCAAAGAGTATTTGTTTACAAAAAACATCATAAAGGAAGTTAAGGGCAAATGAGCGATTTTTCAGAGAGCAGATTTAATAGGGAAACTTAAAATATTTGCAATATAAATAGTCTTGATTGAGTTACGATATCAGCATTATTGTTTCTAAGAGAGTTCGAAATGTACGAAAATTAATAATCTCTTATTCTCTTATAGCAGCTATTAGTTGTGCTGTAAAATAAAAGCTATAAAAATATCGCTCTCTATTGTTTTACTGTCAATTTTATTAGATGCTAACGTTTATTGCTTGTAGAAGAAAAGCTAGTGAACAGACTTGAAAGATTCAGGAAAATGATGATTCTGTCCAATGAAAAGAGCTCAACATTTTCAATAAGGCAGTTTTATATCAAACACAAAAGAAACCCAATAGATGCTCATTACAAGTCTTAGTCGGATGATAACAGAACTCAACAGTAAATTAGACAAGGGACTAGAGCGCTCTCTTTGACAAAATTAAATATGGCAACAATGAACAAATATTAAAGCCCTATGTATATCTATCTCAATGAACCAGCTAACTGCCATCGAATCTGTCACGCTGTACAGATATTTTTACATTTTCAGATTATTATAGAATATGTACTTTTATTTTCTGATTTGGTATTTGAAGAGAAGTACTACTATTAATATTAATGTTATGTATAAAACCTTGATTCACAATAGCCAACTATCTTAGACTCCGAATTTTTCTTTACATTGAAACACAAAAATGAAGTACATTAATAACTAAGATTTCCGTTGAATTGTTGGATGATGCTTCTCTCATTGGTCGAAACCAATCTTCGAACTTCTCCGAACAAAAAAATTAGTAAAAAATATTTCTTTTTATTATCATTCTATCCAATAAACTACTTATCATAAGACAACCAGTTTAATCTTTCTTTTATATAAAAAATTGTTTTCTCAATAAAAAAATTAAATAAGTTCTCAAGAGATTGCTATAACTTATTTTTGTTCAAGTTAAGATTCACAATAGAGGAAGGATTCATATAATAACCACAAATATATTTATGAAAGCAATCTCAACCACTATTTTTACTAAACGTAAATTACTTAAAATATCTAACGAAGATCATTGATATCAATAATACCCTTTCTAAAACCATTTTAAATTATTAAAGGAGTGTAATATTCTTAAGGAATTGATATTCTTCTAAAATTATTTAAGTATGAATCAATCATAATCCTATTTTTGAATTATCCCCTGAATAAATACTGTAAAAATTGTGGCATTTTATACATTGGATATTTATGTGAATTAATATCATCAGGAACATCTTAATAGTCATATTTCATGTTATTCATTCCTTAATATTATTTATTGAGTATATATTCTCCAAATTGTTTGTATTAGTCAAAATTTCTAAAGTTATGCGATTAAGTGAAGGAACATAGGTAACGTGAAAAATTCCTTGTTTGAATACAAGTTTGAGCAAATTTTAATAAAATATAAATAATAGAAATTCAATTAATATAAAGAAACGTACAACATGAAAGATATTAGATAAAAGTTTTCTGATAATTTTGAAAAATATTTGAAGTCAAATAAAGAAAGTGAAGTAGGAGAGCCTCTTTTCACATAAATGCCGAATTTTTTTTTATAACTTACTATTCATCCAAACACAATTTGAACAATATCAGCTAATTTTTGAAAAAGTTTAGAAAGAAATCTGGTGAAGTTTTCAAATTAGTAGTGCAGCTAGTTGACCATAAACTAAACTAGTCAAAAACGAAAATGCCCGGGTAGGCGAAACTGATTTTTTATTTACTATAAATTTTTTTAACTATGAAAAAATTAAGACATAATATTGAGAATGACTTTGATGAAAGTAGAGATTTTGATCAGGTTTCCTACACTCGGTAAGACAAACTAACATAAAACAAATTAAATAATAACAATTACTAATAGAATTAAGAAATTACCATTTTCAAAAACAAGAACTACATAAAAATATATTTATTATTTTATTTATAATTAATAAAACATAGTATTAATTACAACAAGTCAACCTAAAATAGTACAACTATTAGAGAAATAGGTATACACAAATTTATAATTAAGATCTTTACTGTAAAAACTCTGAAAATTAAGTTTTTAAATAGGTTTGAAAGCATAGGAGTAATGAAAATATAAATAACTGAAGCGTCAAGAACAAAGTAAAAATTTCAGCAATTCATATTTTCATTTTTCATGAATTTATTGAAAACAATTCTTAAAAAATTTGGATACAGCAGATTATCATTCTAAAGGTCTCAATGATTAAGGAACCTAACGTAGAGATTAACTAGTTTTCTCTTTAGTATAAATATAGTTATAATAATTAAATGTTTTAATAAAATTATAATAGTAAAAGAAATTTTTAATTTAACTGAATGGAAATATTTACATCATTAATGTTGAGATTTGAATTTTTCAAAGAAACAATTCCATTATTTTATCTATATTTACTTTACTACTGAAATTTAAAGAGAAAAGTTTAAATAAACAGATTCTCCATAAGTGACAATTTTAATTACTAAATGAGAGCGTATGATGAATAATTAAAGCTTGGTAATAGTATTATAATAAAAATATGATTTTATTATAAAACTATCACCAGAATTTTTTTATTGAAGGCAGCCCAAGATATCCAGGAAAATCATAATTGATAAATATAAATTATTTCAATCATTCTTAAGTGACTAATAATTCTTTTTTCAAATTGAAGAAGTAGTTGTATGACTCTCTAATTCAAATTCATGTATTTAAATTTTAAATAAATAAAAAAGTAATGAGTCAGAATCAAATGACGGCACATCTATCTAATCATAGTAATGTCATAAAGGAAATAAGAGGCTTCACGTTAAAATTAGAAATGATATCAAACATATCCTGTTTGAGTATAATTTCAATTTTAGAGCGAAGTGCTTAGAGAAAAAGTAAAAACAGTAACTAATTACCTGAGCATAAATAAAGTAAAGCCCGGTTTCGACTATTTCTATAGAATCTCTACTAGTTGAAGGAACATTAGTAACTAATCCAAAATCTTTTATGGATTCATTTTCTACCAGCCAAGGAGCAAGAAGCCCTGAAAAAATATTGGTTGAGAACTTATCTTATTATGCAGGCAAATTTTAAATAATATTAATATTAAAGTTTCTTATATATTTACCTCCATCCCTTATCAATGGTTCCGGAAGAGCACCAATAAAATGTGAGGCTCGTGGAGAGAATCCTTAAAAGAAAATAATTATCACTTTAAAAGGAACTGATGGATGAACTACTTTAATTTTCGTAAATGAAGTATAAAATTTTACTTTATAATTACAGCAGAAAGCATGCTTGGTTAACAGAGGCAAAATTAGGCTACTTTCACCAGTTCTGTTAAAGAAATTTAAAATGTTAGAATAGACTCATTTATACTAAAGTTATAATTTTTTTCCCATTTTAATGATTAAGAAAAACAAAACTAAATCTACTGTTACTTAAATTAAGCATGCCTTTTGTCTATGTTTACCGTGGCCACGCTTCCTCCTATTTTTTTTCTTGTTTTTTTTACCTCTTCTTTCACCGTGTTTTTTTCTTTCAGAATCTCCATTGCCATAGGGTCCATGATCTTGTCCATCAGCATTTGATGGTAACTGAGATTTTCTTGAAAAAGTAGCTGCATCAAACCTAGATCTGTTGCCAAATACAGCCTCCCTTTTGTCTCTCTTACTGCTGACACTATTTGGACATACTTGGTGTGTGAAATCTTGAAGAAACTTCATTTGAAGTTGAACTTCTTTCGCAGTTAAATTAATAAAATTCACATTAAACTCATGGATGGTTTGTTTAGCATGGTGGAGCTCAGAGAATAATGAATATATCATAAAATACAAAATCACTATATGAAAATACAATACATAGACAAATAATGTGTGCTTATTTGTTCCAGAGTTTTTGGCAGTTGTGTCATCAGGAATCTCTCCTTTAGCCATGTCTGAAAAATAATAATTGGGTTTAAATTAATAAAAATATAAAATATCTGTTTTTAATTATTTCTGTAATTGTCAAAAATAATACCTTTATAATTTAATTTGTCTTCATAATTGGAGTATACAATAAATAAATCGTATTGTAAATGAGAAAATGAAGATTAACCAAGGAACATTCTTGTTTCTTAAAATAATAATCAAAATAAATAAAATAAACTTGCTAACTAAAATTGATTCATAAAACTAAAAAAAATCAACTTCTAAATTTCGAACTAATAAATGAAAAACTGTTCCATTAAGAAAAAAATAAGAAAAAACAATGGAACTGACTTAAAGATGAAAATTTTAATTTACCACTGTTGAATTTAGGCGATATAACAACTAACACACTCATTATGACTTGAAAAAATAATTACTAAAACAATTGAATACGCTACGAATAAAATAAACATAAGAAATAAACTCTAAACTATCATTTAGCTAAGAACAAATCCAACCGGACCAGATTCCGAGGGAAGCGGTTTCGGTTCTGCCAGGCCTTGGCAAAGCTTTGTTGTGTAAAGGTTGCAAACAGAAGGTTATAGCCATTGTTCCAACAGGTGGCGTCTTTCTTGAAAACAGTTCAGCTACGGTTCAAGCTTTGTCTTATAATTAACATAACCGTGTTCCTCTAGGAATAAGAATGGAAATAGACAGCGAGGAAGAATGGTTTCTAGAATCTATCAAAAGGTAGCCCACTTTCTGTAGTGTGTACAGTTCTAAATCATGATTTTTGTTTTCTTTTATACCATCTATTCCTAGTTGACTGAGGTACTTATTTAAAAGAATCCTTTGAATTCGAATCACTAAATTTGCTATTTTCTTACAAGAGAAGAGAAATGAAAATAGCACAAGTTTTTAATCAAATTATACCTTTGTTAATTGCTGCTATTTCTTATAGAGATTTTATTTTCATATTAATTAATTCATGAATCATATGATTATGAATGAAGATAATTTTCATTAAATCATCCTTACTGAAATTACATAATATGACTATTCAAATTTATCTAATTGATTAAGTTTTTTTCATATTTTATAAAATAATGCTAGAAGCAATTTTTATTCCTTGAAATAAATGTGTACATTGCATGAAGACTAGATTAAATTTTAATTAACTAGTATAAAATGCAGAAAAAGATTTTTATAGTTGTTTTAAAAATATAATACGCATACATACATATATTTATTCAATGCAAAGAATATGAAGCAAACTTGAAAAATCATTTTATAATATAATACAATGCTAGTATTTGTGCTCTGTTAAGTACACTAGTGTTGAGGAAACAAATCTGGCAAGTTTATTGCCAATTAAATAATTCATTAATAATAACCCAATTTTAGTCAATCTAGACTTCCCATCCTCTGTTTCGAACATACTATGTAGTTCTCTCATGAAATTCTAGAGGTCTAACCACTTGACAGAGGAAAACCCATGCACTGAATTTCTGTTTGGAGACTGTAGGAGTTGTAATATGCAATATACTTGCAAAAGTGTCATTATCTAGAAACATACTAACATTTAACTGTCTTCTAAGGCTACTATAGCATAATAATACAGTTATCATTTAATGGAGTTCTTAGATGTTTACACTAAGCAGCAAACTGGTTGCGTTGGGCAGTTCTGTGTGATTAATTGCTTAACCTGTCTATAGGCCAATCCTCCTTGCTTTCATTTATCTACTGCTCCTATCTAAGTTCAATCACAAAATAAAAACAAAGAAATGTTGATCTCACTTATCTTGACTAATTCCTCTAAAACATACCCTATCTAAAACTATTATTAGTTTGTAAAAATACTGTAAAATTCAAGGAAGTTAAATAATGTAATCCTTATGTGTGGTTAAAGTAAAATTTTATATAGTAGATTTCACAATTATGCTAAAAAATAGTAGTGATAGATTTTGACAGTATATGTGAATAATATAATTTATAGTAAGCAATAGTCATACACTTATGTTACGAATTGTATTAAAAATGTTCTAACTCAACTATTAATCTAATTTAAATATGTATTAAGATATTATAATTAAAATAAGAACCATAAACTGATTGCAAATTTTATGAATATCTTGATAAAACTTCATTTTTTTTTTTAAATTTGTTTACTTAGCCTCTATCCCTAACGATCATTGGCTTAATATTTCAAAAATTTTTAAATATTTGAGCAGTTTGCCTATTTCGTTTTCCTCATCTTGCAGAATTTCTTTCATTTCTGTTCCCATTTGTGTAAAGTTTTCCTTATATCAGTGTACCTTCTACATTCTGATAATAAATGCTTTACTGTTCTGGGTACTAGGCAATGTGTACAAGTTGGGGCTTCTAATCCTCGCAGGAGGTATCCATGGGAATACTCACAGTGTCCGATTCTTAGGCGACATAGTATCGCTTCTTCTCGTCTAGACTTTCGGTTTGATGTGTTCCAGTTTTACATTTTTTTTTATTTCTTGAAGTTTTGCCGAACTCATTTCCCATTCACTGTTCCATTTATTTTGAAGGAGAAGGCAAGTTGGTGTGTCCAATCTTCTCGAGGAATGGTCTCAATTATTGTGGTTTGTGCAGTTCTTGTCGAGGATGCAGGCATCGCTCTCACATTACCCCAGATACCACAATGTGATGGTGCCCAGATAAGGACTATGTTTTTATTTTCTTCCTTTAACTCACCGTATGTGTTAAATATTTCTGTTATAACAGGATGCTGGTTTGTTGATTGTTCTATGGCTTCTAGTATGGACACTGAATCGGTTACAATAGCATGGTTTTGAAAGCGATTTGTGCGGAAGTGCAAGAGTGCTTCTTTTTTGGCTGTGGCTTCTCCCGTAAAGATAGAACATTCTCCTGGAAGTTTGTACAGGAATTCCTCACTGTCTGTAACGACTGAACATCCCACTTGGTTTTCGGCTTTTGATGCATCCGTGTACAAAATTTTGTAGTTGTAGTGTTTGTTAAAACAATGTTAAAAAATAAGATTTTTTTTCATCCAAAATTAGCTGTTTTTTTAGGTGTGGGACCTATATTTTTCTGTAGAAATATTCGGAGAGCTCCATCTTGGAAAGTTTTTATCTGCCAGCTTTTGGATGCAATTTAGGTTCATATTGAATGCTAACATTGTTTGAATTATATTTTGCTTGAAACCGGTATTGATTGAAACTGTTTGTGGATCAAATATGATGTCTCTTAAGGGGTGCCGTGGAAGTGTCATTATTATGGCCCCATATTGTGTAATCATAAATGCTCTTCTAGTCTTGAGGGATGGTTCGGCGCATTCTGCATACAGCCTCTCAATCGGTGATGTTCTATAAGCTCCTGAGTATATCCTTAATGCAGCATTATGGATCGGGTCAAGAATTTTTAAAATGCTTCTAAATTATTAAGGTTTTCCATAGCTTAGGGAGTTCACCAGCATCCCAGATCTCGTTGTGTAGTTCAAGTATGATCTACCTTCATCTGGTGTGTTTTATCATTTTGTTAGAAATTTCTTCTATACCTGTTGCTGATTTTCCATGACATTTTTTATTGCCATTTCCATTTCTTTCAATATGAAAGGTTGATCATAGCAAACATTAGAATTTGACACTTGTAGCCTGGCATTACATCTTGGTTTGCAATGTCCGTTGGTTCCTTATTGCTGAGGCAGCTAACCGATGGTTTACGAAATTGTTGTGCCGATGTATCTGCTATCTCTGATGGATTTGTTATTATATTCTCTGCTACATCTATCACTGATATTATGTTTTTGTTGTTAATTCCACGAATAGATCTAATTCTGTTCCATACTTCTGTAACTGGTGTTTCGCAGTTAATAGAGAAAACAAATTCTTTCCACGATGACTTTTTACTATCTGTAATAATTCTATTTGCAATTGCTCGAAGTCTCTTAAATTCAACTGTGTCATTTAGACTCCTACTTCTTTTGTACTTCTTGATCTCTTCTAAGAGAAAAGTTGGTAAGCAGTGAATGATAATTAGCCCTGCATATTTTCTCACATCAGTGTATGTTTTTAAGACTGTTTCTATATTTATTTATTCGAGTAGCCACTCATTCATCCCATAATGATCTTAAACTCTGAAAAAGCAATTTAGAGTCTCGGCGATTCAAAACACAAGAGTTATTTATGATGAATTTGACCAAGTTTCACAGACTATGAGAAAAATGATCATGAACATAGTACATTCTTCGGGTACGGGGTGACCAAGCAGACTAATGCTTGTGCACAGCACCGCCGTTGCCCGGCAACCAGATAAACATATACTAGGACAGATATGATAAAATAATTACAAGTTTGTTTTCCGGTGCCGGGGGGGGGGGGGTCTTTTAACTCCGGCATTAATCCCCTGTATAGCCTGAAGGTCGAGGAAGGGGTAGACAAAAAAAAATAGTGCATTGTTCTAGTTCAGGTTTTATTGGTTGCAAACTACCTCTGAGATTAAATATATAGAAAATATTTACATTAAACTTAAATAAATTTTTTTTTTAATTTTAAATAAAATTAAAAAATTTACATAAACTAATAAGTTTATTTTAATTATTTTTTAAGTTTATTTTTATATAATGTTTTTTAATTTCAGGTATAAACAGCTAATTATGTTTGATAGTGGAAACCCTATAAATCAGATGGAACTAAGTGATTATGACACGATGTGCCTTCTGTGTGATAAAAATTCAGAACAAAAATATATAACAGTGCTAAAGCTACCTACAAAAGTAACTAAAACTTACTTGGGCTCTAATGAGATTCAGCTTAACAGTGACCTGAAAATTATGTCTGGAGTATTTCTTCCGTCCCCTCTCTGTAGGGTACTTGCACTTTTTCTGCAACAAAAATTATGAAGTACTTAAGTCTCGGCTCTAAAAACCTATAATATCATGATGCAAATTGGTTATTAGCTCATTGCTTCTTATCTTTGATTTCATTTTTAGATCTTAGCTGTTTATGGTGAGAACAGATTATTGACAACAAATGACGTTGGTTTAATGATTTACGACGTTAAAGTCTCTGATACAGGTATAGTTACAGCCTTTTAATTGGCTTTTTGTAATTTTGTATGTTTTGTTTTCTGAGAAAAAGATTTATGACTCTTAAAAGTTTAATATATGAAGTTAAGGAGTAAATAGAGTTTGATATTATAACTCCTCCTATTTTTAAAATTTGTACATTGCTATTTAATATTGTAAATATATATCTTTCTAAAATCTGTAACTCTTTCTTTAATGTTATACTTAATTTAAATACTTAATAAATTACTAATAATTTGTTTTTGTCTTTCAGATCAAATTTCTTACAATACTACATTGAATTTTCCGTTATGTTATCCATATATTGCTTTGATCAATAAATCTACAGTAATATTGACTAAGGATACTCAGAAAAAGACATTGATTGCAGATTTAAACAATGGTGAAATACTAAGAGATTTTATTTTAGACAAAAATCAATGTAATGATCTGATTCCAGTTTGTTTAAATGAAAACCTTATAGCACTAACGGAAAAAATAAGTGGGACTACTCATTTATATGATTGGAGGTGTAATGAAAAGAACGAGAAAATACATGGTTTGGCTCTTACATATCTAAACTATTTCTAATGTTCTTTAATTTTAGTTTTCAAGATTCTTTTATAATGTGTGTTTACTCAATAAACCTATATACTTTTTTTACAATACTGAAAAAACCTATTTCTTATCTATCTCTGTTGGGAAATATATTTGTTGGGCCTAAATACAGAATTAAATACTTCAGCTGTTTTTTTAGCTCTGAGTTAACGTTTTTCTCAGAAAAACATGTCTCCACTGTTTCTTCCTTTTTTTCATGACTTTATATCTGATGTTCTGTTTTTTGCTTGGTAATGACATCGAAGTGAAGGTACAATGTTGGGAAAGTATAAAAACTGAACTTAGCTATTAATGATAATTAAAAAAATGAATTCAGTTTAGCAGGAAATAAATTACCACAAAAATAGCTTAAAATGGGGGAAAATGTATGTTTTCTAGAAAACTAATAGTGGAACCCTGTGTGTTAATGACATTTTGATAGCTTAAGCAATTGTAAAATCTTGTTATTCTTTAAGATTTATGAAAAATTTCACCATATAGCATTGAGATAAACATAGGTTTAGAATTAACTAATTGTGTTAATTTATAGTTTGCTAAAAGTTTCCCATTAATTGAGAATCGTCTTTACAATACTTTTTTGAACAATTTTTTGCTTTAATATCCCCATGAGAGGGTTTTGTAACGGGTAATAATGCCGAGTTAAAAGTTCCAATGGCACCGGGATTTGAACTTGTAATCTTATCTTCATCATCCAGAATGTTTTACACGTGTTAGCACACTCGACCCACTTAGGGATTGTGTGAACTGTACCTGTTTAATATAATAGAGGAGATTACATTGCATAGAATAAAATGGGTATGTAAAATTGCTGGGCTTAGTAATGAATGAATCCCTAAAAGAGTAATATGTGTTCTGCAGATTAGTAAATGTCTGAGGGATAGACTGAAGCGAAAGTGGGAGGATTGTGTTAAAGCTGATCTGGGAGAGTTGGGTTTTCGACGGTGGCTGGTGGAGTGAGATGTGTAGACAGTGAAACTGTTCACAGATGGTGTCAGCATTGAACCTTTGGGTTCGCTAAGCCTTTTATTATTACTATTATTTATTTCTTTATCATGTAATTAAAGAAACTTTCATAGGTTGTTTGGCGGTGCTCACTAGCCATGGTTTGGTGCTTAAGAGAGTAAACATAAATATATAAAAGTACATAATTTTTATATTTCGAGCATGGCCTATTCAGCCTTGGAAAAGTCATTAAATAGTTATTTAAACAAAAAAAAAAACTATTGGTCCTGTCAATAAATTCAAAATTAAGCTGACTACTATTTTCCTCTATATTTTAATTACTAACACATGATGTATTGTCTAGAACTTCTCTAGCTTGTATTAAAAAAATGGATACCAATTTTAGGATTTATTACTTATTTATTATTACAGAAAACAAAAATTAAAAGGATAAAAGATTTTTTTTTATTTTCAGCCAGAGATGAATGTGATGCTGCTGTGTTTCCTGCTTCAACTTATTCGTACATCAAAAATTCAGATCCATCGAACAATATATACTTTCTGTCTCAGTCAGGAATATTCAAAGCATATGACCTACGTTATACTTCTAAACTTTTAATGAAACATAATTTGAAATTATCTACTACGGAAGACAATTTAAAAATTAAATTTGATCCTAATGATCATAATATAATTTCTATTTCTGGATTTGACAGGAATGTTTATATTTTTGACCTTTCTCAAAATATGAAAGAAATTTTTAAACATGACGGTCATTCCAAGACAGAAGACTGTAAAAAGAATACTGTAGTTACTGATCATTTATGGTATCCAAAACAGTATATAATGTCTGGAGCATTGAATAATTCCCTTAATTGTTGGATACCTGATACTAGTCACAGCTAATACAGGAATTTTTTTCATTAATGGAGAGTTATACAATTCTAAATTGATGCTTTTTATACTCTCCTTTATTTTAAATGATCTCATAAATATTGTAATTAACTTTAACATTAAATTGTTGCTGCAAATGTAAGATTGTTAAGTTACTGCTGTTACTGTTGATATTTTTATAAACATTTTGTTAAAATCTTGTTATTTTTTTTTAACCCAATATTTCTTTAATGTTGTTCTTTGAGTATAAAGACCTTATACTCAATGAATAGAATAGCTTAGCAATCTATTTTAGCCACAGTAGGAAAGTTAAAGTTTACATCGTTAGTCCCTCAAAGTTTGTGTAAATATATTTTATTTTTGAAACATTGTCCTCTAACAATTAATCCTTTCTGCTGATAAGCTGAAGCTGTTAAGGCTTTTAATATTAAAGCATCATCTTGAAAACCACGAATCTAGCGTGCCAGTTTAGTTCTGCCCTAAGCAGATTGAAATTTATTTTTGGAGGAGCATAGAATAAATTTCAGACTTTCCTACCATGGACAGAATAGGTTGGTTACTGGTACACCCCATTCAAAGGCTATAAATGGCCAGCTAGTAAAAAAAAGTTCACTCAAACCACAGACTGTCAATGTTACCATTCTCAGACACAGCAAAGCTTATGTGTCTCAGATTTGACTGAGACCCGAAGAAGGGAGCTCTGCAATTCTATTTGACGTCATATAACCTTTTCTCGTTACATTTAATTGTTTAGTAGACAGAGATTCAATTGTTCCAAAATCAGCATTAAGCCAAAACCAAAATTGAAAAAATTAACTTATTAACATTTATTTTTTGTATAAAACATTTAAATAGAATATAAATAAGATCATGGATATAAGAAAAATAACAGAGAAAGGACATACCTTGGGGTCAGAATAAATCTGCAAGTGATAGCTTCCAAATGGTTAGAATCCGGAATGACTGCGCTGAGTTAGCTACAGGGGACTAATGAATACACTGACCAAGCCACAAGTGAAATGGTGAAGGCGGGACTTACCCCTACCTGTTTAAATGGCGACCACCCAGATGTCCCGCATATATCATAAAGCATATATCCCGGCCGCAACAGTAACCTAACTCACTACCGGGAAGGCACCTATCCCGTCTGCAGTCAAAGGGTTAAACATTATTATTTTACAGGAAGGAGATGGTCTGGGGTGGCAGTCATAGGCTAAATAGCGGTAAAACTATTTTTATTAAAAGCTAACGTTTCGACCCGACTTTGCAGGTCTTCTTCAGGGAGGTGTGTTCAGCTAGCTAGAACTGAAGTTCTAAGTGAAACTCCTAGCTGAACACACCTCCCTGAAAAAGACCTGCAAAGTCAGGTCGAAACGTTGGCTTTTAATAAAAATGGTTTTACCACTATTTATATGACCGCCACCCCGGACCATCTTCTTCCTTTATAATTCAATGGTCGACTATTAAATATTCAATAATTATTTTACAATTTAAAATTTAATTAAATACTTTACAAATGTACACAATATTAACGTGTTACTTCAACAACTCACTAAATCCCACAAAGGATATTGATTAATTATAGTTAAATATAATGATTACTATTGCTATTTAATTAAATTTTTAATTGTAAATAGTAATGTTTAATAAGTCTTTTTAGATTGGCTTGAAGATGGTGTAATGGCTGAAACGTTGCAATGAAAACAGAATTTGTGGAATGAATAAACCTATGGTAGAACAGCCCTAATTGCTTTAATACTTAAATAAGAATTTTCATCTTACATTTAATAAAATTATAAAATGAAAAACAGCAATGCTGTCCTCTTGGGGTGGTGTTTAAGTGATGAGGAAGCCATAAAAACTGAAACAACAAAGCAGCTGAAGAACATTAAAACAGTATTTCCAAATAGCCTTGGCCTTGCTGCTAGATATATAAATATTGATACATATGGTATCAGTAGTTGTCAAATAAATTGAAATATTAACAGAATGTATTTAAGATTATGGATAGTCAGGATTTTTTTATCAAAATCTGACGACTGTAAATCTGTTTGTACATCATCCTAAATAATTAAAACAAGAAACAGTCATCGAAAACCCATCTTTTAGCCAAGTCCCAAAAAATGGTTTGTGGATGTATATGAACATTTTATCTCAAAAATGAAAAGCCTCACAAAATTTAAATTACATATTTAAGGTTGGTAAATGTCTTTGAAATATCATTTTATATCATCGATTTCACACTTTTTTTAAAATTTCAATAGAAACTAGAAAAAAAATCAACATAATTGATAAAAACAAACATATCACAAGGATTGAATAAAATCAATATTGAAAAAGTTATTATAAACCTTATAGCAACTACTTTTTTTTTTTTCTTTTTTGTCCTGCCCTTCCTTGCCTTTAAGGCTATACGAGGGTTTTTCCAGGCCAGGGAGTATGGGCGGGGATTTAAAAGACTCCTCCGGGCACCGGGACTCGAATTCGTGACTATTTTTTTCATCAAAGTCTTATGTATCAGGTTGCCGGGCAATGGCGGTGCAGTGCACACGCATTAGTCCATTCGGCCACCCCGCCCACAAAGTATTAACATTACTATCAAAAAGATTGTTTCTAAGGAATAGAGAAAAATAAGAAGGAAAAAAACATTGCTGGGCTATTGCCTCAGCTTGCTTGACCTCCCAATTATTTTCTTTGCTATTACATTATGCTGTCTATAATTAAAAAATATTTTTGACCATCAAATTCTAAACTATCGGTTTTATAATTTTCATTAAAAGATTGTTAATAATTTTCAGTAAAGGTTGGGTGAAATTATATGACTTAATTATTTTTGATGGCTTAGTTTATGGATTGTCATTTCATATATTTTTTTTTAGTAATAAATGAGAACTTTAGAAACTTCATAAAGAAAATTTAATGAACATTTCTGATATCTTAAAATCTAATGTTATCTAAAAATATGTTGAAAAAACTAATGTAGAAATTAGTTAAAGTGAATCAAACGTAAATAAAAATATCTATAGCATAGACATATTTTATAAATCATTAATTGCAGTCATTGATATTCATGTTAGAACCATATTGACAAAGTTCCTCCATCTAAGGAAAGTTAAAAGATTGGCTCTAAATGAAACAAATAAAATAAAATGAATTAATTGTTAAATACTGAAAATATTAGTTATTATAATATAAAATTACCATATTTAGTACTAAATCTTGAGGTCAAACTTAGCATCAATGAATGTTGTAATACTCATATAGCAGAAGTAACTTTCAATTATAAGGGGATAAAAAGCCTTACCAAGTAAGTCTCCATTGTTTATGTTGTTTAATTAAAGAGAAGTTGTTGGGGTGTTGAGGCAGCGAACAACAAACCAACTTCTCTTCAATTATTCACTACAATCAACTATTATGTTATTTTTTATTGTTAACAGAATAAAAATAACTTATAGAAAGAATGTAATCTGGCTCTGAATAGACTGTTAGGAGAAACAACTAAAAATCTAAAGAGTGAAATAAAACATAATAGCAAAAATAAGAAAATTACAGCTCTGGTCAACTAAGTATAATGAGTAATCATAAAAAAAAAAAAAAAAAAAAATTATACAAACTATTTATATCACCTAAGATTATAAATAATGCAGTGAACTTCAAGATCGATGAAGCCAATTTTAAGACCCATGGTACAAACATAATAAATAAACTACTAAGTAAATGAGAGTAGTAATGAATAACAGTAATAAATTTTAATAAAGCCCAATACATTCATTTAGGCATAAAATAGAAACATTTTACAAAAAAAAAAAAAAAAAAAAAAGGAACAATAAATAATGAAGGAGGTAGATAAATATGTTGTTGGTTCACAAAAGAAAATTAAATATAACAAGGTTAAATATCAAAGCAATAAATACTGTGTGGTATCCGTATGGAACAATTATATAAATGTATTATATTATCCTATAATATTTATACATTTTATGGTTGAATACTAAAAATAAATTTCATTAATTGAAGAAACATAAATGGAAAAGATGTTGTTTGGGAATTCACTGACATTATATAGTTACAATATAATTTTTACAAGGTAATCTTTGTTTTCTTTTTAAAATCATATGTATCCATTTTATGAATATCTTAGGATGGAGGAAACCTCGGAAATGGTGAAAGATTAAGAAAGAAGAAGAAATTTTATAGAACATTGTGTTTTTGCTGATGTATGTACCATATTAACATTATAATAGTTTTTAAATTAGATTATATAAGCTATGAAATGATGTATGCATATACATACATTGGAAGTACAATAATACCTTATAAAGAAAAATTAGTGTGATCATAACATTATAAATCACATGATTGTGAAGTTCTATTTTAGTGTGGCAATTAGACAAAATAAGCTGATTAATATTCAACTTCCAAATCTTGCCATGTAAACTTTGGAAAAACCCTGATTTGTAGACGTAATTCAAGAGTTAAAAAATAAAATAGTAATTAGGTTTAATTAAGATTTATGTGTGTTATTATTTTTTTTATTATTCAAGTTTGTATGTTGTTTAGTTATATGATAATAATGATAAATATTTAATAAATAGAAAGCTAATTTCTTACCTTATAAAAATGGAGCTTCTTTTATTTTTTTACTTTTTGAAGAAATAACCTTAAGAAATTTTTTTACGTATGAAAAAGGTTAAATATAGATATTTTATAACCATTTTTTATGTAACATCTATACCACTTGAGCATTGAGAATCATTATAGGAATGTTTGACATTAAATATCACATCCCTAAGTTATAAATGCTATATTTAAATTTGTAACCACTATATTCCCGCCTAAACTGAAAGTATTCTAGTTTTTTTGGTATCTCAAATGATTGTGCCATCTATAGATAGCGCTACAGTCAATGTGAAGAACCCTTAAAAGCGTTTAGTATTTTGTTTATAATTTATAAATTTATATATAAATTGGTAAAATTTAATCACAGAAATACTTAAATTTACTTTTAAATATTTTAAACCAAAGTATCTATTCATTATGCAATGAACAAAAACAAATAACTTTCTAAAAACCGCCATTTACAGTACTGAATTTGTAGCAATTATCTGCTTTTAGAGGAAATTTAATATGTAAATTTTTAATATTTATATTGGTTTCCTCAGTCATGAAATACATTGTGAACTTCACAGGTATAAAACAGTTATATTTATAATTTAAAGGATAAGCTTAGTATTTTAAAAAAATAATTATTGAAGGTTGAATAGTAATACTAACTAAAATTATAATTGATAAAAGCCATTCCAATCCAGTGATTTAAAAGAAAAGTTATTATGAAATAAATAAAAACTTATGAAATATTTCATTTTTATTTTTGATTGTTAAATGAAACAATTAGATTAACTAATAACAACCAACAAGTAATATGTAGTATTAAATACTCAGTTCAGAGGCAGTTCATAGATTTTGTCCATTCTTCATTTTACACCTTTATCTTCATTTTACAGCTTTACGAAGTTTTAATGAGAAACCTAGGTCATTTCTTTGACAATCTTAATATAAAATCTATTTCTAATTAGTATTTAAACTCTAATTTAATCAAACAAATTAAATCCTCAAAATTGAATTTAATTAATGTAAAGATAATTATTTGTCTTTAAATATAATTAAGTAAATTAATATTCAGCAATAAGTTGGACAGAAATTTTCCCAAATGAATAAAACTAATTTAGAGTTCCATAAGATATGGGAAAATTAACAACATTTAAAAATGATTTGTGAAAAACAAAATTACTATTTTAACTTTTTGTATTCACGACCCCTACGCAAGACTTATCTAAAAAGTGACAATTTTGATTGACAATCATATATGTAATTTTGATAACTACTATGTCATTAACTTAATAAAAATTAATTATTTGAAGCTAATTTATTTAATTATTATTAAATGAAATGCAATGCCTACACTAAAACGTTCTTTAATACGTGAATAAATACATATGCAAATAAATATGTATTAAATTGATGTTATCATTAAAAAGGGTTACTCTAAAATACAATTTAATAATCTTGTGATTATAAAATAAAGACATTTCAGTGATATATTGTTTTATTTTTTATTATTATCTAAGTTGTTTGTATGGAATAAATTAAGAAGTAATCATTAAGAGGTGTAGTATTGGTGTAAAAAAAAAAATGTTTTATATTAGTAGTTCTCTATATTGGTCATACATTTTTTATTTAAATTATTTTTAAGCACAATTTATATATACTACTTCATTGAAAATTGATTACTTTTGAGCTATTACATGGAGAATTTCAAAAAAGCCTGAAACATTACTTAAATGTTAAAGCTTAGAACTAATTTATATTACAAAAAAAAAAGATTGAACTACATTTTTGATTGATATACTAGATACAAAAGTTGATATGAAATACAATTTTAATTTGTGGGAAAAAAAATCATTTTTATCTGTTCTATAGACCGCCTGATAACTTAGGCTTATATTAGTGTCCAAATTCATTGTTATAATGAATTTTTTTACATTTTACATTTTTTTTACATTTTTAATAATCTATGGAATGGAAAAAATTAAAAAACATATTTTTATAGTGTCTATTTGGTAAAGATTTCTCTTTTATATTTAAATATCATCGGTTTATTGTAAAAAGAAATCATGTGGCTTTTCATAACCTTAAGTAATTAAGAACTGAGGAATTTTCCCTAAATGGAAGCAGAAAATTGAGAGCTAGTTGTAACTATATTTGATATATAAGGGGACTTGTGTTATTTACATGCACTTACATTGCTTTTGTATAGATAAATAAAATAGAAATTTACAAAAACATATTTGAAAATTACCTGCAAAAAAAAAATGCACTTAGTAACTTTTTTAATAAACCGGCGATATCCTCAATTTCAAAATATTTACTTCTATATTGAATGCATATATCATGATTTTTTAAATATATATTTCTGCTTATAGGTCATGAAAATTATTTGTATTTTTCTTCAAAGAACTTCACAAGCATCGGTGATTGGTAAGTTTTTTTAATTCCTTCTACTTTCTCTAGTACATGTTCAAGTTTAAACGAATTGTTTCTAGAAAAATGATGAATGTTAAATAATGCGATTTTTCTAAAATAATTTATTTCTCACTAATTAAATTCTAACAATCCCAAATTATCTTAGTAAATATTAAGATTTATAGAGAATCTTCTGATGTGTCTAACAATTAAAATATTGAACTGCCATTTTACTGTATATGATAGATGGCAGGTACTTGAAAATCACACAGACAAGTTAATTTGTGTTAAAACTATTTCAACAATTTCAAACTTGAAAAAAAAAATTTTTACTTATCAGTTTTTGGACGTTTTTTTTTTTTTCCAATCACCATTAATGAATCCAAGCAATTGAATTGCCTATTATTCTATAATTAATGCAAAATGGTTTTTATCTTTATTTTAAGATGTATAAGGCTGTGGCAGATTGATGCACGGGTAGACCAGGCATTAGGCCACGATGGTAATTTTTGAGAGATGATGAAATTTGAATGTTTCTAAATTTTTATTTGAACAAACTTGTATATATAAAACACTTCAATTAAACACACATAAAGAATGTAGTTCTCTCCTTTTTTTTTTTTGTTTGTTTGACTATACATTGATATCTGTTTTTGGAAACAAGATCAGTTTAAAGGGAAGGCATTTTAAAAACTATAACACAAATCTGCTACTGGTACAAAGTGTGGTTATTGTCATGTTTTAAGAAGGTTGCACTTATCACTCGGAAATTCCCAAGATCAGGTAGGAGAGATTGCCTTAGACATACTGGGAGCATCAAAATGCCAAAAATAATTTCATAATGTTATGTTAATTTATATTTATATTTCAAGTGTGAGTGCACAATACTGGAAATAGATAATCTAGAATTGTAAGAGGGTTGAGGGAAGAAGTGAGAGAATTCTTCAATGCTGAAGTTAGTCTTCATTGCTAGTTTATCTAGCTTCACTTCTACTTATTATAAACTAATATTTTCAAGTTAAAATAACCAAGGATATAATTATCTCAGAGTAATTAATAATTAAATAATCTATAAAGAGTCCGTTTCTAAAAAAAATATTTAAGATTTGATATTCTTTTGAGCCATCATAGGAAATTACTATAAAACTACTTCACTATGATTTATGAATGTTTAAATCATTCTGTTATCTCAATACTATATAAATTGCCAATTAAAATATATATAAAACTGATAACTATTTATGTCATAAGTACTCTATAAGTCAAAATTCAATTAAAAATACAGATCAAAGATCCCGTTGGCACTAAATTCATTAATATTCATGTATTTAAATCATTTAAGAATGATGAACTGGCGTTAAATTGTAATCCTGTCAAAGAATTTTAATCTTGAAGTGAATTGCTATATTATTTTAATTACACAATAAAATTGTTTTCAGGAGCCAACAGATAAGTATCAAATTTGATCATAAAAGTGTTAAATAATAAATATTAAAATCCTTGAAAAAAAATTCAAAATAATTTTATTTTTAACTTAAAAAGTAATTATGAAATTAATATTTTTATAGCTGTATGATGTTTAAAATGTCATAAAAGTTCTACTTATCCAGTTTTTTAACGTTTTGCCAAGTTTTTAATACCTCTTAAAGTAAAGGCTAATAAAGTGCCAGCAAAATGCATTTTAGATGTCTCTAATAGGTTTAGAGGATTGGAAATTTGAATAAAATGGAGTTAGTATTAGAGAAGTGTCTCTATTAGAAATAACCTTTTTCTTCACCCTGACCATTTTTACTTCGTTTTTGTAAACCTTTTCAAAAAATCGTTCAGGAATGGGGTAGGAGCCTTAAACTTCTAATTCCTGCGGCCAGATTCGAGTCCGGGTATGGAAAAATATATTTTCTATTACATTAGATATAATTAGGGACCCTCCTCGGGCTCACTGATCAGTTATAAATGGGGTATATTAGGGATCTTCATTGGAATACAGAAAGAAAACTTTGATGCAGAGGTGTCCAAAAGGGGGTTTTATAGCGCAAGTTGCGCCATCAAACTTTTTAAGGGGGTCATATTTTGCCGGGTTTTTGGATTTCGAAGGAGAGAAATTTCAGTGGGGTTATGAATTTTCGAAATGAAAAGTTTCAGAATAACGATTTTTCTAATTCTACTTTTCCTTTGCTCTGTTTGTGTGAAAAGGTAAGCAACAAAATACCTTGGGATAGTGAGGTGTTAGGTTCTTGCACCATCGGCCTTAATGGGTTCGATTCCCAAATCGATTAATATATTTTTTCGACCATCTTGAGGAACAAGCCTTGTTACTCCCACTCTTCTTGGTATGTGACGGAAAACCTGGAGGTAGCCATCAGGAGAAGACAAAACGTTCACTGGTTTCCTCCACCAGTACCAGTACTGGTACCTGAGATACTGTCATAAAACTGTTGAGGATAAAAATAAACTTTTCTCACAGCAAAAATCCTAGATTCAGCTCTGGCTGTGGTCGCTAATATGCGGTAGTATTATGCATTATATTATACATAATATAAGTTCAAAAAGGCTCATAATAACTAATTCATTAAGAGAGTAATAAAGAATACCTTACAGATATTTCGAATTATTTAAAAAAAAAAAAAACAATATTCCAGTTGCATGAAATATTTGAAGAACTAAATAGTGATATGAGTCTTGTATTAATTATTTATTAAATTTTAAATTGGTCTATAATCGTCTCATCTTTTTGTCTACATTCGAGGAATTGCTGTGTTATATATGTGTGCGATGTTTTATTGAGTTCCTGGAGTTCGGGAATTTAAAAAGAAACATTTTTTTTTTTTTATTTTGGTGAAATGTTTATTATGCTATGTCTATTGTTTAATATGGTTTATTGTTGATAATTTGTAAGAGTATTGTTATGAAAGGGGAGGAAAAAAAGAAAGGAAAGATATGTCATATACATATATATAAAAAATAGAAAAATATAACATAATATTAATGTCCGTATGGATTGATAAGTATGCTGTGTACGAAGCAACCCTATATAGTAGGGCAGCATTACTTTTAAATAAAGTATTTCTCTCTGATGACATCTAATGCTGCTAACCTAAGTATACCTATATTGTGATAACCCTATCAATGGTTGAAGGCTATTTAAAACTCCCAATTTCATTGGGTAAAGCATGCTCACATTTCATTAAATGGTTTAATTAAATTTTCAAAACAAAACGGTAAGCAAATTTTGTATTGCAAGTCAGATATAACTTTCGACTGGTGCCCTTTTAAAAATGATTTAAGCTTTGATAATAATTTAATATATCCTTACTATTGTGCCAGTAGTAATTTTTTCTTACACTTAGGAAATTTAAAAAAATATATCTCAAATGTCCACGAAAAGCTTGAAGAGATTTAACTTTTGTTTGTTGTAAATAGGTTATTTGCGAGTTATCCAGAGAAAGTTAGCTGTTACGCATGTTATTTTACTTTCCGAAAAATCGGTGGCTTCTTGTAAAACAATCCTTTTTAAAACCTGTTTATGATGTAACTTGACCTGATGAGAGTTTGTTTTGAAAAAAAGAAAGAAAAGATTAGATCTTAATTTAGAGTCAGTAATTAAACCCCTTCTTTTGTAAGTTATTAATAATAATTCTTTGAATGAATTAATAAATATTTCAGCCCTGCGAATTACTGGAAAATGATATATATAAATTTAGGTATTTTTTAAAAAGAACATTCCTTATATCATTGAGGATATTTCTGGACGACCTATTAATTAAAAAGTACTATAAATATAAATAATAAATAAATAACTTGGAATTTATTCATCGTAAAATATAACATTAAAGTCTTCCAGTGTAGTTATTTCTGCAAACGAAGTTGCGTGCAAGGAATACATATATTCAGTTTGATCATGCTCAGGACGAATTTAACAATTGATTAAGAGTCTGTGGGTGATATTAAATAATGTGAATTTTTGTTTGGTGCATTTTTTTTTATGTTTAATAAATAATTTTTATAATACTAACAAGTCCTGTAGTTTTATAGTAAATGTTATTCCTCAAAATGAAGGAAATTGTTTATGAAGCATCTTTTTTATATGTTACTTTTTCTTTATTTTAATACACAGTTTAAAACATCGTATGAATATTAATCCTTGAATTATTTTTGTACCATTAATTCAAGAAAGTAAATAACATGAGGATAAGCTTCTTCATTTTTTTTCAAATTTGAACCACTGAATACTGACGAAATAGGATTTTATATAAAATCGTGAATGTCACTTCTTAGTAAATACATTTTTTAAATATCTACAGTTTTTCCAAGAAACAAATGGAATGGAATAATGTAATACAGAAAAAGTTACTTAATCTTCGAACGATAAATCTATAAGTACTTTTATAGTATTATGGATAAAGTAAAGGCTGGCAGACCAATACATATATTTTACAGTAACTGCTAATATAGCGTCTCATAATATATGACGTATTTTATATATGACCAGTTTCAGAGATTTTGAAGTGAAATTAAAAAAAAAAATGCTTCCGATAATGAATCGAATAGTTTCAATAACTTTATTTTATAACGATAACATAAAATGTTGACCCACTGCGAGCCGGAGGGAAAATATCAAAATAGATCCTTTTACAAAGCTCCATCAAACCCAGTTCTACAAGAATAAATGAAGTAGAAACATTTCAGTCTAGCTTCTACGAGGAAACTGTTAGTTATGGTAGCAACAAACTATTCTTGACCCATGTATGAGCCTATTTATAGCAATCAATAATGACTATAAGTGAGCCCTGTCATTCTTGCTTCTTAAGAGAGTGACCCAGGTATTGGAACTCTTCATCCTCAATTTCTTTCTCAAGCACCATTCTCCTACCAGGTTGCCGCAACATTCAGCTTCGTGTTTTAATCTGGTCTTGCTGCAGTATAATCCTAACACTTTTACTCGCCTATTTTGTCAGATTTTAATATTTTGGGTCTTTTGCTTCCTCACTAACGAAGCATTGTATAGCATTCGTGCGAGAGATTAAACAAAATTTTGTGATCAGAATCGAAAATTCCCACTCGTGTTTTACGTTTCAGACATCAACTATCAAATTTGGTTCGGTGTCTGTCTGTCTGTAGTTAAATCTATGTAACCGGCATATCACCTAATACCGTTTATCAGATTTTCATGAAATTTCGGAGGATTATGAGGGTTGATGCCTAAATCGTCCCATATAAATTTTATCAAATCCCATCCAACACTTCCGTCTTCCCAAGCGCAAATGTATTTTTTTAGATATGCCAATATTTTAGATATGGATCAATCTATTTGGCGTTTGATTTGTGTTGAAAAAAAGTAGATATTAATAAAAAAATTATGTAGCATCAATTTTATTGAATTCCGTCCTCTACTTTTTTTTATATATGCGCAGACGCATTTTTCTTGATACGTCTATATCTCTAAAACCGCATGTTCGATTTGGATCAAATTTGGAAGGAAGTTAGAGATTGGTAAACAGATAATCAAGTATGTATGAATTTTATCAAATTCCATCCCCAATATTTAGACAAAATACAAAAATTAATCTTTTGTAATTACATGGTACATTCCTTTGTGAAGAAAACATGCTTCAATTACTCCAAGAGGCAGGAATAACGCATAAGTCAAGAAAATGCGTAAATAAATACGTCCAATGTTGTTTGTTATCTATGAAAAAACAATCACCGGGCTATAGAGCTACGTGGTAAGTAAGTAAGATGAAAACACGTGTACCTATTTATATCTTTATTTGAAAATCAGGTTATAACTACGTAGCGATGTTTATTAATAAGTATGTAAACAGTGACAAATAAATCATATATTGTAATGGGAAAATGATTTGCGGTAGCGAATAAAGTACATCTGTATTTTGAAAAACATAGATATACTGAAAACCTCCAACCATCTAAATAGTGTTCTAGGGGTTCCGAAGTCGATTTTAAATTCCCCACATCTGCTGATTGTCAAAATCCCTTTTTCTTTCTCCCATTGACCTTCGGGTAAATTTCCATGCAATTCGGTAAATTGCATTGCGCTTTATTTATTTATTTTTTCGTTCAGTCGAATTTTTCCCGAGAACAATATAATACATATCTACTTTTTTATCGATCGAATCGATTCCTGTAGTCTATTATTTGCAGGAAAAACACAACTGAAAAAAAAAAAAATGAGTGACCACACGGTAGAAGTGAAAACATCAATAAGTCAGGATTGATAATATGAAATATAAATTATAGATAATAGCTCATTATAATGAGGGTGGAATGCTGAACATTTCCCTCGCTTACAGTATGTATGTCCAGTTTTTAGTTCATGAAATATTGTTTGATCCATATTTTACATAAAACTCGTTATCATTTGGTTTTCGACACTATTTTTTCCTTTTCGTCTTTCTAACACAGCGTCGCGTAAAGAAACAATTTTGAATATTAGCTCATTACAATGAGGATGAAATGATGGAAATTTCCCTCGCTTTTTAGTTTTAATCCGTATGTAAATACATTTCAATTATTCGACTCCAATCAACTTTACCCGGGAGTCGACTTTATCGCCACTTTATCGGATATCTGACGGTTCAATCTAATTCACTCTCCACAAAAAAACGTCTAAAGAAGTTTTCACTTAAAAAAAATATCTGGAATAATTATAATAAATAAATAAATCAAATAAATAAATAAATAAGAAAAGATAACCTTCGTTTCATCAATTCAATATCTTTTATATCTTAGAATGTTATATGGGCGAAATGTTGATTTCAACGTCAACAAATCCATTTAAAAGGATGAAAATATTGCCAGGATGTGCAGTCAAAAACATCTTTATTGAGTTAGCCGACATCTAACTCAATAAAGAAATGTAAAGATAAAAAAAGTTGCACGGTGTGGCCGATTGTGCATCTAGCGGAACAAAATTCTAAAAATGAAGATCGGAATTATGATGGGAAACGTGTTGGTACTATTAGGCAAGATGTTAATAAACAAGAAAAGAGATAATTAATCCTGTAGATATGCCAATCGAGCACTTGAAAAAACAGCTAACCAATACCTTTCCACCTCTTTCATATTTTGAAGATAAATTAATTCACCTAGGACTCCATCTGGACTACTTCTACCTTGGAACCGTCATAGCAGACTGAAACGACAAGAAACCGCTCGACGTTTCCGACTACTTCAGCACTTACTAGACAAACGCTCTAACCTTTCGAATAATTTCAAAATACTCATTTACATGACCATATTAACACCTATTTGGACTTACTGAGTTGATCGTTGGAGCTCCACTAAACCATCGAATTCGTCTCGTATCCAATCTTTACAATCCAAAATCCTTCGTAAAATCCTTAATTTGTAACAAATAAAATAATCCATAATGATCTGAATGTTCCATATGTATCCGATTTGGCCCAATCCAGATACCTGTCCTTCCATAATAAACTTCAGAACCATCACAATTATCTCGTTTCTAACATTGCTTCCTCCTCGATCGATGATAACGCTCTCTCTTAGGCGTCTGAAAAGAAGATGGCCTCGTGATCTCCTAATTCAGATACTTTATTGGAGTGCTACCAAAGGGTAGATTCCAAGCCTTGTCATGCCATGCATTCCTCTGTATCGCATTTGCTGAATGTGTATTGATTTGTACAGTTGTAAATTTCTTAAATAATAAAAATAAAAAAGTAAAAGTTAGTTCGTTCTGTCTCTTAGTAGTGGACAGTATAAGAATGCTGTTTAATAATTTTTTTTTTTTTGTAGTTTAATAAATAAGGTATTTAGTCATGCCTTTTTCCTCCAATTTTATGTTATCTGAAACACTTATAATCTACGCCAATCAGCAACGCTTATCAAAAAAATAAAAAATAAAAAAACTCCTCCACATTTTAGTCTATAACTTCTTACTTTCACTTACCTATATATGAAACATATAGTAAAGGAAACTATTGTGATCATGAAAATTTTCAAATCTCAGTTTTTAACGGAAATATACATTTTGAGGTCCCCTGAGTATAAATAACTAAGTAACTAAGTAAATAAACAAGTCCCGCAAAATGGTATGTGTGTGTCTTAGCAGTCTAGCTCAAAAAAAGAAAATTCGTTCGAAAGTGAAATTGCATATTTGAGGTTTTAATATGCCTGGGATGTTACAGCAACTTTTTCGACTAACCGGAAGTGGCACTTTATCGAATCGATTTAGCACATTTATATCGATTTTCTCGCAAACGGTCCTAACGATTTTGATTAAAATCGGTGTATCATTGTATAATTAAGTGGTCTTTAATATCATTTAGGTCTTATCTCCGTTGATGTCACTTTACAGGGCTTAAATGCCCAATGTTCATATGCGTCTTCCTCTAAAGTACCTTTAACATGTTTTATTTTAAATAATTAACTATCTCTCATTATTATGTGTTACAAAAAAATGCTAAATATAACTTTTGAAAGAATTTGATAATTGAAGAAAGGAGAAAAAAATGAAAATGCTTGTCCAGGTCGAAAACGAATTTCCGAATTTTAGAAAAAAAATATGTAATATAGAAAGTTGTAGAAGGTAACGGAGAATGGCAAAAAAATTATAAACAATCATTTTTGAAAATGAATAATATTTTAACGTAAATCACATATTTTCAAGGAAATTAAATGAAATTTACTAACTAAATGTAAACTTTTAAAACATTTTTAAGTTTGAAAAAAGTATTTAAAATCTACCTAATCAAGGAAATGACATTGTTTAAAAAACTATTTCATTCTACTTGTGTAAAAGAAGGAGTAGAATATAAAATATCATAAAATTGAGTATTTTTTAATATAATGTAGGTTTTATTCTCATTAATCTTCCCTAACAGGACTTAAATTTATAATTTTTAATATTAGCTTTCCCTAAAGTAGCTTTATTTTTTTTTTTTTCATTTACAACAATTATTTCACATTGATCTCTCATAGAAAAAATAGTTTATATGAACCCGTTTAAAAACAACTATAATAATTGTGTTGCAGTTGGAAAAGTCTTGTTTTCGGAAAAATAATTAACTTAAGTAGCAAGAGCAGGAAACGATGGTTTAATGACTAGTATAATGGTCAGTAATAACGCAATATTTTATTACTGTTATTCACTGCTTTTTTCTTTTTTTAATGCGTGGCGGACATAGAACTTCTAGACCTTGCCACTTGGACTGTTAAACGTTGCTTCACGTTTTACGATATTATGAAAAAATAATTATTTCTTAGCAACAAATATTATTATGATCTGAAAAAAAAGCACGCATTCGTCTTTACAGATCACTACGCAAAAAAAAAAAAAAAAAAAAAAGCGCTATGTTAGTGTTATGAAAATGAAAAGAAATCTCGGTCTAAGTGTTATTTAATTACAATAATGTTATATTTGTTATTTTAAAATTTGCATGAAATATAAAGAATAAGATATTGATTTCAGACAAAAAATGGTTTAAAAATTATTCAACGACCAATTGTAACAATAACAGATTAGTTTGCATGAGTTGGAAATATTTCATAAATGGCTTCTAGACTTTTGTCCCGCTATATTCGCAATCGGCCATACTGTGCGTCAGCCAACTCAATAAAGAAATTTTTGACTGCACATCCTGACAATTTTTTCATCTTAATATTTTAAACAGACAACTATATACCTATCTCTAAACCCCATGTAATTTTTGGGTCTATTTTAGATTAGGCCCGCCAGTTATTTCATCTAATATCAGTTACTTATTGACAAATTAAAAAAAATATGCGTTAAAGAAACATATAATTTATTTAATAGGAACTTTTTGTACATAACCGAAAACATTAACATATTTTTAATGAGACCCAAATGTTAAAATGCTTAATGGTATAATTCCTCTTTCTTCACAGAAAATTTTGGCTCATTGGCTTGCATAAATAGTTAACTTCAAAAATATTCATCGTGTATATTATAACCGCAACTACACAAACAATACTAAATTAAATAATATTTAAACATGTGATTTTATTTCTATATCAATGGTATCAAGTTTCATAACAACTGTTACCAGTAGCGAATCCAGGATTTAATTTTTTTTTGGGGGGGGCTTCAGCCCGGAAGCTTTTTTTTCATAAAAATTACGATAATTACTTTGGAAAAACAGAAAGAAACTAAATACGTATATGAAATGGTGTTTAAGTGATTCCTTAAGTCCTTTTAAATGTAATTACGAACAATAATACTTTAAGAGGTATTTTTAAAAAAAAATTTCCATAAAACATGGTTATGTTTTACCATTTTGGGGGAGAGGGGGCTTCAACCCGAAAGTCCCTTCCCCCCATAGATCCGCCCGTGACTGTTACTAAATATCATTAAAATATCATTGGCGGGCCTTATCTAAACAAGACTCTATTTTTTTTTAAAGATTCGTAATGTAATGTAGTTTAATTTTTTTTTAACCCAATAAAACATTTAAGTAAAGCACCTAGCTCATTTTATTATTATTTTTAAATTTTATCTTAAATATCAAATATTTCTTTTAAGATTATTGCATTTTTTTTTATAAATCCAGACAAATATGTTTATCGAATATATTATAGTGAAATCAGTTTCAAACAGTTAATATTTATTAGATTTGTTCACTCATAGATAAAATTTCTAATATTGTACATTAAAATTTAAAGTATAACTCTCGTTTTGAATTTGCGCAAAACTATTCTTATTTTATGTATTTATACTAAATCTCAAAGAAGGCAGGTACATTCTAAAGGCCATCTTATCTATGGGATCGGTCAGTATCTATAGGATCCATCCCCTATCTCGAGAAGACCTTCGCACCACCCCGCGGAGTGCAGCCGTCAGTGGTAGGGTAGGGACCAACTAGTAGTGGGGACGTTCAGTCGCAATGGAAGGACGAGACAAGCAGGTCATCCTGTACTTCGTGGTCGCCTTGGCCGCGTCTTTGGGCCTCGGTCTGGCCATCGCGTACCTCGAGGTAAAGAGGAACCAAGAGATAATAGCGATGCAAAAGGAAATCCTAGAGCTCAGGAACGGTCTCCAAGAATGTCTAACGAAGATGGAAAACGTAACTCAAAAAGTTCAAGAGCAATTGGTAAGTACTCCCATAAGCATACAAAAAAAAAAAAAAAAGAGTGAATTTTATCTCTGGATTAGGAGGATATAAACAAATTAATTTTTGGTAAAAAAAAAACCAAAAATTTTTGCCTAAAAATCATAATTAAATGTTTAAATGTTTTTCACTTAAAATATGTTATCTCTGAAATCAGTGACCATTTTCAATTGAAATTAAAAAAATAAAAGTCTGATCCTTACAATGATATGTGCAATTAAAAAAAAATGACAGTTTGGTGATATGGTTAAATGATATATTTTTTCTTGTTTCAATGCTATCATGGAATTAGGAAGATAAAATGACTAAGAACATTTAATGAAAAATACAATAAAATCATAATGGTTACAATGTGATTTTTGTAAATCGATAAGACAAAAATACACAATTTTATATGTAAAAATATTATGAGTAACAATAAATCCTTAATAATTATAATTATCAATTATAAACAACATCAGAAATTAATAAAGCTATAATATTCGTTCATTGTTTCATCAAATTTTATAATTTTATTTTTCAATTAAAAAATAAATGTTGTTATATTTTATGCAGCCATTTCAAATATCAGAATATATATTTTCTGTATTACTTTTAAAAATGTCCTATATAATATGATTACTATAAACAAATTTATAATCAATAAAAAAAAAACTATAATATGACAGCCCAATACAATAATACAAAGGTAAGATGCTTTTAACAGTACATTAAAAATAACGAAGAACTATGTTGCCTTAAACATTGAATTTCTAATATTTTAAATAAGTAAAGATTTATTTTCAATGAATGAATAAAAATCTATTCAAAATAAATATCATATCGAATGTTAAAATTTTATTTTATTATTGGTTTTTCTCTAATTGCAAAAAATATTGAACGATATTAAAAATCATAAAACATGCAATTTTTTAGAGTTACTAGATGATAACAAAATATATAATAAAATAGCTAAACTAGATGATGTACATCGTCATAGAATAATAACCGAAATTATAAACAGTACGGTTTGTAAGATTATCACTTTTTTAAATAATGTATCTACCAATTGGATTTCTTCCTGCTGTGTTAAATATTATTATTAGTATTTAATGTAAAAAAAATGTCATTCGTGTGATTTTTTGATATTTTAAATATGATAAAAAAAAGTAAATAAAAAACTGCAAAATAAGCGAGTAAATGGGTTATGGTAGTAATCTTCGGATGGGGCTTCATGACCTGTCTTTAACAGCTACGGATTTCAAAGTATTAATAAGGCAAACTTATTTTTATTTAATTTTATTTATTGTATATATAAATATAATATAATAAGCTATATGGAAGCTTAGTAAAGAAAATAGATTCACTATATATTTTTTTCAAATATCTTAAGTGGGTCAATCTTTTTTTCAATCATTCGAAGAAATAGATATGAATACATTCAATAAAACTACTATTAATTGAAGGTAAATGTTTTTTTTTAAACAAAATGAAGTATTCGATACATCTATTTTAGTTTGATGCAGAGTGGAAAACGGGTCAAGCAATCTTAAGGCAACTTTCCATCTGATAGTCATGCCGAGCTTAAAAGTCTCCAGCGAAAATATTCAACGTGCATTTAGTATCTTTTTTTTTATAGAAAAAAAAGTCTAAAAAATATTATTAATCAAAACACTCTCACATTTATAAATATTTATGCTTTAAGAATTATTTTATATTACATTTTGATATATTATTTGTAGTTGATACGGTAATTTTATTGATTTTTTTAAATTACAAAAAGAGCTAAGAAAAATTACTAATGAAAAGAACAAGAGAAAAAACGAAAGTGCGTTACTTTCATTTCGCCCTATCATTTGGCCTTAAAAGCTAATCGATATTTCGAGAACCGTTTTAATGAAAAATATATTTTAAAATATTATGTATGAAAATATAATTTTAGAAATCGATAAAAAAAAATTAAAAAATAGGAAGGTCAAATATAAATTTTATTACCTATAGATATTTCGAATCTGGTTTGTTAGTAGTAATTATGTAGGCGTATATACTTATACTAAGAAACGAAAAATATTTACTATTTAACTGACAAAATTTAAGATGAATTGCAACTCCCGAAAAATTCTCACATAAAGAAAAACACAGCATTAACAAAAACAAACAAAAATAATTTATTTTTAAATTATATTGCACTAATCCAGTGAAGATTATAGAATTATAATATACTATTAATTGTAGTAAATACTTATTTAACAATAATAAAATTTTCAAAATTTAAATGTAATGATATTTATAAATGTTTAAATACAGAAATATTTTACTGTTATTACATTTACAGTTAGTTCTATAAATTTATTTTATTCATTTAGTAATTTGTAGTACGTACTATTTATTTTCATTATGTTTTGTGATTTGACTTGAAAATTTTGTCGATAAATTTGCTTAAAATTGATTTCATCATGTGATAAGTTGTTCTCTCTTCGTTTTTATTTTTTTAGAATTATTTTTCTTCTCTTAACGCAAAGTTGAACTTATTACTGATTTATGAAACTCATTTATATAGTTTTTCTATTATCTTCATACTAAAATCCCTTCGTAGGTTTTATTTGCTCTCTTAGAATCGGGTTCTTCTATCCCATCAGGATGTAATTTATACATAATATATGTCACTGTCGCTTACGATTTCGTCTCCATTCGCTTAATACTTTAATGACTTATACTTACAATGCTTCTCCGGCCATGCGTTACTATCCATATCCATAGAAAATATTTAGCTTTCATAAATCTCGTAAAAATAAATGCCAATGTTGGAAATTCTATCTCCTTGTGACACCGACGATATAAATTATTAAAACAGCATTAATTACCTATTTTTGTTTTTCGTACACAATAACGACAACTTTTAGAGGTTATTAAATTCATTATGAGACGTTTTGAATATATTTGTCAACTATAATTATCCTTTCAGAATGCCATGTTGAGGAAAAAAATACTAAATAAAAATAATGATTCTAATATGAAATATTTCTAAAAATTATGTGGTATTTCAAATAAATGAAGTGGTATAAGGAATCTATGTTGCCCTTCAAGGCTTTTAGTAACCAATTCGAACATAGCCGTCCAACGTTTTAAATAGGATCACAAACTTGTGTGACGGCGAACACTTTATTTTCAATTACCGTGACGCTCGTAAACTGTCTTCTTGTATATTTATGATTTAAATTATATTTTAAAATTTATAAACACCAGTAACCTATCAGAATAATCTTATTTTGTAAAATGATCAGATATGTAGGTAGTACTACGTCAAATATTGACCAATATATGGATGTCAACTGTCATGCATATTTCAATAATTATTAAAGACTAGTTACGGCGGAACGGAATATTTATTTTTAAATAATAAATATAACTACTAATTTTTCGATAACTTGTTCATTATATATATATATATATATATATATATATATATATATATATATATATATATATATATATATATATATATATATTATTGTCAAGTAGATATCAAAAATGGCTGAATTTAAGGACAATCAACTAACAAAAAATTTAATTAGCTTTAACAACAAAAAATTAATTTAAACAAAAAATACTACCCTTAAATACAACCCTTAAAAATAGTATTAATAATAAGTTTAGAATAAAATAATATAGTCCAGCAATAAAATATAGTTTATAATTTATTGAACGGATTTTCTTCAATATTTTATGATTTCCTTAATATTTAACTGTGGAATGTCCCACAATTTTTTTTAAGTTAATATGATAACATTCTGAGGGCGGTTTGATTGAAAAAAATGATTTATTTTAAATTATGAAAAAAAAAAAAAATCTAAGTCGATAACCTTACTATTATTTTAATATAAGGTAACGCATATTATTGTAATTTTTTAAATAAGGATTTCCAGAAACCTGACTTATTTCTAACCGCCTCTTATATTCTAAGTCGAATAAGTCAAATAATCGTTCATAAAGATTTTAGTTTGCCCTTATTTAATACCGAAATATTTTTTATTTTGATGTGGCATCATTTTGTGATCTTATTAATCTTCTATTATTATTAAAATCTGTTTATGACAGTTATGAATTCCAGTATTAGTGTTGAAGTTCATGGTGAGCTCCATGAAATTAATATTAATTTATACTGGTCTAACCACTCTGAAAAAGTAAAATCAAGTAGGCACTCCTAGATCGCGAAAAAGTGGAACTACTAGGTTTCAATTGATCTAATGATCAAAGTGCAGAAAAAACATACTAATTGAATATATAACACACTTTATAGAAGCTTTCTTAATTGATTTTATAATATTTAATTAAATATTTATCATTTGTTATAGTTTATTACCAATTAATATTTTCTTAATTAGTATGTTTAATAATCACATTATTTTAATTAAATGGTTTTCTAGGGAACGATATTAAATTTTTATTTCTAATAGGGTGTATTACAGATTCTGAGGTGTTTTTTTTTTTTAAATAATGAATAAATCATAACTATTTAGCAAATTTATATCACGTGAAGAGGAGCTTCCAATGGAGTCGTGGAATTTGATGCGAAGCAACACCATTTACAAATTATTGATTTTTTTTTTAATCAAACATTTTCGTACTAAATTATTCTGAGGTAAAATATTTTTTACTTGAAGAATTAGCTAATCATATGAACAGCTTATTTCCAAATTAAACTGCAATCCATTTCGCGAGAAGTCGAAATAAGTATAGATTTATATGTAGAATAAAAAAAAAAAAAATAAATAGTGAAAATAAATTTATTTAAAAAAATCGTCTGTCAGTCGCCATAGAGCCTTCATCAATGCCTGACTGAATGCCCTGATGTTGGATAATATAAAATATACTATTATATAATATAGTCTTTTTTTTAAGGAATAAAGCTTGTATTCATAAGTATTAAAAAATAATTAATATACTCGTAAAGCATTTATAACCTTTTATCCGATTGAAAATTAAAAATAAATAATTTTAATTTTACTATTATGTAAAAAAAAGTTTAAAAGTTTATAAAACAATTTTAATAAACTTTTCTTCCTGACCATACATAATGTTTCCATTGCAAACCAAATCCCAATTATCCATTTCCTGTTCCAAGAGCGGTCCTATTTAAGTTCAAATATTTTTAACTACTGTTTAAATAGTCATTAATATTCGGAAATATATGCAACGAATGAAGAATTCCTTAATTTATTTGATAATAAAATATTGTTACATTTGAAATTGAAAATATAGTTTTTCATTTCCTGAACAATTTTTAAGGATGATCAGATTTCAATGTGGAAATAAGCGGCTCATATATAATTTAACTATAGGAATTTTAAAAAAATAAATAAAATAATAATAATAACATTAAAAATGGAGTTGACTGGTTTTGGAATAGTATGGTACAATAGATAATTTATCATGAGAAATTCCATAATATTATGAATTGGTAATTATATATATAAAATCATCATGTCTCTTATTGTTTTCAAATATTATACTAATAATTTTTAAGCTGCAATAAAAGAAATGTGAAAATATAATTTACGATAAAAACAAATTTTCTCCCCCTGATTTTTATACATAATTAATTTTTTTATAATCCATGTTTTGAGATCCAAATAATATAATTGGTATGGAAAATCTATTTATTGCGTTTTCTGAAAAATATTCAAACGATTATTTGGGTTCAGTATGGAAATAAGCGACTTATATATGAAGTCATTCAGTTGACAGAATGACTAACTCCAATGCCAGCATTTTTGAATAAAGTTATTCCAGTTATATTTCTAGTTGGAAAATTAATAATATCTGTACAGACCGCGAGTAAGTTGATTCCAGAGATGGTGATTGCAGTGTTGAAATATAGAACTGAGTAATAAAGATATAGATTTTCCCAATAGAAATATCACTAAAATTAATAATCAAAGATGTTAAAACTGGAGTTAGTCATTCTGACGATTGGAAGGCTCATGTCATAATGTATATGATGATAATATGTATTTAGAAACGCCATTATTTTTATTATTATTATTTTTTTATGAACCTTTACAGAAATATTATTTTACTCTTTATAATTGTACATTTTTAAGTATAATTAATAAGTTAGTTGTACGTCATTGTTACAAGAACATTCGAGACATAGTATAATGTAACAAAAGATGCAACTCTTTACTCAGCTGTTGAGAAGCAATGACATGTGAAGGCTGTAAATGTATGCGCTGTTGTTCATTGACACATCACAGTATCAATATTTATGACTGACATTCCATTCCGAATTCACTAGTTCGTCATTGAATCAGTTTTTTTTTTTTTTATAGAAATTTAAATATTACTTCATTTTAAAAATACGTAAATACTTATAATAATTATAAAATGATGGTGATTATATGCATTTCTTTATAATATTCACATATATTTGTTTGGAACACATTATAAACATATATAGGTACATTGTTATTGAACAAATAGAAGGTGAAAAATAAATCTATTCCTCGTTTACAATTGCTTACGTAATATTGCTCATATACTTTTGGTTTATGATTATTTTCAATAATGAACCATTGTGATCGACCAAAACATTCAAATACTTAACCTCCTCTCAAAATTTGAGGTTTCACGTTTCAGGATACGTAGAATTCGAAAAACGAATAAAAAATTTTTTGTCCGTCTCCCGTCGTTTTCTCCTAAACTACTTGACCGAATTTTTTCAAATTTGTATATAACATCAGAGGTCAACCGAGGATGATCCTTCTTCATCGACATTACTATCCGCCTTTTACTTTCAAAATGGCGGTAGCGCCTAAAAGAATGTACCGATTTCAATGAATCTTCACTAAACTAATTTTCTCGACGCCCTTTAAATTTATCTACATAATGTATTTCAACGAAAAGAAGCTGTAAAAAAAGTTAAGAGGGATGGTAAAATTGAATTCCGAATAACTCAAAGTTTACACTTTTTGTGGGTAATGTGCGGTTTTTTAAAAATTTATGTAATTTCCTAAAAAAAAAAAAAAGAAGAAGCGTTAAAATCTGGCAATTAGGAGCAAAGATATGGTCTCTAGTTTTTTTTTTATATGTTCTACTGCAAATGTTATATCCTTTGTTTTGGTTTTTAAATTTTGAATGTGTTACTGAAGTAATGCTATTTTTTTTTAGCATATTACTAATGATTAAAAAAAAAAAAAGTTTAGTCCAATAATTGGAATCACCTTTTATTTATATTTCTTTGTAACTAGGAAGCTAATGTTACGTTAGATTTTAAAACATATAGCAACACGTCGTAACACCCTCGTTTTATTGATCGAATAAAGATCATTACAATTATAGGAGAAAGAAATATTATTTTGTTCGAAAATGATTGTTCCCTAAATGTATAATTGTTTGGAAATAATAAACCATTGTGAAATAGTTTGCAGTTAATTTTATTTTTGTCTATTTTTTAATTTAAATAAAATATAACAAGGTGGGGTAAGGATAGTAATGAGAATTGCTAATGTTAAAAAATAAGGGAAATAGTCTTTTCATACAATGAAACAGTTCAGACCATATAGAAAGTAGAAAAAAAATTATATAAATCTATAATTCTTGAATGCCCAAGCTATACTTCAAGCTTGAATTATTGCAGTCTGAAAGTGAAACGACTGGATGGCAAGACCTGTTTAAGATTGATGTATGATGTGAACAATCTTCATCAGTCAATTGTACGATGGAATGGGTCGGTATGGGAGATGATAGAGCTCGCCGGATAGTAATGGTATGTTATAAACTAGAGTAACGTATTTTAAAACAAACATTTCCGTTACTAAAAAAGAAAAGAAACTACAAAACTACAAGACATATCGGAAATCGTATATGAAAATGATAAAATATTCAATGAATTAATGACTGAATGAACTTTGAATTGAATTCATGCTGGCCGAACGTGTTCGGGCTGAAATGACGTTGGTTCGCTCCCGACCTTGTTTGGGTTAACATTTATTTATTTTTCGACACTGAGTTTTAGAAACCTTTTTTATTCACTAAAATCTTAGAATATTCTATCAATTATTCGATAAAAATACTACTTAAAATTGAAGAATAAAATAATAGAAAATTATTTCATTTATAATATTAGTACAAATAGTGGTTTTATTCCAAAAAGTTATTATATAACATAACATAAAGTTAAAGAATCAAATACTGATGAATGTTTTCTCAGTGAAATGAGAACATTTTGTACTGTGTCACTATTTTTCGGTATATAAAAAGGTTTGCGTCAAAAACTTAAAAGTTTAGCTTCACTAAAAATTTACTTGGATTTTTTTTTGCAATAAATATACGGTATATGATTTTTATTCAGAATTAAAATTTATCTTCCGTTGAAAATATTTATAGTGATTTTTGTGTTGCATAAAAAAGAAATCCAGCAGGTTCTTAACAATAATTTAAACAAAAAAAGCTTTAACCTCACAAGGATAAATATATAATTTTTAAATAGACACACTAAGTAATAATTTTCGAATGAATTTGAAACCACTTAAGGAGATTAATTAATTCAATTTATAATATGTAACTGATAAAATAATCTGTCAAAAATTTAACTTGAATATAGATAGATTAATAAAAATAATGCTCTTTATCATTAAATGAGGACATTTATAACAAATATATTTTAATCTTTTTAGTCCTCGTAAACATGTTCATTTTAAGTTCTGAATAATTACCCACACCAAATATTATATATTATTTCTAAAAGGTGATTTTTGTCGGTACGCCGTAACTTCTTCTATTCTTCATCAAATCCAATGATTGAGCCATCTTGAAGATCATCACGTGCGAAAAATAGTGATATCCCCCCGAAATTTCTGTGAAAAGATTTATGAAGGAAAATAAACTTTATTTACAAATAACTCAAAAAGTATATTATATATATAATTAACAAAGATAAAGTCTATTGGATTTGGTATACTTAATAATTTCTTCCGCTTTGAAGGTACTTCGTTTACTATTCTATAACACTTTTTTTCGTGGCTGATATTTACTTTATTATTTGTTATGGGTATTTATTGTTTGTACATTTTATATTTTTAAATAATTCAGAATATCACACTATTGAGGCTTTATTTTGAATACTATCTTTCCCGTTAGCATCAAAAATAGTCGCTAGAAAAATAATTTGTTCTATTATGTTAGATGGAATATCGTAATGGACCAAGGGAAATTCAATTAATTCCTCCCTCACGTAATACATAGGATCTATTTGTTATCATATTATTTGGCTAAAGGAAATATTCTGCGAATTATTCGCACGGACCAAATAGTAGAAATAATTATTCATTATGAATATACATCTTTTATTCAAAGTCGAATATTATGAATAATTTAAACGATGTAGAATAAGTTGCAAATGTGTCACCATTTCCTTTAAATAAAATTCCGTTACATTTTGCTAAAATATTGACCGTGAAAAGCCTCAAAACAAATTATTGTCTTTAAAAAAAGTTTGTGAGAATGCTAAATGAAAAATAATTTTTAAAAAACGTTTTTATTATTTAATAAATAATAATAAACGAAATAGGGCTATAATAATCAATTTTAAACATTTTTTTAAAAGTATTGCCATATAGAAACAGTGCTCGAATCTTGTTATCTGCAAGAGGATATATGTGGTCATATATACCATCGAAGATAATTGGCTGTGGGCCGAAGTACTCCTGCAGACCTCTTAGCATGTTGAGTAGGGGCTATCGAAAAGTCAAGAGCTCCGGTCGTTAGGATATGAAACGAGCCTACATCTCATGTTGTATTTCTGAGATACGAGTGTTGTGGTAAGAAGGGTAAGGAAATTAACGTTGTTACTCGTTAATTTACTTGCTTCAGGCTAAAAAGAAAATAGACTCATGACCAATTAAAATATTAATTTTATCAGAAGTAAAAATTGAATTAATTCAAGCATTTCAATAAATTTATAAACAATTATCAAGTGAATAATAAAAATAAGAATATTTCTTTTAAAATAACATTTTTAAATAGAAGGCTGACCAGATTACTTAAAGATACTGCTAACAATTCTATTTTTAAAACATAATCTGTAAAGGACAGATAAACTCTAAGAATGAATTTGTAAACTGCATTTTTTACCGTTATTGACTTTATTATGGTTTGTTTACCCTCAAATAGTTTATTTCACTATTTTTGTATGATCAAGGTATTATGTCACGATAAAAATTTGTATCGATATTGTAATTAAGATTAATAATTTAGACTATTGTGTTTGTTTCCATTTGAATCGTAAAATAATTTGATAAAAAAAATTGAAACAAAAGGTGGCTTACAAAAATATTTGACTATTTAGCGTGGACCTACACCTCCAACATTTCAAAATAACGAGGTTAAATAGGACAAATAGTCTAATATTTTTGTGATAATATTATCTTACAATCCAAGTGGAAAGCAAATGGGTATTTATGAGTTTTTAATACCTAATTAATTAGACATAGTTTGCCGATCTGCAGATCGAAAACACCCCAATTCCGAGAATTTCGGTAAATAAAATATATTTGTAGGTTACGAAGAGATGAAGCTATTTACGAAGTTTCAGTTGTATGCTAATAATTTGATAAAAAGGGGTCTGTACCACGGGCTATTGTGCTTGCTAATTGCCTACAGTATTCCAGATTGATTGATGTTAATTGTAACTATTGACATTCTTATCAGTAGTGTCGTTACGTTGTAAAACCATATTTAATAAGTTATCTTTCAAAAGCAAAATTAATACCTAAAATCGGCTATATAGTTCCTCAGATTAAGGTGTTTAAACAACTGTTCAGCTGGATATTTATCTCTCAAAATCCGTTTAAATAAACTTATTGGATAATAATGATTGGTGATGCTCCACATCATAACCAAAACCAGGCCAAACAGGACTCAACCATACCTCAACAAACACAAGAACCCGTTTCCAAGCTACAGTTTATCATATATCTCTCTTTATTACCATACAAATTATCAGATCGCTGTGATTTCTCTCGAAAGTTCCAATTAAAAAAGATAACCAGGTCGTTGATTCAGATTCGCAATTAATCACAAAATAATAACACGTTGCGTAAATATTATAAACACTCGGAAAGGTTCTGCACGGATTTGATACATAATACACTACGCAACGGTGACATATAAGTCTGAGGAGACTTTCTATTAATTGCGGACATGTGTCTGGTTTGTCTACGCTAGAAAAGTTAATGAGGCCTGAAAAAGAGTGTGTTTGTTTCATTTTTTTCTCCCTCTCGGAAACTAATGGTGTGAAAAATTAGATGGTTGGATAACCTATATTTCAACTTTGTTCGAAAGTGTTGGAATACAGGTTCTCCGAAATGCCCAGTTTCAATTTTTTGTAATGTAAGTTTCTCTACTTCTTGTCAAAATAATTAAAGGATACCTTAATACCACTTGGAAACTGAACTCGTAGTGTGGAAATAATTATCTGTCTGTTTATATTCCGTTGCCACGTTAAGTTAATTATTGTGTTTCGCTGTATCATTAAACTTATTATTAAAATTTAAACTAAAAAACCAAAAAGTAGCTCCAAAAAAACCCAACATTACTTATGAACGAGAGCTCTTACTTTGAGGATATCAATCTCGTCCAGACACGTCCAATTCCTTTTGCTTTCTAGATACAAGGTAGATGGATTAGAAATGAGAGGACTGGATAGGCTAAAGTTTCAAGAAAACAATTGATTCGGGTGGCAAATTAATTAACTAAATAAGTAAATACAACTTATAATAACATTTAGTTTTATATATATATATATATATATATATATATATATATATATATATTATTAGAAATTTCCACTAATAGTAGGTTTCTGTAACCTTAGTGTTGCCCAAATGCGATACAAAGGCGATTCTTGGTCTTGCAAACTCAGTCTTGATCTTGCGCAAGTCTCGCAGCAGTTTTGCAGTAACCTATTAGCTTATTACTATTGAAATATTATTGTAATTTTTTAGATAGGAGAAACCTAACTAAGCCCGAATGAAAAATTAGAAGAGTTAAGTGCAAAAGTATATTGTTTATATCAGTTCTTTACATATAATAACTAAAATTGTCAACTATTAGTAACTATTTTGCCTTACTTTCAAAATAGATTTTTTTTTACCAGTCTTGGTAACGGTCTTGCAATAGTTAAGCGGTTTTCGCAACATTTCTTAACCTAGAGTGCTTGGATGACTTCTTTCCATAATGTCCTATCTAAGGTCCATTCTTAGACGATGACCCATCATGGATTCCTCCTCTTCATTATCCCAGGTCTTCTTCATCTTCTTCTTAGTTTTCCATAATTGGACTTCTTTGGTTAGTCTTCCTACAGGCATTCTTTTCAAATGTCCATAGCACTTCAGTTGTTTTTTCTCAATCTCTACAGAATGGTTCTTTTAGCCTCCATCTTTTCTCTGAAGGTCGTATTTCTCACTTTATCCATTCTGGATATTCCTGCCTGTGGCTAGGAGTTTCTTACTGAGGTTTTTTAGTTAGATGAAAACTTATAATATAATTAAATAAATTAAATAAATCAATGCACATTTAAATGGGCCTAAGTGATTTCTTTGTTTGATGTTCAGGTCAACTGTTTCATTTTTGAGAACCACCCACGCCTTATTATCAAGAATAAAAACATTCTTTTCAATTATTTAATTTTTGTAATCATTTCCATGTTTCATTTGAACCTCTTCCTCAAATAATTCCGCAACAGTCAGATCTAAGATTGAAAGAAAAATCTTTGACATAGCATCATATATAATTTTTATAATTACATAAATTTTATTTACTTCTACAATTTAAATTATTTATCAATACAATTCTCTGAATATTTTAATATTATTATTAGTTACACACATTCCTGGCTCACAATATTTAAAAAAAAATATTCTCAACTTAAAATGACGTTTAGTCGGACGAAACTTTTCATTACAAAAAATAACATAATAATAAAACATAATTAAATAGAATTGGAAAGTAGAAACTAAAATATTTGGAAAAGGAAATTATTGAAATATTTTAAGTGGAATTAGTTGGTGTTAAATATTAAAAAAATATATGAATAATTTGATAATGGATTGATGGCTGACTGTAGTACATGATCGAAGAGAAGTTGGTTAGAGTTTTCAGTCAAAATACAAAGTATTTTTACAAGTAAATTATTATATAATTAAACACATATTCTTTATTTATTTTTACTTTGTATTTTGATTGGAAAACCCTAACCAATTCTCTTCAGTTGTGAATAATTTGTTTAAAAAAGAACTTATTATTCCGAGTGACTATTCGGTCGTTCATGATTTCAGTGGACACCCAGCCTTGAAGATTTTATGGGGTATGTTGAATCGATGAAACGCAATATAAATTTAACTTCAATTGCGGGCCTAAAATCACGTCAAGATATATTTTTGATCCATTGATCTTCGAACAGTATTGATTATCTCATACCATAAATCTGCACCGTCGGAAATTGTTCATTATTCTTTGGCATTCAATGATAAGAAATCAAAATATAGAAACCGTAACAACATGGCTCGGTGGTTTTTTCTCTGAAATGTTTGATCGCTCGTTATCTGGGAATTATTGATGCGTTTATAAAAGAGGTCAAAATGGTCTCTGCTTCCTGTGTTGGGCAGAGACATATTTTTAATCCCACATTAGAAATATTAAGTACCAGTTTATTTTTCATCTAAAATACGTTTTTATATAAAGTCTTGCACTAGTGTATTCAAGTTTGAGGTGGAGGAACTTTCGGTCTGTAGTTTCACAAAATACAAAACGATTTGTTTTCATTATTATTTATATGATTAAACTGAGCCAAATAATTTAACAATCACAATATATCGCCCATTTATTTAAAAAACCCATTAAGTATATTTTTGATGGACCTGAAATGCAAAGAACGTCTTTATGAATTTCGACTTATTTTTTTGACAAAAAAATAATATATTAAATGCACTAAAATGACACTAACTCCTTTATATAACAAATTTAAGTTAAATGTGAACAATTTTCTGATTTCACTAGGGGAAAATCCATCAAAATATTTGTGATTTTAGGTTATGAAATATCACTTAATGATGTTTTTTAAACCGACGATATTCTTTTTTTAAGTTATTACGAATGTGAAGAAAAGATATAAAAACATAGACCTTAAAAGCATAATTATTGTTATGATTACCGTTACAAAGAAAAAAAATTAGACCCAACTCTAAATTAAATTCTGTATCCGCTACTGAATTCTAGCTTCTGAAGTTATAATAATTACCATTATACCATACTAGGCCCATGCTACCTGGTAGGATTTTATAGTTAAAATTTTATTTGTTACTAAAACTTGAAATATTTAATATTAAAAGGTACATCGCCTAATATACCTTGATTTATATAGTCAAAAAATATTCATATATATTTTTATATAAGTTTATTAGAAAAAGGATTTCTCAGTCTCGATAAACAATAACTTTGTTTCAAATGTTCGCCTGTTTTGATTTTACATGTAATCCAACATTTTTATCTGAAAAAACATATACAAAAATCTTTCAGAGGATTTACATTAGACATTAGCCCATTTTTGAAAACTTAATAACCTTAAAAACATTATTCACCAATCAACAATATATATATATATATATATATATATATATCTTGAATATATATATATATATATATATATATATATATATATATATATATATATATATATATATATCAGATTATCCCTGATGATGCATGAAGAGACGAAGATTTGGATAGATTTGAAATAAAGTTATTATTTATCGAGACTGAAAAGGACTTTTTCTAATAATACGTAATATAGTCATTTTTCCAAGATCATCTTTTATATATATGTTTATATAGCAGGAGGATTGAAGTATTCAGATCATAATAAATTCATTAAGACCTTTCCCGCAAAAAAGGCAAATGAGCTTGTGAGTCCTTATTATAGTTAACTTCTCAATAGTGTATAATATACTTAAAGTATCGATCATAACAGAGATAAAAAAAAAAACTAATATTTTCTTAATGTTTTGAGATTAAATAATATTAACGGATTATTCAGCACTGTAGACATAACCAATAAAAAACACTTCTAAAAATAACCCATTTTTATTGGATTCGTAAACAAATCAATAAACTGATTAAAAATTCATCTGGCACTGCTGATTAAGACGTTACAACATCCGTTGTTCTAAATAAGTTATAATTTCTGAGGGTGGAATAAAAAAAAAAAAAAAACAACTTGAAAAATTAAAATGATTAATATCAGATTTGCAATTTTCTTAAAATATAAAAACCTTCAAGTAGTCAAAAAACATTTATTCGATGAGATGATCACGGGAAATGGATCAGCCACATGATAGAACCTATCCCTATTGTCTACATGTGAAGTGAATTTACATTTTAAATTTTTATTAGAATGCTGTTGGGGAAGTTAGTAATTTAAATGAATATATACGAACAAACGAAATTAACTGAAATATTTACTTGTCTTTTGCGTAATTTTTCTTTCATTTACAATTTTATTTAAAATTATGTTACTCTGTGAATTAGAAATAACGTGATTATGTTCGAGGAAATTACGAGTTGAGAAGAGATAAATAAATCTTTACTGATTTTTCTATTTTTTTAGCCGTGAGAGAGGTTAAACAAATTGGGTTCAGATAGAAAATTTTCACTTCCATTTTTTATTTTGCACCTTAAAGAACAGATTCGGTTATTAGCATCATTCCAATTTTGATAAAAAAATTTAATGGTCCTATATCAATTTCATCCTCTTCTTTCGTTTCTGGTTTTGTCCATTTTTCACAAATTAATAACATTTACAATTATAAATGTAAATTAAATTACTCTTGTAAACATTGCTCTGATTGTCCGTCATTTGTATTATACTTTAAAAATGAAACAATAGTTTTATGATAACTGTAATATGTGATGAGTACTTTTGATTTAAATCTATTTGTTAAATCTCTAACAAAAAAAATCGTAATTTTTTTAATATATCTTCTGTAATGGTGGTCAATGATTGGTCGAAACTGTATCGAACGCAATAGAAAATTAAATATAAAAGCATAAGTTCTTATTTTTATGATTAATTAAAAAAACATCTCTGTTGATTTCCGCAAACGGGTTTCTGAATTCTCCATAGTATTTAAATTATGAGATATTTTAATCTATATGTTCAACAGAACTTATCATTTGGTTTAATGCATATTTTTCTCTTGTTTACTCTCTAACACGGCATCGCGTTAAAATACTATTTTGAATAAAACATCTCTACAAATAGGATGAAATGCTAAAAAAATTCCCTCGCTTACACTATGCATAGTGTTGCCCAAATGCGAGACCGAGACGAGTCTTGGTCTTGCATACTCACTCTTGGTCATGATCTTGGTCTTGCGCAAGAGTCTTGCAGTTACTTATTAGCTTATTACAGTAGATATATTACAATATTTCTTTAGATAGGAGAAACCTAACTAAGCCCGAATGAAAAATTAGAGGTGTTAAATACAAAAGTATATTGGTTATACAAATTATTAACATATATCAACTAAAATTGTCAAATATTAGTAATTATTTTGCCTTAATTATTATTTAAAAATCGATTTTCTTTTTACCAGTCCTGGTCTTGGTCTTGCAACAGTGAGGCGGCCTTGGTCTTGGTCTTGCAAAGTGCAAAAAACAAAACAAAAAAAAACTCGTTCTTATTTGGTTTTATGAGATATTTTAATGCAAAAATTAGACTTCAATTAGACGACTCGCATCGACTTTACCCGAATGAGCGTTACTTATCTGAGCATGACGCCTCAGTCTCATTCACTACTCTCAAAAAAGTACAAAGTGCGCCTAAATAAGTTTTCAATTCAATTTTTTTTTTAAAATATATTTAGAAATATAACGAACTGTCACTTGGACGATAAAAAAAAAACTTTTGTGGTGTATATATTTTTGCATATTTTCTTAGGCTCTCAATAAAATTGATGAGGGCGCAAAACTTATTGACTCGGCTCAGTTTTTTTTTTTCTTCAGAATATTTCCAGAACCCTTTGAATAACTCTCCTTAATGGCAAATGTCAATATTCCTCCTAATTAGACCGAGGAGGAATCGTTTCCGTTGGATTGACTATTGACCGATTATAGCTTCTTCGACATTCCTCCCGTTACGCAACCATCAATAATACGTTTTCGTTTTTTATTTTTAAACCAGATTTTTAGGTCAATTTCATTTCTGAACTTTGTATTCCCTTCAGCATTTATTTTTTTCCTCGTTTCCTTTTATGACCGTCAGTAATTGGTGATGAAAGAAGTTCGATCAAGCAAATCTATTATATTTTCTGTTTATGGCATACCTTGTTCAAAAAGTAATACTTCTTGAACCAAATTTTTTAAAGAAATCATTAGCCTTCGACATATCACCCATTCCGAACAAAAGTATATTAACTAAAAAAAACAAAAAATTTTTACGAAACAATGTAGTCAAAGATATTGTTAACTTTCACTGGGAAAAATCGTATAATACTAAATTAGCAGTAAATCCATCTGGGAGCGCCATGAATCTTTTTTCTTCCTACCTATTATCCTGGTTCTAAAGCTTTTTTACGGTCTCCTGAAAAATGTACTCGTTTTCAGTTAATACACTTTTCTTTGGGATGAACAATATGTAGAAAGATATAAGGCGTGCAAAATTAGTTGAAGCGAAGGTATTTGATTATGGAAATCGAAATATGCATCGATTCCCATAAAAGGCCGAAGAATCATTTGGTGTATTTTTTTAAAAAAAACGAACCTAAATATTAAAAAAAATTGTTAAAAAATAAGTTTATTTCGGAACAGCCTTTTTTTCCAAGGAATGCGATGAAACTTTGTATTTCTTAAACATTCGTAAAAATATAATAATCAGACCTTTTTACACAGTTTTATTCAAATGTAAATTAAAAATAAATAAATTTTATTGTAAACAAAATGTTATTTTTTTGTAATACAACTTTAATAACTTTTGTATCCTGAATCATACACAATTTTTTCTCTTCAAAACAAACCCCAATGAACCTTTCTTTCTGTTAAAACCCCGGTATCGAAGTTTATTTATTTTAATTTAATTAAATTAATTTATAAATTTTATTTATTATAAATTAAGTTTATTCTAAAAGGAATCCTATTCAAGTTTCAATGCTTTAATTAGAAATTTAAAAAATCTATTATTTTCGAAAATGAGTTGCACAAATAAGAATTTCTAAATTTATTTTATAAAAAATATTGGTTTTGATATTGCAATTGCAATAGAAAATATTTTTAATATAAATTATAAAATGTTTATTTATATCCAATATTATTTCAAAGTTGAGATATAATTTATTTTTCAATACCTGTGATGAATTGATTAAAATGAATAAAATATAACTAACATATCATGATCTTAAATATTTACATTACAAGTATGGAAAACTTTATAAATTGTTTAATTGTGAATCATAATGCATTTGAAAATTAATAGATGACAATATAAATTAAAATAGTATAAGAAACATACAGTATATGTGCGAATTTAGTTTTAAATCATAACATTTAATAAAAAGCAATGATTAACCATTATGAGCTCGAGACAAATAATTATAGCATTTATTTAACATACACATGTTATGTAATTTTAACGTGGTAGAATAATAACACAATAATAAATTATAACGTTTACATAATCACTTAAAAAAATAAATAAAGAACTTAATTAATATCTGTAGTGAATATATCAAATTTAATAATATGTTTATGAACAGGAAGAAAACACTTTAATTAAATTATGTATGCAATAGCTGACAGTTAAATTCTAGGAAATGCCTAGGATTCGTCGAAGAGTGGTGGATAAAGTTTTATGATTTAATTTTCACTACTTACTTTCTGAAAATATTCCAATAAATCCGTAAAATTCGTTAAGATTTAATTCATTGAAATTATGAATCAAATATATATATATATATATATTACAGCTATTATAGAAATATTAAACTGGATACTCCGTAAGTAGAGAGAAATTTTTGTAGGAGTGACGGATGACCTCATGGGCTACGAAAAACTTCATATAAATAATGGGCCAATTTTCTGTAGAAAAGTAGTAAATTCAAGTTTTGTGTTTTTTTAAGTAGGTCATGTTTTTCATTGAATAGGAAGAGATAACTAAAGAAATATTTAGTTCAAGTAATTAACGATTGCTTCACTGTAAATTAGATAAAATTTACTTCAAATGAAAATGGAGTTCGTTGTTATTAAAACTAGTTAAAGAGGACTTTCGAGCGCCTAAACAAAGCTATGTTGTATGTTTAAAAAAATCATAAATTAATTGCGATTTTTTATAATCATCATCCAACTATACTAAAGTTACTCCACTTTTAGGAAAACTAGCTCGTTTAATTTTATACTACTTAAATTGAGGAGTATGAGAAATGTTCAGCATTTGATCCTCTTTATAATGAGCTATTATTTATAATTTACATTTCATATTATTATACTCGCCTTGTTAATGTTTTCTATCGTGTGGTCTAAAGTATACACCCTAGTTTCTTTTAATTCTTATGTGACTTATTGTTTTATATAGAGATGTGAGTAGGTTCAAACTAAGGATTATCATATCTTACTTTCTGGGTATAACCATATTGAAACATATTCATATGAGACATAGGAAAAAACTGCTTGAATGCTGAGACGAGAGAGTGAAAGAGAGATAAGATCTTAGATCTTTACACAGTTGCTTCCATGGCTCATTGAGGTTTTGAGACAGGCACACATGTCCGAACTGGCTATCTCTAGTTTGTTTATTGTAAGAATCTTAAGGACGCCTTGATAAGAGAACCAGGCCTCCTAAGAGTTTTTGTCTTTTACGTCCTCAGTCCTGTCATAAAATACCAATTTCCATCAAAGGACATGGCATACTTAAATAGTTCGAGAGGAAAAGATGTCATGGACCACACAGTAATGCGTGATATATCCGATGGCTTAGTTTTGTTTAGATTATTTTAAAGTTTCAAAAGGTATCCAAAATAGTACTCTTCCAAAATAGTCTATACATCGAATTTCCATTTATCGAACTTTTTCTTTGTAACTTCTAATTTTTATTAGAAAAAATATTTTGTATACGGAATAAAAAGTGGCAGTTAAAATATTCATGAAAAAACGACCTTAATTCACGTACATAAAAATAAATAATAAACAAATGAAAAACATGTTTCACTGTTTCATAAAGCAATGAGAATTTTAGGAAGATCTGGTTTAAAGAAGATGCTATTGAGGCACCCAAAAATATTAGATTATCTGGATATTATTTCTAATAGACAGTGAAATTTTCATTTCAAGTTTCAGCTGCCAACAGTTCATCAATACAGAACGACCCTTTACCAACGATATTATGTAAATTTAAACCGAATTATCAATTGTTTAATATTAATAATTTTTTTATTATTATAAATAAAGGTGTAATAATAAGATACATGATTATAAGATAACAAGACATGAAATATGAGACTACATCGGACACGTTCCTGGATATAAGGCTGAGACTAAAAAGGCGCTGGTTGAGAGATCTCCTTCCTTAAACAACAAACGTAATTGAACCAAATCAGGAAAGGGAGAGGTACTGCAGAGTACTGTTATTCCTCATGCCTGACATGTCATTATTTCTTGCTCATTTGCTGATTGTCAACAGACAACAGTCGATAGCTGCAAATAAATATTAAAGACAAAACAAAAAAAATCAATTCGAATTACTTTCTATTATTGTAAACATGGTTACTAAACGGAAATCATTAATTGTGGAAGAAAAGTTCGACTTAATAAAATAAATAAAAAGCGGAAGAGAAAATTAAGTTGTGATGAAACAAAAAAAAAAGTTTACAAAGTAAATCAGTCTATTTCCTTCGCATTTTTTTTTTTTATAGATAAGTAAGAAAATATGCATATACGCATAAACACTTCACTAAGAGTACAATTTTATTTAAAAAATGAATAAAATAATTCTATAAAAAAATCCAATAAATAGCATTAAGTTTAAAAACTTGTTCAATCTCCAATTATTTACTGCAATTTTTTTACTGCCTACCACATTTCATTGCCAATTTGAATTTTATTATATTTAAATGGATTTTATTAATTTTAATTGTTAGATGGAAATTGATGTCAGGACGTTTATACATTATTCACCAAATTACCTCCATATTTGGACCAAGTCGACAAGTCGAATAAGATTTTTTTTAAATATAAATATTAAAACACGTTTGGGATGGATAGGACAGAATCGCGGAATTTGTTAAAATTGATATTTGATCATATTTTCACTATTTTTTTAATTTTCTCTAATTTTGCAACAAATGGTCCATAAGTAGCGGATGGAATTTGTTAAAATTGATGTAGAAATACCAACATGCCGGCCCCCAAAATCCCAGGTCATTTCATCAAGATCGGATAAATGTCAACAGTAATATACTCGTCTTGCATTTGAGTACATACCAATAGTTACGGAATCACAATTTTTCCTCGGTGCCTCCTAGATAAAACGCAGGATATTTTCGATTCTAAGCATACATTTTATTTTAATATGCTGTCATTGGTCTCAATATTTTACAAACAATATGATAAGTTTATTAAATTTTTTATTTACTAAATTTATTATATTTCTTTTTATTATGGTAAGGATGAAAAATTGCAATCTTTCTATACATCAAAATATATTCAAGTGACCGCCATGTTTGATTTACTGAGGTTCGACGTATCTAAAAAAAAAAAAAAAAAATGCTATGACGAGTACCGAAATATCTTATCGAACTGATCATATATTTGATACAATGCACAAACATGTTGACTTATCAGAATGTAAGCAGACAACAACACGATTTGTCTATCGAGTACCATTTGCAACAACATGTCCTCCAACAATCAACAACGTCATGCGTTAGTTGCTAGTTACAGATAAGGGATTATCCGAAAAACGTTTTAACATACGTTTTAGGCCCACATATATAGCAGATAGTGATCTTCAAACGATGCATTTAATAGTCAAATTCCCAATGGGCTATAATTATCTAATTAAACCGAGATCCATCTGGTCTGTATAAAAAATAGCTCCGTTTCGTTCCATCCATCATTCCTTCTTTATATAACTGCCGTTCCTTAGATAATATTCTTTGGAATGGATGCCATTCTGTACTGAAGTTTTTTAATTTAAAAAAAAAATTAATCAAAATAGCAAGAAAAGCTAATTTTTTTTCTTTTTGAACAAAAAATATAAAGTGAATTTTTTTTTTTAGCTTATAGCCTTTAATTTAAGAAACTCTTGTGAATTTCATGGTATGGTCAAGTTCCCAAACTCGGCGCTGAGCTCGTCGATGGTATCAGAAATTGATCATTCCATGGATTCTGAATTACAAGTTATCTTAGCAACTTGGTTATTACGCCCTTGAGCTACTGTGTCATTTTTAACTATTTTTTAATCAATTCATCATTCCATTACTCAACTCCTCAATGGGATTTAGCGTATTCCATTATTAATCGATTGAATTACCGATGGCTCAACGGTTCCTTGGAGGTAAATGAATCCGCTGGTTGTAAATTCATTACCTAAGTGCTATTTATATATTTATAAATTTTGTAATTTATATTACATTAATATCTCATTTATTAAATTAGTAAACAAATAATTGAAAATTACAAAAATTAAAGTCCGTCAAAAGATCTAAAACCTATACTCATTAATGAATAACATAGAGTTTTTTTATTTATAGACATTTCCACCAGTTTATTCATTTTTTGTTGGTTATGAATGACGAACTTTTCGAAGTCAACCTGTATGCTTTACCCATATTTTTTATTAAGGAAGGAGATGGTTCGGGTGGCGATCATAAATAGACTAAATAATGGCAAAACTATTTTATTAAAAGCCAACGAAACTCCTTGCTGAACACACCTCCCAGAAGAAGACCTGCAAAGTCGTGCCGAAACGTTGGCTTTTAATAAAATAGTTTTGGCACTATTTAGTCTATTTATGACCGCCACCGCGGACCACCTCCTTCCTGAATAACACAACGGTCAACTATTAACTATTCCATATTTTTTATGTTACTTGTAATGTTTAGTTTGACTACATAAAATGTTTACTATGTTTATCTTCTCGTTTACGACTTGACAACTATCCCACGTGCGTAGGTAAGATACCTGGGCAAGGTTTAACCCGCAAAAACGCGCAGTGTAGAGGATGTTGTAAAACTGATTTGCTTCCTCTAACACCTGGTGGCTTCTTCAAACAATTGGTTACCGGAACTTATTTTTTCTTTTACCGGGGTTAGTTTCCTTAAGAAAACGTAAATACATTCAATTGCGTAGTTATTTTTCTCAGATAAGATCTGGTTCCGCGACTAATGTCCCATATTTTAAATGTATGTAACCCTACATTTACCTTGATCGATTACAGAAGGCCGTACTATAAAATAGTGGGGGGATAGGAATAGAATGAATGAACGGAGGGATAAGAACGGTTTTTAATCACCTGCCAAGCTTTACATTGAAACTTATATAATTCTAGAAACATTGTTTTTAAACAAAAAATAACTTAAAACATAATAGTTTTTTGGAAAAATTAAATTTTGGGGTTTTAAATAAGGAAGATTATTAGACCATCTCATTTTCAATAATGAATTGTAATTCAATAAACCATTTCCATTGATTTTATTTGTATTTGAATGTGTTGATCTATATCTAGACGGTATGAATCCTTTAAGGACGTAAACTAATTTTAACATTTATTTCTACTCCAACACTTACTAGACAAACGTTCTAAGCTTTCGATCAATTACAAACGACTTATATATTTGACAATAATAAGACCTATTTGGACTTACGGAATTGAGCTTTGGGGCTCCACTAAACCATCGAATTCCTCTCGTATCCAATCATTACAATCCAAAATCGTTCGTAAAATCCTCAACGCTCCTTACTTTGTCACAAATAAAATCATCCATAAATACCTTAATGTTCCATATGTTTCCGATTTGGCCCAATCCAGATACCTATCCTTCCATAACAAACTCCAGAACCATCCGAACCCTCTCGTTTCAAACCTTGCTTCCTCCTCGATCCCTGATAACTCTTCGAGGCGTCTGAAAAGAAGATGGCCTCGGGACCTTCTAATATAGAATTTCAATATGAGTTCTACCAAAGGGTAGTTTCTCTTCATGTTGTACATGTCATGTTACCAATGTCACATTTACTTGTTGTGTTTTTAATGTAATACAGTTGTAAATTTCATTAAAATAAAAAAAACATTTTTTCAAACAGCCATTTAAGCAACCAAAATGTATTGAAAAATAAATAAATCAAGACCGATAAGAACCAATTTTTGGAATTTATTAGTTAATATTTACCGTGTTTTTTTTTTTTTTTATGTAGAAGAAATATATAACTTTTACGTTGTTGGTTCAGTATTTGCTAAGGAAGTACTGTTACTCAGGCAATGATCTTACAAGGAAATGATTCAATCGAAATCACGCTCATCAGTCAGCCTTTTCACCTTCATTAGTTATTTAATTTTAGTATTTTTTATTTATTTATTTAGATATATAATATTCTGTCTCGTGGACAATAATTATACTGATAAATGAACTCAACCATGCCATTATATAACTAAATAATAATAAAAAAAACTATGTACAATAAAAAAAATTAAATAACCTAAAGATAAGTAAATTAAAAACACAGTCATACTTATATACAATATATACAAGTTATTTAATTAAGGTTACCAATTTCATAGAGGCTGGGAGTTCCCAAGGAGGGCCATCCTTATATTGATGTAATATATTGATGTAATATTGATGTAAAAGAATTAATAATTATCTGCCACAGCCGGACTCGAACAATGAACTCAGAATATAGGACACAGTCGCTTACTCTCTAAGACACCCTCATTCTTACATTAGTTCTTGAAATTCAACGAAATATGTTTGTTTTTTTAAATTTTAACATATTGTTAAAAATATGAGCAGTTTTGATTGATATTTAACATTGTTGGTTTTAGAATTGAATCCATGTCTCTTGTAATTTGTAATTTCATCATACTATCCTGAGACCATGTACATCTCGAAAAGTATAAATTGAATAACGTTGCTTTGAGATCGGTTCAGGTATCAAAAGAGACTTTCACCTCTGCAAGATGCTCATAATTAACCCTATAGATAGGGCATTGACACCACAATATTTGCGACTGGCAGATGCTGCAGTCTGAGATAGATCCAATACTTGATTAGCTTGCAATCAATGGCAAAATTTTTACGAGCAAATAATCGGTATTTACTGTGATACAATTGTCGGATGACGAAACTTGGTATTCAGATAAATTTAACTTTCAAATTTGAAGGAATTAATTCACCATTTTCAACAGTTTGTTCAATACGGAACGAATGAATGAAAAATTCGTTTTATTTTTAAAATGATTGGTGTGACATGGCCTAACAACAACCAGATGTTATTAATTGATCTTAGCTCTTTGAACTAACTTGAACAATACTATGAACGATATAAATAGAAAAAACGCTGAAAATTATTTCCCAACAATTGTACATCTGAATAAACATTACCTTTCTAGTGACAAATTAAAAGAAATAAAAAGTTAATTCCAATTATTTGCGCAATAATATTTTTCCTCATTTTTAATCTGCTAAAAAAAATAGCATTACTTCAATAACACATTCAAAAATCAAAATCCCCAAAAAAAGGATATAAAGTAGAAAATAAAAATCATCTAGAGACCATATCTTTGCTCGTAATTGTGCGATTTTAAAGATATTTTTTTTATGAAATTCCGTAAACTTTTAAAAAAACATATCGACAAAAAATTATATAATTTTTGAGTTATTCGAAATTTAATTTTACCATCCCTCGTAACTTTTTTTCCAGCTTCTTTTCGTTGAAGTATGTTATATAGATAAATTTAAAGGGCGTCAAGAAAATGACGTTAGCGAAGTTTCATTGAAATCTGTACATTCGTTTTTCGCAGGTTTTTCGGGCGCCATTTTGAAAGTAAAATGCGGATAGTAATGCCGATGAAGAAGGATCATCCTCGGGTGACATCCAATTTTAAATCCATATTTGAACAAAATCGGTCAAGTAGTTTCGGAGGAAATGCGCGGACGGCGGACGGACAAAAATAATTTTATTCGTTTTTGGAATTCTGCGTATCCTGAAACTTAAAACCTCAAATTTTGAAAGGAGTTTAAGTTTTTGAATTTCTTGTTCGATTACAATTATTATTATAGAAATTTATAAACCAAGAATTAAATTATTAAAGTGAAAATCGTTTAGTTTTAAATATTTTGTGAAAATGTTATATAATAATTTTTTTTTAATCTTATTTATTGAAAAATATTACAATCTGTCTCAAGGACATTTATAATAGTGTTCTCAGATCACATTCACACTTATATTTATATATATATATATATATATATATATATATATATATATACACATACATATACACATATACATATATATATATATATATATATATATATATATATATATATATATATATATATATTTCTCCTATTCCTTTATGCTTAATGAAATTTATTTTAATTATTTCATACAAGTGAAATGTGTTTCAAATTTGTATTTTTTAAATTCTAGTGGGATGTATTTTCTTCTTTATTTAAGTAAATACGGTATGAATGCAATCTCTGAACTCTATTATAAGTGTCCTTAAACTGTGACAAATTGTAATATTTCTGAATAAAGTGTTTTAATAGTAAAATTTAAGTAAATAGTACATCGAACAGGTGGCATCCTTCAAACAAGATTTAAAGTGGAATTTTAAAATTCCAAATCGATTTTTAGATATATGTTTTCTGCAAGTTGTTAAGATAATTTTACATATTATCTTTAAACAAAATTGTCAATAAAATAAATAAACATAAACGTATATGATCATATAATCATCAAAAGTGGATAATATATATTTATCCCCTAATATTTGTTTTGTTATCGGTACCAGAGGTGACACTATCTTAGAGGTATTTTCTTCGATAGATAGATATCGTTTCATCTTCAAGTGCTCATAAATTGTGAAGAGTGCTTCGGTCAGTAGAACCACTATACTTGAACAATAACTGTGTATTTAGGTCGGTTATTCTGTCAGGTTTGTAAATCTGTATGGTTTTGGTTATGAAGAAAATAACGATAATAGATTTGTTTAAACCATTTTATTCAGTCTAGTGCTTAATTATTGTGTGTTATACGAACTGAGTATGATAATTATTTGAGAAAATATTTCAAAACTCTTCTATAACTGTTCTTATGAACTACAACTGATCAATAGGCAAGTATTGTGTTAATAAATAATGACTTATAAGACAACGAATCAAGTTTAATGACAAATACCTACGGTCGCAAACTATTGCAGTCCTACATTTAATATACTAGCATACGTGAAACAAAATAATCTTCTTTCTCCTTAATTAATGGTTTTTTTTTTGGTTTTTTTTTTATAAAATACTACTCTTAGTAGCTGTTAATTTAGATCCATTGCTATGGCTATCATTGGCTCAAAAAATTAACAAATCTCTAAAAACTTAAACACTCTTCTTATTTATTTATTTTTAATTTTTTTTTAAGTGAAGACTTCTTCAGTGACTTTAAGTGAAGGCGCGTTTTGCTCTTTTTTGTGGAGAGTGGAATAGATTGAGCCGTCAGATTTCCGACATGTAACGCTCGGGTAAAGTCGGCTGGAGTCGACTAATTGAAGTGTTTTTGCATATGGATTAAAATATCTGAAAAACCAAAAAATCGGACTTTCATACTATAAGCGAGGGAATTGTTCAGCATTACATTCTCTCTGTAATGGGCAATTATTAAAAACTGTATCTTAAGGCAACGCCGTGTAGGGACGCAAAGAAGAAAAACAATATTGTCGAAAACCAAATGACAAGTTTAATTGAAGATATGGATTAAAATATCTCAGAAACTAAAAACCTGACCTGCATACTGTAAGCGAAGGAAATGTTCAGCATTTTCTCTTTATAATGAGCTGTTATTTATAATTTATATTTTATATTATTAATATCGCCTTGTAGATGTCTTCACTTCTATCGTGTGTTCTAAAACGTGTGTTTAGTTTTTTTTGTTTGTTTACTTAATTATTTTCATAATATTTTAACTAATTTCAGAACAAATAATTTCTTAGAGTCTTGTCGCTCGCTGCGGGATTAAATCTGCTAAATGCGAGACAGAAATAAAAAAAAATTAATAAATCGCCATGAAACTTGACGAACATCTAGTAAAACTAACTGTCGATGAAAAAGTTAAAAAGGCTCTCCTTTACCAAATTAATTTTTAGATTATTTTTTTTTTTTTGGTTTTGGTTATAAGAATAATAATGAAACGAGCTTTAAATATGTGGATTGTATAATTCGTAGCGATGAAGTCTAACTATCTCTAAAAATGTTTTTCAACAGGTTCTTTAAAAATTGTTCTGTCCTGTTTACCATTGAGTACGAAGCACTTTGATATTTTAAGCCGACTTACCCAGTGTAAAACAAAAAACATATATCAGATTTCATATATAATTTTATTTTTATAGGGAGTGGGGTAGCTCAGTGGTAGGGCACTGAGCTTCCAATGCAAAGGTCCCAGATTTGAACCCCGGCTCATGGCAGAAAATTTATTTATCTGTTTCATTGGCCGTGGGGCGACCCTGGGTCGGGAGACCTTCCTGGGGCACACCCAGTCTCTATAAAGTGGGTACCCTTAATTAAATAATTGATTAAGGGGGAAAAACCTGGCGGTTGAGCGTGATCTCGGTCAAATCACCTCCTTGCACAACCGTTGACCTAGAAACAGTACTTTCCCTAAATAGTACTGAACCCCAGACCCTTCATGGGTTGTAGTGGTACAGGGTTCGTTTTTATATTTGTATATTTAATTCAAGTTTATTAATTTATGTGAAAATGAAAACAGAGAAACTCTCTAAACAAGAACTTATTTATTATTTTTTCTTCCATCGATTCTTTTGAATTTTAACTAATATCTATTCTATGAGATTATATTTCAACAGTCCCATAAAAGACATATCCATTTATGATAATGACGACAAGCCTCGACCAAGATGAAAACAGCGGCGTTGAAGAACCATTCAGGTCCCTGAGGATTAATATGTATTTCGACACCTGATTTTGTTAATACCTACCATTTGCATAATTGATTGATCAAATTAACATAACCGCTCTCCGGTCAGCCATTTCTTTTGTTGCAGCTTAGATATTACCTATAATCAAAAAAATTATCCAATTTTCAAAATATTTACAATTGAGTTTCCCTTCGCAATTATGCAAATTTAAAATCTATTATACTGAAATGCGAGCGCCACGAATCGTGTTTTTTTTTTAATCTACACTTCTTTGTTTTTTTTTAAGTATCACAAAGGCGTTATTCATTCAATAAATCTCTCGTATAATCGCTTCTAAATTTGTCTCTGGTTCTGTCTTTGAATAGTATAACATTGCTTTCGAAACAGTTTTTTGACAAGTCGTTATAAAAACTAAAACAAAAAGTAGTCCGCATTCTGTGCCCCTGTTCCGGGATTAGTTTTTTGTTCGCGCCGGCGTATTGCCAGCACGTCGCCTCGGAACCTATTCAATATTTACAAGAGGCTTCTTTCAGATGTTCGCCGAACCCCGAATACCTCCTGTGATGGGTTTCGATCGTCTTGGGGACGACAGAAAGGAATCTTCACCCGAAGACGAGACAAGGGCCTGGCGTTACGCTCAAACGTGAAATTATACAGTAGGAAAGTCCGTAATTTTCTTCTCTAATTTCCTAAGCATTGTCCTGCGGTGGCACCAGAGATTTAACGGTTTTTACAAAATGTTAAGTATTTCATTTGTATTCTGTAAGGTTTTTGTAGAAAATGACTATATTAGCCCTTTATTTCGAAAGTGGCCTAACTGCGTATTTCAATTCTTTGCCGGTTACCATGGTTACACGTACAATTTCATACTATATATTAGTAAAACATTTAAGGTTGCTTATATTCCGAGCAAATACGATAAATTTTTGACACATAAGTTTTCAGAATTAGTTCAATAACTGAACCGTGTAGTTTGAAAGTGGCCTAACTTCATTTATTTTTACATCAAGATATTAACTATTGATGATGTTCGTTCCCCAAGATTATTAAAAAGTGTCGGAAAGGTAATAATTTTATTGTAAATGAAATGAGAAAAAAGATTTTGTATCAACATTATTATTAGAAGAGGCAATTTTTGATAGGGTAAAGAATTCTAATGGAGAATCAGTAAAATGGTTACAAATAATTTGGATGCGTTTTATCAGAAATGAACCGTATACAATTTTCTATAAGACAACAAGGAATGAGAATGAAAATTTTAAAGTTCTGAACTTATTACCACGCCGGGGTAGACCAAGGAAATTCGAAAATATTGTATTGACACCACTCCATAAAAATATCAGACAAATTACAACAACAAAATTTAAGGACATGATTGACCTATTGCGATATATACCACCGGGACATCATGACTACTTCCAATCCCTTTCACACTCGCAAAATGTAGATGAATAATAAATTGTTTGTAATTTTGTATGTTCTGTAATTTAAAAAAATGTTTTGAATCGCAAACATTGTGTTTCCGAAGTGTTTTAAAGATATGTAAAATAAATTGAGTATTTGTTTTTCAATTTGAAGGATCTTAAATTATGTTGAATGGACTTGGGTACCTTCAAATTTTATAATGAATCTGGTTGTTAATTTTGAAAGTGGCCTAACTCCATTCTTTTTAAGAAAACGCACATTAATTACTTAATAATTGTTACTAGTTTAATAGGAATCATAAATTTAACAACCTTCGATAAATTAAGCAGTATGACTGATTAGTATCCTATACGTATATTTTTAAATTCATTGAAATGTAAACCATTAAATATCTCGATTTGAAGATAAATGGCCACTTTCAAAATGAACGGCACATATTGTAGACTCCTATGTTGAATTTTCTAAAACAGCAAACGGTCGAAGCATCAAAATACCGCTTTAATAGCTAATGTATTTAGAACATTTACCCATAAAAATTTTAGTACCAAAAAAAAAAATTGTTCATCATTCCCTTTGAACTTGATCTATTCAATCATTTTCGCTCTGTGCATTATGGAGAAAAATATTTTTCTAAAATTTCATAAATTTAATTGTTGAGATTCATCGTTAAGACATTTAATTGTTATTAAAATAATTGTCGAGATTCATTGTTACGACATTTATTTGTTATCGATATAATTGTTTAGATTCATAGTTACGACATTAATTATTGTTATGTATTGTTGTATGAAATAAAAAGCTGAGGCTGTAATAAGCACAAACAATACAGGTTGCATCTATCGATTCTTTTAACAAGAATTTGGTGACCTCTACGTTCATTGCCTGATAAGGTGACCTCTACCTTACCAGTTTTATTAGAACTAATAATTATATTTGTTAAAGAATTTTATGCAGTTCTTCAAAGTAATTTTACAACAGTCTTAACCAACAGTTTATAATTCGAATTTTAATATTTTTCACATAATTATTTTATCGTAAATTTTCTTTTTTAATTAATATTCTAACTTTATAAAGAGATCCATCGCTGATTTGTTGTTTGAGGAAAATTCTTCTCTGAGATGTATTTGGCGACGAAATGTCAACAATTTCAAAATATTAAAAAATATCTAATTTTAGGAATTTCAGCAATGTGGTCAACTGAAAATATCTGAACTGAAAGGTCAGGAAAATAAATTATTAAACGATACTATGTTTTTTAGACAATATTCTGTGAAACGAACCTTACAACTTAAAAATGTTTAGAGCTTTGAGAATATGTTGATTTAAAAAAAATAAATTTGCATTTTATTTTATATTCTTTCAGTCGTCCATCTTAAAATATCTTCGCACCATTTAGTTTCATAATGAAATAATATTAAACAAAATCTTAAGTTTATGCACAACTATAAGATTCCTACTTTCGTTGGCCTTAATAATAATAAGATAATAAAGCCATATAAAGTGTTTATTTTATTTATAATATATTTTTTTATGCCTCTTCTAAAGCCAATTTTTCGATCCTGGACTTTACTGCATTTAACGTTATGCATCGATAAGTAGTTTGCGTAACTATATTTTTGAAGAACAAAAATGGTGTTTGACTAAATCAGTATTTAGGTTAAGGTTAATGAGAGTACCATAAAATTAGGAACATTAATGAACTGCAGTATTACTCTTAATTTTTAAGCTAGAAACTACGTGGAATCCTAAAATTGTGATCCGAATCGCAGATCATGAGTTGAATTTTTAAAATTATATTTGAAATACACTACTTATCTCTCTACTCTTTCTCTCTATCTCTTGTATTTCAAGAAACTTTTTTTTTGGATTTTTTTTTGTGCTTTTGTGTGAATTGACCTGACACATGGGTGAACCGGACCTCTCAAAGCTCTCTCGCTCAATCTCCATTGGCTGTAGCACCAGTGACGCGGTTGAGAGAGTAGCGCAGGGATCTCTTTGAGTCCTGATTTTCCCTTTATAGTTGGAGGGACAAGCCTGACTTGGGGTTCCCTCCTGATTGTGTATATTGTATAGGTATGACTGAGTTTTTATGTTTTTAATTTTCTTATTTTTAGGTTATTTTATTTTTTATTGCACATAGTTGTTTCATTATTATTCTACTTTTGTTAATTTTATGCTTTCTGTATAAATGGTGTGTATGTGTTCATATCTCACTATAATTATTGTCCATGTGAAAGATTATTATATTTCTAAATAACTAAAAAATAAAAAAAAGACTTTTATATACACTATTAACGTATACACCTGTGTGATTAATTTAAAAGTTAACAATACGCACGAAAGAACTCTTACCACACCCTGGATCAACTGTTAGATCGTGTATTGTAGAAACGGTCAGTCGGTCATAACCGTTCTTATCTTTAAGCCACTCTTGACAAGGCTTGTCCATATTTGTCCGAATGTGCTTAGCTCAAAGAAATAGTGCCATCATAGACAAAGAACTCTTCTATAATAAATCGTCCCCATCTATTGAGTACCATTTAAATCTACAGGTATATCCATGTATAGAGAAACTATTCACATTTTATTCAAGAAGTTACTTGTTAGTAACTCAACATTCTGAAAGCAATTACGAAAAAAAATTGTCATATCTCCCATTTCGGAACAATTTTTTTTCAGCTTGCTGATGCCCTTGTAAGCCTCCAACACTTTTTAATAAATCCGAGCCTTATTATATTGTTGTGTATATAATATATATTTCTAATCATACGTAGTTACTAATAATTAAGTATTTCTAATTTATTCAGATTCATAAAGCGCGAATATTACTGGAATCTAAGGTCAAGAAACTGGTTCGTCAAGAAAAAGTGCACTGGCCCGTTCAGCCTGAGGGTAGGCAGATAGCAGGAGTCAACTGGTCACTTCTGGCTGCCAAACCATTCTCAACATCTTGTTTCTCCTCCTTTAGTACAACCTAACTCGTCTAAAATAAAATTCATTATTTATTTATGCATAAATAAGAGATATATTTAAATATAATATACATTTCCTTCGAGCTAGGAACCTCCTGATGATACATGGGCGATACCATATATTTATATAATGCTATATTAAGACCTCAATCCATTTGTAGTCCTCTATATCAATATATAGTATATTAATATTATATAAACAAGTTAATAAAATAGTTTATATTAATTCCTGCTCGGTTATCCTAAACATAAAATTAGCCTTAAATAGATCAGTGAGATCAGGCAATTAATGCAGAAAATACCTAATATTGTTACAAAAATAAACCTAAAAGAACGTGTACCAGTATTATTCATGAAGTGTCTTGAATTCAGAACGCGAAGAGAAGGAGAACAGCAGCGCGCTTTTCAGCCCTAATATTAAAAAAAAATCAGTGAAAATCATGATGATCATTAGTGTGGCCAAAATCGGTCTTGGTCTTGCACTTTGCTATTCATAGACTATTGCAAGACGAAGACTCGTAAAAAAAAAAAAAAATCGTTTTTGATAAAGATAACCAATATCCTTTTACATTTAACTCTTCTAATTTTTCCTTCTGGCTTAGTTAGGTTTCTCCTATATGAAAAAAAATTAGAATAAAATCTCTATAGTAATAGGCTAATATTTATCTGCAAGACTGTTGCGAGACTTTGCGCACAAGACCAAGACTGAGTGCACAAGACCAATACCCTTCTAGGACTCGGAACACTAGTGATCATTTGAATATCAATTATTTATTTGTCGGATTCGTAATTAGAAAAAACCGCAGATTAAGGTTAATTACTTGCTAAGGACTTAATGTTTTAAAAGAGTTGGTGTGGTAAACCATGGTTAACCTATCTATACTAGTGTTCCCCAAAATCGGCCTAGGTCTTGAACTTTGCAAGACCAAGACCAAGGCTGATAAAAAAAACAAACGATTTTTTGAATAGGGAAAATAGTTACTAATACTTGACAATTTTAGTTAATATATGCTAAGAATTGGTATAACCAATATACTTTTGCATTTGACTCTTCTAATTTTTCATTCCGGCTTAATCAGATTTCTTCTATCTAAAAAATTACAGTAATATCTCTATAGTAATAAGCTAATAGATAACTGCAAGACTGTTGCGAGAATCTTGCGCAAGACCAAGACCAATCTCAAGACTGAGTTCACAAGACCAAGACTCGTCTTGGTCTCGTATTTGGGCAACACTAATCTATAACCCTCCCTATTTAGAGGCTGAATATGCCTAGAAAATTTCCGACCTTACACTCGGTCCATGGCTTCCATAAGAAAATAAATAATCTAAATCACAAAAAAATAAAAATAAATAGAAGGATTCAACTTGTATCTTGAAATAAATAAGTTCATAATTTAATTTGTGAAATAAAAAAGAGAATTTAAAATTTCGCAACTTTTGATTATTAGCAAAACTTAAAACGAATCATGTTTTTTTATTTATTTTGAGCAGTAGCGAATTAATTATAAAAAATTATTGCAGTTCATAAATTTTATTTTCGAACAATCCAAAAGTGGGATCTAATAAAAAAAAAATACAATAGTTTAAGCAGGAGTTTCGGACTAAATTATTTAAAGCAACCGACAATCAGGCAAGTATATAGCTACTTATATGTTGAATTGGATTCTCATTTATATCGTTAGAAGATAACAAGTTTTATGATCATGTATCAAAAACGAAGTTGTTCGGAAAAATTCTCTGGCATTATGTAATATTTTGTAAATTCAGAGATAGTACAACAAACAGGAAATATTGAGCCGCTAAATAAAAACTTTAAATAAGACAGGATAGTTAAAATTGAAATTAAAAAATAATAATTATAGCATTGCACCTGTTTCTATAATCAACATGTGGTCAGCATCTTGTATAGTAGTGCTGTAATTATTTTTTTTTTGTTCCTTTAAGTTATGCCAATAATCACAATAAATTTATTTACATAAAATGATTATGCTGATTGAATTAATAATAAAATATTTATATTTACAACATTTTTTGGACTCTTACATTGAAGCTCTTATTTCATACCGTTGTTACCTTCACGTGGTTGGCTCATCATCGAAGGCAAATAAAAACAAAAAAAGTACAACCAACCTGTTATTCAAACGAGGGACTGATCCATCGATGATAAACTATCATTATGATCCCCGCTCCTTCATTTTCGAGCTATTTCCACTCTTAAACTCGTGAAAATGGCGTATTAGCTTGATCGAAATTATCTATTTGAGAGGGATCCGAACCTGGTCAAAATAAGCCTTGTTCAAATATGCCTTTAACGATATCGTAAATTGATTTTTTTTCTTCTTTAACATTCATATATATTGACTTCTCTGTCAGAAATGACATAGAACCAATTTTAAATTTTACTATAAATAATTAAATTTTACGCCTTGTGAAGTTTATATTTTATATGATTTTTAGATAGACTTGAAAAAATGGCCGCCACTGATTTAATGATGTACTAAGATTTACTTCTTCATTTACTAAAAATTTGTTTACATATGATATTTTTGTGATAGGACATTGCCAAAAAAAAAAAAAACTTCAAAATGAACAAAATTTGTTTACATGTTTAGCTCTCTCCGAATCCCAATAAATCATTAGCTATCTTTTATTTACAACTATTAATTTTTTTTTAATCTCTTCTAACTTCTAAATTTCAAAATGTTATCTAGACCTTTTGTTTGATACATACTTTTATCGCATTTTGTACCGAAACATTGATATTTAAAATTAAAATTATTAACATTTTAACAGTATTAAATTAATAAACTACAGTTATCACCAGACTTAACGCATGTAGTTTTTGTTTTTAATATTTAAATTATTTTTAATTTTTTTATTTTTTAAATTTCTTTATTGAGTATTATAACAATCTGTCTCTTGGACATTTTAAATTATTAAAAATTAAAAAAGTACTCCTTGTAAGTCCTAATTATAAGCTAACAAAAAAAAAGTATCTGATAAATTTGTTCTAAACGAATTTCATATTCCACCGTAGTTTATGTGAGAACTATGATGTCGCATGTCAGAAGATGATAAAGCGCTTTAAAGTGGCCTGTTTGACTCCACTTAAAGACACCAATAAAAAAATGGTCCATGACAAGAGGCGTACGCATGTCTGCTAACGTCTAGTTGTAGATAGATAGAATACTGTTACGATTTGAAACCGCATCAGTGGTTTATGTCGTTATTTGAGTGAAGAGTTCATAAATGTTAGTTGATCAAGCACATATAACTACTAGTGGACCTATTTAAGTGGACAGGAACTCGTGTGTATGGATCGAAATATCAAAAAGGGCTCTTCCTACGGAACCTTTCCAACGGAAAATGGCTGCCAGAGAATAAAATCACCATGGAGAAAAAATATGATACTATTTATTCAGGTGACCCTGGTGGGCCTTTATTCTTAAGGATCGGACTATAGCTGTTCTGGACGATACGGATGTCTCCAGACTGGAAATGAATGAATCTCGTGCTATGGGATAACAAATATTATTGCAAGTAGCCTCAGAAATCTCACTAGTGTGTCCAAACTTGAAAAGTTAATAACTCTATAATATAAGAGTTATTAGTTGTTTACTAACATTCAGAGACTTTATCTCAGAGTTGACCATCCTTTCAAAAACGATGTCGTAAGACACGTCCCAAGAAAATTTATTGTTCTGCTTTTCTTAAAAATGATTCATATTTTCCTATAAATGTTACACTATTATCAATTTTCTCAACAAATTAAGTTAAATGTTAACGATGAATATATTAGAGTTACGTCAAGTTAGCAAATCTTAACTGCAAACATCATCAGCGAAATTCAGTAAATTTTCTTCCCGATCGAATCCCAACAATTATAGTTCCCTTCGGGAACTCTTAACATTATCCAGATCTGCTGTATTTAAAAATTTGTAGACGCACCTTGCGCACACTCCCCTTTAGGGCCCGATCTTGAAAATGTCCTTAAATTTTGCTAATGATATTTGTTGTTAACATTTTCTTCATTAACATCTGATTTTATTCACACCAAATCTTTGAAAATTTTAATAACATTTCGCTATTGAACAAAATAAAATATGTATGCATCAAAATGTTAATAATATGTTATTGCTAACATTTTTCTAGAAACGTGGTCATTAACAATAGTGGCTTCATTTCGGTAATACCTGATGTAAATCATTGGTTGCAAAATATTTCAACATTTTTTCTTATAATAATCATTTTTATTGTTTTATATCTTAGGCCACAAGTAGTCTTTTATTTTTGAACAATATTGTTTTTCTCAAGGGGCTTTGTTCCAGAATAAAGTTATTTTCCATCTATCTTTCTATCTACTCACACTTCGGTGCAAGTCCACCTTAAAGAGACTTATTAGGCCTGAAGGCTGGAAGGAAACATCCACAAGAACGTGGTATTAATCAGAACAAACAAATGTATTTCTATAGTGTAGCCTTTGGTCGAATCCCAAAACTAAGTTTAATTAATCTTTGTTGCGTTTGTTTCCACCGCCTCAATCTGTTCAACACAAATCACCAAAATGTTTACTTTCCCACACGCAGTCCATTCTTTATCGCTTCTAAACTCTTAGGCCTCTCGGTTCATTTCATTATTTCCAGTTTAAATAGAATTTTAATCTAGTTAGTTTGAAGTTGAACACTGATATATTAAGACTAATCCAAAATTTCGCTTTGGGTAAACTTTAGTTACTCTTGAAGTAATTTATTTTATTTTTTTAGAGAACTTTCGTTGGATATATACTTATTGATCAACATTAAAACCAAAATTAACCTAAGCGATTAATCAGAGAGGTAGTTGAACACATTTTCTATAATAAATACATACTTTGTAATTTTGAAATCTGCTGAAGTCCTTAGTTACTACCCAGTTATCTTTAAACTTCTTTTGTTCAAATAGTTTTTATTTTTACAAGAAAACTAAATTTAAAGCAGCGTTTACATATATTACAACCTATGGGAAATACGAACGTGTAACTAGGGTATTTCTCTATGCTAGTGTTGTATCCCTCTGTAACCGCTCGAATTGCTGTCGGTTTTAAAAGAAGAATCAAACAAGTTTGTGTAACCTCTTGTGTCGCTTATGCACGTTTATTTACTGTTTGTGTTTCCTAAGAATTGTTCAATAATTCTTGGTATAATTTAAATATTTCTTTATATCTACCAGCTTTTTTGACGAATTTTACTTTTTAAAATTACAATAATTTAGAGTAAGTGTGATTAACAATGTCCGCTATATTTGTTTTTCTGGAAATACAGAAATGAATAAAACTCCACCATCATGCTAACAATAAAAAAAAATAGTTATCAATTAAGGACTTTGCCTTAATTCTTTAATTTAATTCAAATTCTTTAATTTGAATGTTAAGAAGAACTTAATAAAAAATGTCTATTAATTGTCAGTAAATAGATACAAACTAACATCTTGTTGCTGAAGTAATATTAAAATAATTTACCAATGTATTACTTCTAAAGTAACTAAAAATATTGAACTAACTTGTTATGATTTTTATTACTGTTGAAGTTTTTAATTTTATTTTTTCACGAATGCGTGTCTATTATTTCAGAGATTGGTATGTTAATTAAAAATATTCAACTACAGTTCATCAAAATTAAACTTTCTGTCAAAAACTGTTACATTCGCACTCAATTATCCACAACATTCCTATGATAATTTTCTTCAATATTTGTATCTGTATAGATACATTGTATGGTTGTAAATCATACATTATTATTTTTAAACATATTTTTTAGAAGTTTTAATGTATATTTAAGAGAGAGCTATGTATACTTAAGAATAGATGAAGTGTTTGAAAATATTCCAACTTACGGCAGTCGTAAACGACCTATTCTTAACCAGTTCTACCGTCCAGCACGTGTTAAGTGGTATCTATTACATAAAACATAGCATGCTCTCATGAAAACATACACACCTGCAAGTATGTTTATATATACATAGTTCTATTTAGATTCTAGAATCTCGAGGAAGGTGGGCTTTTCGGTAATTTTTACAAAACTAACAATTCAGTCAAGTAAAATAAACTGTTTGAAACAGCAGCTGAAGAAAAAATATTCAGAAAAAAACACACTCGTTTGGTAACAATTATGGCTTCCAAACGGGTGGTTCCATAAATGGGGCGTTGTTTTTCTAACATGGCTAAAATTAATTTCTGCCCAAAAACATATTTCCGGGCTCAAATGAATTCTTATTATGTTCCAAACATAACATCATGTAGTACATAAGATGTAACAATTGATTATATAGACTTGTTTCCAAATTTTGTTTGTACGAATATGTTTCAACATATTCTTAAGTGCAACGAAGCTTTCACAAGGAAAATCTGACTCGCTGACATTTTAATTAAATTTATTTTGTGGAACTCTCTTTCTAGATTAGTTATTAAATTAATATTTTAATATATTAAAATGAGTCGGAAGGGTATTATTTATGTTCCAGTAAAAACGATGGTATTATTTTACAAGTGTTGTTCCACTTTGATGTGTGGCCTCAAGATCTGACTATCACACTGTAAATGAAATTCCTATAACAGCCGAATGTGTACGAAAATACTCGGAGGCCATCGAATTGTCAGGTAAGGTCCCGACAGCAACAAATACGTTCTCGTTGGAGGTTTGTTTATCCTTTCTGAGCGAGCGTTGCGAGCGAAATTCGAAAGCAGCGATGTAATTAAAGCTAATCAAGGCCCCGTATTTAACTGAAAACAACCAGTCAGATGTTTGCGGAAGTCGCAAATCCCGATCCAAATAAAATAAGGTTATAACTGACAATATTTTATCAATACCCGGGAATTCCGGAATTTTATAATCCGCCGTACAGACTTTTTTTTTATCAAATTATAAACATCCGTCTAAAACTTGGTGAATGGCTCCATCTTATCGTAGGCTACAAGTTTTTCATATACAAAACATATTGGAAAAGGAAGAGTTGGGGTAGCCGTGCGGGGTTGGGAGAATTCAGCCCAAAAGCCCCCTCTCCCGTGTAGATCCGCTTGGACTAGTACTGGTTGGGTTTTTATTAGCAATCTCTTTATTTCAAACAGTTTCTTTCATTAAACAGATATAGTTAACGGTTCAGACACATCCAGTTATTAAATCGATAATAAATAGATGCAAGTACAGGTTAGTAGGTGGAGGTAGCGTAATTGACGGTAAAAGACAGACACGGTAACAATGAAGGAACCTATTTATTTTTATACAGTTTTCTGCAACAGATACAGAAACAATTCTCTGGAACAGATCACTGCAAAGAAAACAATTCTCAGCAACAGATACAGTTCTTTGTAACAGCTACAGGGACAGAATCCTACAGCAGCTCTACTGTAGTACTAAACTGTTTTCGAAAGTAGCAGAAACTCTTACCACTACTACTTCAAAATTAACCATTTTGCTAATCACTAGAGACTAGGTATATTCCAGTAATTTTTTCCTAACCGCCGAGTCAAATCTCGGAAGGTATTACAGAATAAATGTATTATCTGTCATTGCCAGATTCGAACCAGATCTAAAAAGAAAACAGTATAGTGAGTGAGTTATTCACTGAGTTACTCTCACAGAAAGTAACTCGGTGATAAAATATCGGTAATAATTTACAAGTGCTGCTTCACATTTATGGGTGGACAAGATCTCATGATCACAATACAAATGAAATACCGAGTGTATTCGAAAGTAGACGAAGATGACCGAAACGTTCGGTAAGGCCTTGACCTTAATTGAATAGGACTAATTAAAGGTTTGTTTATCCCTTTGAATGGAACATAGTGACCGCCAATTGGAAGTTGCAATGCAATTAAAGTTAATTAAAGCTCCGATTTTACTGGAAAATACCAGTTCTTAGTTTGCAGATGCCGTAAATTAAGTGGAGTTATACTTCCAACCTGTTTTCAATACTAGGGCGAGCTAGGAATCCCATTTACAGTGCGATCTTGATATCTTGATCCAGCTATAAAAATGGGACAACAGTTGTAGTGTAGTTGCAAAATATCTATATATCTCCCTATTGCTACATATATACAAAAATATGACTTAACAATAAGAATGGGCAACACTACATACAACCTAAGTTCTCATATAAATGAACTAAAACTCTAATTGAAAAACAATAACAAATCTAATATTTAATTTAAATTAAATTAAAATTAAATGTAATTCCATTACGTACTAGAATATTGCAAGATATACTGGTAGAGCTTCTTACGAAATGTTTCCACCTGGCACAATAACAAAATGCCTACTGGATAATAATCCCAAAGATGTGATAGTGGGGAGAGATCCGGAAGTGTCGTTAACAAAGTCGATGGCTTTCTCAGGATCTCGTCATTGTTATCGGAAGTTGATGTCTGGTTGAGGGATTACTCCTTAAAAGTTTCTTTTCGTATAATTTAACAAAATACGAAATAAGAATTAATATATACAATTCAATAACCGTCTCGAAATTAATTTGTCAAATACTGTCCGATTTTAGTGCTCTATAATTTACTTGAGATGTCACAAATTAATTTTTATTTATTTTTGTAAAAATATTTTTTGCTAAACATTTAGAGTTGGTGTCTGAATGTAGGAAATTTTAACTTTTTTATTTATTTTATTTTATTGTTGTTTTTTGCTTCAGAGGTAATGTGAATTCATTAGTATCGGTGTCAAAAAACAAGGTAATTCTGGAAATACCAGAATTTATCTCGAACGGTTAACATATTTTATTGGCCGATGTAAATGTAGTCTTCCCACACTAGAAGGGATTAATGCTACATTTGGGCCCGGTTTTTCCACAACCTAAACAGTAATATTTTCTTTCTTTTTTTTTGTAATTACATTATTTCTTTATTTTCCGCTGTCGAAAATGCTTATAAATAAGATAATTTTTTCCCAGGTGGGCACCTGTTTCTTGATTCGAAGACGATCATATTGTGTTTAATGACAAATAAATAAGGTTTACTTTCACTTAAATATATGAAATATAAAGTAAGAGGAAGTATTGCAATCGTAAAAATTTTCGAACCGAGTTTTCAACGTAAATACATTTTGAGTCCAAGTAACCAAGTCCCACAAAACTGTTTGAGTGCATAGAACAATCTAGCACAAAAAGTCGTACGAAACTGAAATTATGTATTTAAAGTTTGTATATGCTTAGGTTGTTATAGCAACTTTTTCATTAAAATCGGCTTACCAGAAGTGGCACTTTATATCTTTGGTTTTACACATTTTTACAATTTTCTCGGAAACGGCTCTAACGATCATGATTATACACATTAAGTTTTTTATTTAAGGTAGGTCTTATCCTGATTGAGGTTCTCTAAAGAGGCTTAATTGCTGAATTGTAAAAATTTCTTTCTCTTAAGAACTTTTGATATTTTTTATTTAAAATAATTAACCATTTCACATTGTAACTACTAATAAAACATAGATAAATACAAGCTATAAACGAATTTGTTAATTGATAATTAACTAAAGGAGAAATATGGTTCAGTAATCCTGGAGAGAAACAAAGCGAAAACAACCGAGGTCGAGCGCCTTTTCCCGATCCTCCACCATTTAAACTACTTTAACCTGTACACAGCTTTTTCATTGTTATTTATTGTTAGCTTAACAGTAAACATTAGGTTCGCTTACACATAATTTTCAATAAATATTCTTACTCGAAATGATGAGGCTATACTAATATTAACGTTTTTTTTTTTTTATTTGTTTCATGGTAGATGTTTTGTATAAAGCTCAGAATTTTTACTAAAGAATGTTAAGAAACGTTTTATCAACTTAAAACCTTCTTGTAGCAAGCAATTTAACATTCATTTACTTCAATATTTTTTCCACGGTGTTTTGTATAGTAATTAGTTGATCTAATTGAAGAAGTTATATCGTCTATAAATTTTACTCCCGTACCTAAGAGAACACCAATTTCTACACCAGACAGAATAGTAAGTGAAAGTCGTGTGATGTACGCACCACACCAGTTTTTTTATCATAACAATTAATTATATAAAAAAATACTACCAGATTCATTAAAGGGTATGTGAGCAACACCTGAATCCGGTCCTGATATGAAACATCATGTCTTCAACATTCATGTCACCACATGTCTTCTGTATCCTGCCTGTGTTGATACACATTGCCTTCGCATACTAGGGTGGGAAAGTACCTTACGGCTTCTTAAACATACTTGTGTATAGCAGACCCTACACGGTAATTCATGAATGAATGTCACAAGAAGTTCCAAGATTGCCCGCTATCGCTTTGATCATGAAGACCCTTACACGTTCAATCATTACTGATCATTACTAATCGTTGCTGATTTGGATTAGATCGTTGCTGACCAATTTAGCGCAGTTGTAAACAAAGAAACAACATAGATATGCTTATTTGGACATTGTCATTTATAATATTGGGCATCAAGAGAAAAAACGGAGATATAATAATTACTTCCTAGTGCCTGAAAATCGTTTAGACCAAAGTTAGTCCAAAATATAAGTCAAATACATACAAAAATCTATGAAAAGTATTGCGAAAATAATCAATTTGTCAAGAAAAATGGAAAAATTAATGGCAAATAAACACAACAGTTAAAGATTTTTTTTCTATAAGTAAATTGTGAAGTTTCCACTTTTTTTTCTCTCCAATTTATTGCCTACTTGACTATTTAAAGAAAAAATAGTTGAAAATGGTTAATAATAATATAGACTAGGGATATAAACAACTATTTACTTTTATGAAATTATTTACTTAATAACGAGACCTAGGTAAACTAACCTATCTAGTAGTTAGGTTAGTCTCATAGAAAATCGTTTTGACAAAATTTAGTAAAATATAAGTCTACTGCTTACAAAAATTGAAGAAAGGTATTGCGAAAATAATAAATTTGTCGAGGAAAATGGGAAAAGAACTGATAAATATACACAACGTTAAAGTTTTTTTTTTCCTTTCAAGTAAATTGTGAAGTTTCCTCATTTTTGTTTTTAATTTGTTGCCCACTTGACTATTTAAAAGAAATAGTTGAAGATGGTTTAAAATTATAAACAAGGGATATGAACAATTATTTAACTATTTACTTTTAATGAAAATCATAAATTTATAATGGTTGTGAGGCCTAGGTAACCTAACCTATCCAGCAGTATGGTTGGTCTCCCCAGCCCATATGTTTAGTCGGTCTCCCCTCCACTTCACGTGAATGAACCTTTGATTTCCGGATGTTCGGAAATCCGCAGCGCACCACCATCAGTACTTCATTCACTACCTTACACGACAATTCGGAACGTGATTAGTGCAATTCCGATTGACCGTGTAGGGTCCCCTTATGAGGAACGCTTGAGGTAATCTCGAATGCCTCGTCTAATGATCCTTCCATCTGGAGCAAGTGTCGAGCGAGAGGATGCTATAACACTCGAGATCGCGTTGCGGTAATAAATAAGGACTCGTTGTTTACCTCCAACGGCTATAGTTAGCACAACCTGGTGGTTGGAGTAGGTCTATTTGTGGTCTCACTAAATGCCTACCACCTCGCTCCTTGTTTTTTCCCCCTCATCTCTTAGGCTTCTTCTGCGGCTAATAGGCACACTGCAGAAGAACTCTGACATATATAGGCCTTCTCACTCTCGGAGCTTTTTGTTTTAGGGACTTTTTTTAGTAAAAAAAATAATATAACCCTCCCTGGGAAAAGGGCGGCTGGCAATGGTGAACTTTGGCTCTTTGATGAAAGGAATATTTAATGTTAATGGATAATAATGGTCAAGTAAATTATTTTGGTCATTGCTCAACGTAAAAATTTTATTTTATTATATATCATCTGACTTCGTCTCAAGGAAACTTCTGTTCTATTATTGGTCTGTTATAAAACAGCATATTTAAAAAAATATAGTATGATAACATTAGGTCTCTTCATCTTGACATCACACTCGCTGATTGTCGGAACTTCTGACAGGTGTGAGTTGAAGAATCAAGTCAAAAAAAAAAAAAAAAATGATAACATTTGCTTTAAATAGAGCATTTTAGGCGTTATATTTATTATTAATTATTTTGCAGCTCTAATATGCCATTTTGGTCATACTGTATATATCTCTAAGGAGTATATCAAAGTAGGTTTAGTTCCGTTCTAAATTTAGAATATTTCAAAATAAAAATAATAAACATCAATAGAATGCATCACGAATAATCATCACCTCCAAAAAGTCAATTATAACGATTCTTTTCTATCAATATTTAATAACTATTGACATAACATAAATCAGGAAATGTATTATCAATGTAATGCTTGACACTCTTTGCAATAAATACTAGAATGACTTTATTTATTCATACGAAATAAAAATATGCTGGATGAGAGATCCTCTGTTACAAAACTATGGAAAAGATTTATCTTAGGTCAAGTCTTTCCACTTGCTGACAAGTTATTACTTTCCAATATTGTACGGCAATTATTTTGTTGTAGATTCCCCAATATGACAGTTCCGAAGTGATATTTTCAATAAAATACACAGCTTAAATTTTGTATTTTAGGAATGTCAGTCACATTTTACTTATAAATACGTGAATTCATCCATATGTATTTATCTATAATTTCATATGTCTTTTAGTGTTTTTGTTTATTTTAATATTAGGGTTATACCTTATCCCTATCGAACAGATACGTTACCTAGGACTTCTTCTTGATAAACGTCTTAGTTGGAATCCTCATACTACATTGAAAAAAAAAGAAACTGCTAAGAGATTCCGACTACTACATCAATTACTTGACAAACGCTCTGAGCTTCCAATATTCTACAAAAAACTCATATACACTTCCATCATCAGGTCCATTTGAACATATGGGATAGAGCTTTGGGCTTCTACAAAACCATCAAATTCTTCCCGTATCCAATCCAAAATCCTCCGTAAAATCCTTAATGCTCCTTATTATGTCACAAATAAAACTATTCATAAATACCTCAACATTCCCTATGTTGAAGACTTGGCCCGACTAAGATACTCCTCTTTTAATTCCGAACTCCTTGGTCACCCTAGCCCTCTAGTTCATAACCTTTAATTCAAAACAATTCCTGACAACCCTCCGAGGCGTCTGAAAAGAAGATGGAAGGAACCTTCTAAATTAATTTAATTTGCTACCAATGGGTAGTTTCTCTACAAGTTTTTATCATGTTTTATTTATTATTTTAGCAGATTTGCTTATTGTATATGTATACAGTTTTAAATATCAATAAAAACAAAACAAAAAACGTTATAATACTTTGTAGATTGTAGATTATTTTAATTGTATTTTATACCCAGATAATTGTCATTTCGTTGTTCATTGCAATTATTCTTAGGAGACTAAATGTTCCACAGTAAAATTTAGTTTTCTTTTTCTTAATCGGCAAATAAGAAGATACTTTAAATGTATGTTATGATTTGACGAATCTAAATACAAAGACACACAAATGAAATATCACAAGAGATTCTTTTGCAATTTCATTCTCCATGAAGCAAACTCCTATGTTATTAGAATCAACCAAACATTTTAATACACCCTTTGTTGATTTTGGTAGACCGGAAATAAGACAATCGTTGAAGGCGTTACCCATGCATTACCACGGTGGTGAATGTGTGACAAGCACCACCCCTATCTTTGTGGTGTTACAAACTTATTTTAATTGAAGTAACGGTTCCAATAGCATTGTCCATAAAGCAATTATATCGCACCTTTTAAATATGTCTTAATAGCTCACTCAGATTTTACTTGGGTACTTATTGTTCGCTTTGTTGGGTTATGCGTCTCCATTTTTATAATATGAATAAACAAACGATTAACGAAACATTTTTCAAGTATGCAATATTCATAAAAAACACACTTATGCTTTGTGAGATATAATCTCTGATTTTTTAAAAAATTAATTTTTAGCTATTCAAAGTTACATTTTAAGGTTTTTATTTATTAAATGGTAGAGATTGTGATGGATGGATTTGTTTTCGAAGTACTGTGGGTTCGATTCCAATTTGGGATCAATAAATATTAATATCGCAGCGGTTCAGTGGCAACCTTTGGATAGCCAACGGTTAATAAAAAGGAACAGTTCATCAATTTCCGCATACCGGATCTGTTACCAATAGCGGTATTTGAATGTTATTGGAAATATTTTTTTTTTTACCTCAGTATGATTTTTTTTAGACATTATTACAATTGTTTTGGGTTATTTTTATATACTATATTTTTTTTTTAATTATTATTTTCAATAATCAACCATTGTGGTCAAAAAAAAAATTCAAAAACATAAGCCCCTCCCAAATTTTAGGTTTTACGTTTCAGGATAAATAGAATACGAAAAACGAATACAAATTTTTTTTGTCCGTCCGCCGTCCTCACATTTTCTCCGAAACTACGGGAGCGATTTTTAACAAATTTGGATTTAAAGTCAGAGGTCACTCGATGATGATCTTCCTTCATCGACATTACTATCCGCCTTTCCCTTTCAGGATGGCTGCTGAAAAGCCTACGTTGCTATAAACTATAGCACCAAAAGGAATGTACCGATTTCAATTAAATTTGGCTAAAGTCCTCTTCTCGATGCTCTTTAAATTTATGTACATGACATACTTCAACGAAAAGAAGCTGGAAAAAAATTACGAGAAGTGGTCAAATTATATTCCGAATAACTCAGAATGTATACACTTTTTTGTTGATATTGTATGGTTATTTAAAATTTTATAAAATTTCCAAAAAAACAAAAAAAAAATCTTTAAAATCGGACAATTTGAAGCAAATATATGGTCTCTAGATGTTTTTTATATGTTCTACTGCAAAGGTTATATCATTGGTTTGGATTTTGATTTTTGAATGTGTTAATGAAGTATACTAGTATGTGTTAATGAAGATAGAATACTGTTTCTTTTAGCAAATTACTAAAGATGGAAAAAAAAATTTTTTAGGTCAATAATTCCAATCACCTTTTATTTCTTTTTCTTTGTTACTAGGAATAAAAATAGGCAATTAATACTACTAAAGGTAATGTTACTTTAGAAGTATGATTGTATGGAAGTATAAAGCATCGTGAAATAATTTGCAGTGTTTTTTTTTTTCTCCCTAAATAGTACTGAACCCCAGACCCTTGATGGGTTGTAGTTGTACAGGTTTTTTTTTTATGGTACGTAGTGAAATAAGCTGTGTTATTTCCTCTAGCGCCATCTCTTCTAATTATTAGGTTCTCAGGTGTGCTAATTTTAAAATAATGTGCTAATTTTTCGGGGAGAATATTTGCTTAACACTGATCTCCCTTTAAGACTTATTAACAGACCGTTGCCAAAGAGCTAATAATGTATTACGAGAACTGAAATAAACACGTTAACAATGTGACAAAACAGAGCGGTATCTTTATTTTATTCTAGATTTAATTGATTTAATATTTATCATAAAAGTACCATATACTCATTAACAATTTTAGTATATGCCATATAATTCCCATATAATAATGATGGAAAAAAAAGTATTGATTTTATTGGAGAAATTCGAATCAGGCTTGTCTCATCACAACCAAAATAAAGGTGAGAAACGGTATCTTTTCTAGCCTTTAACTTTTATTATAAAAAGCGTATTAATAATATGAATCTCATTAGCGAAACCTGTAAATAGAACTATCTAATATGATGATAAATAATAACTGCGAAATATTTCTGCTAATTATCTATGTTATAAGATTAAGATTACCACTCTAATAAATACCTCATATACAAATTCTTAGGGACGGAAGGAGACAGAAATTTCCTGATCTTTTCATTGGGTAATATGCCATTATTGTATCTTCGTTTGGCCTAGGGTGGCTTTTTATACCAGTGACGCGGTTGAGAGAGAAGCGCTGGGATCTCCAGGAGTCCTGTTTTTCACACCACATATGTATATGATGTTTATGATATGTCTTATGTTTAAAATCTTATTTTATTTCAAATTTTATTTATTTAATATTTATCATAAATGTGCCATTTACTCATTAACAGTTCCATATAATTTCCGTATACTAATGATGAAAAAAAATTAGCGATTTTATTGGAGAAAAAATAACAGATATCATGAATCAGGGTTGCAACAGTCTTAATCGTTTTTTTTTTTTAACATTATATTTATAACAAAAAAATAACATAAAATTCATGAGCGTAATATTTATCTCTTACGCTGATTATCAAAAGTTCCAGTCAAAAGTCACAGATAGCTATAAATATACTTTTCTTTTGTCTTTGATTATTCTTAATTCAGCACATTCAAAGGTACTAGTTGAATCGTGTACTGTTCACGTTTTTCTCAATCAATAATCAGCCATATTGACAGTCTCGATAATATTGAAGTATTGCATATTTTATAATCAGATTTAAATTCAATAATTTAAATCTAAGAGTTCCGAAAAGAAAAACGCTGCAAACTATTTCACAATGGTTTATTATTTCCTCACAACTATACATCTAAAGTAACATTACCTTCCTAGTGGCAAAGAAAGAGAAATAAAAAGTAAATCCAATTACTGGACTAAACTGTTTTTTTTAATCATTAGTAAACAGCATGCATGTGTTTTAGTTGTTATTTTGATTAGTTTAGTTCTTTTGTTTATATACATTTATTTTTATTATTATCAGTTTCTGTATTATTTATTTTTATTTATTGTAAATAGAGTGTGAATATGCTCTCTGAACACTATTATAAATGTCCTTAATTGTGACAGATTGTAATATTTCTAATTAAATAAATAAAAACAAATCATTAGTAATATGATAAAAAAATTAGCATTACTTCAGTAACACATTCAAAAATCAAAAACCAAAACAAAGGATATAACCTTTGCAGTATAACATTTAAAAAACATCTAGAGACCATATCTTTGCTCCTAATTGTCCGATTTTATTAAGTTTTTTAGGCAATTCCGTAAACTCTTAAATAACCATATAAAAATCGCGGTATCTTGGTACTAATAGTGCTTTGATTTCGATAAAACTTTCTTCATTTTTTTTTTTTTTAGGAAATTTAAATACCTTTGCTAATTTTGATTATTATTTTGTTCTATTTATTTTATTTTTTTGTATATACAGTGTGAATGTCATCCTACCTCACTATAACCAATGTCCAAGAGACAGATTGTTATAATACTCAATAAAAATAAATAAAAAATAAAATAAAAATAAATAAAAAATAATACCTTTGAAACATCTTATCACAATATCGACAAAAAAGTTTATACTTTTTGAGATATTCGAAATCTAACTTTACCATCCCTCGAAACTTTTCTCCAGCTTCTTTTCGTTGAAGTATGTTATATAGATAAATTTAAAGGGCATCGAGAAGAAGACTTTAGCGAAGTTTCACTGAAATCGGTACATTCGTTTAGGCGCTACGATCTAAAGCAACGCAGGTTTTTCTGCCGCCATCTTGAAAGGAAAAGGCAGATAGAAATGTCAATGAAAGAGGATCATTCTCCGGTGAACACTAATTTTAAATCCAAATTTGAAAAAAAAAAAAAATCGGTATAGTAGTTTCGGAAAAAATGGGCTGACGGCGGACGAACAAAAAAAAAATGTATTCGTTTTTTTTTAATACTACGTATCCTGAAACGTAAAACCTCTAATTTTGAGAGGGGATTAAGTTTTTTAATTTTTCGTTCTATCACAATGGTTCATTATTGACAATAATAAACCAAAACTAACTGGATTTATGCTTATATCATTATAGTTTGACGTTGTTTTAAGATATCCGAAAGCTCCTTTGAAAGTCTTGTTACTTGTCTCTCCTGAGGCCAGAGCTCGGGTTGTTCACAAGCCAGTAATGCAAAGTTTCAGGTGTCTTCAAAACTAGTTATAATGTATAAAATATTTATGGATCTTAGTTTATCAGTTTGAAGTCAAAATTAGTTTTCTAGTCTATTTTTGGCCAGTTAGTAATGTGTTCATGGATGGTACATTAAAACAGTTCAATAAAAACGGTAAAGATAAAAACCATTGATACAGCTGTATTCCTTTTTAAATACTTTTGCCAGCTGTTTGGCGGAGACTATTCCTAAGTTTTACGAGAAAACAATTTTTAAAAAGTTTTTAATTGTTAAATTTCGGATTTCTGAAGAAAATATTTTTAAAGTATACATTAAGCATCGATTTAACATTCGAAGTATAGAAGATTCAAAATCCCTCTCCTCCCTCCACAAAAAAACAATTAATAATTAAAGACGCACTATGGAGAGTGATTCGATTTTTTTTTAATTTTATTTTCTTTTTAACATGTGTAATATTATTTTTTTTTAAATATTATTTTTCTTTCTTAGTTCAAAACAAACTATCATAATTATATTGTTTCCTGAAATGCTAGAACTTGAATAATTATCAGTTATCGGCTGGTCTCTGATTTTCCTCAGATTCAACCGTATTGAAAAATATTATAAGTTCAGGCAGAAGAATTTACATTCCGTAAAACGTTTTTTTTATAGTTAAATTTTGTATTATAAATCCAATAAAGGATTATTAATAATAAATGGGAAAATTCCACTGTATTTTGATGTTTGCTATTCTACTAGCTATTATATTATTTTTATTTTGAAATCACGAACACTATATCCTATATAATTGTATTAGAGGTTCATCATTCAAGGAGGAAAAAATATTTGTAAATGTCGACAGGTAAACGATTACATAAAAAGTCACAGAATGCAAAGCAGTCAGTCTCTTCAGTGAATATTTGTTGACCAATTTCGGGATGAATAAATATTTGTATATATCTAACTTTAATTCTTCACTTTTACTTAAAATGCATAGCGAATGTTGAAGTAAACATTTTATCAAGCAGATAAATTATGGCATTTTGTTTTCCTAAAATTTTTTAATGTTTTATTATTGGACATATATATTAAACACCTTTTTCTCCGTCAAAACTAATAAAGGGGTTGCAATTGCAATCAATGCAATCAACACCAAGGTGATACTTGAGAATACCTTCAGTGCTCGAAACACGCCCTGATGATGACCCACATGTTTGGGTTGAAACGTCAGCACTAATAAAAACTTTATAATGACTGCGTCCTGAATATTTATCACCCGTGATATGTAGATCAGTTGATAAACTTCCTTCAACCATTCATTAAACATTTATTTAATTATTTAGAAATATAATTAATCTAGACATTAATAATTATTAATGGACAATAATTATAGTGATATATGAACACATTCACACTATATATACAAAAAATATAAAATTAACAAAAGTAAAATAATAATCAAAAACTATAAATAAAAAAAAAATATTCCTAAAGATATGTAAATTAAAAAACATAAAAACACAGCCATACCTATACACTACCCCAATCCAGGCTTCTTCCTCCAACTATAGAAGGAAAAGCAGGACTCCAAGAGATCCCTGTGCTACTCTATCAACCGCGTCACTGATGCTAAACCCAGCGGAGTTTGAGCAAGAGCGCTAATTACGATAATTACCGTAATTAATAATTTTTACTTAAAAGGTTTCACAAAAATTGTTAAAATGAATCTTTTTTTCTAATCACATTCACAGAAATTGTTAAAATGGAACTTTTAAAGTTTCAACCGCTGTTTAACCTTGTATTTATATTACAAGCACACAATAAATAGAATGTTTTATAATATACACGTTATGATAATTCTACGCCTATGATAGTATAATCACCCAGAGTATATTCAAAACAGACTGTTAGCTTGTTATAGCGTATTATTCTGTCACCACACCCTTACTTCGGCGTCCGTCATCGAGGCCCGCCCAATACCCCGCCTCATCCAGAAACCGAAATATATCTGGCGGCACAATCGGACCCATTAACATGTCCGAGGCAGAACACACCACCCACAACAGTGCCTTACAAATCATCTTTTTTTTTAAGTTTCAAGAGAGTGCATGAGATGCTCCCCATCCCTAGTGTTTTTTCAAAGTATTTTTTTCCACCCCATAGTAACGGGATGTTGCCAATAGAGCCATCTGGCGGCCAGGTACTGGGGCAGATTATTTATAGACAGGTTGATTCGAAATAGAAAAAAACATGTATATAGTGGGGCACTTGCCGCTCCGGAGAAAGGAGTCATAATTTCTGATGTCCTCATTAAGATCGTTCTTTCTGTTCCTGCTGGTCTTAGGAATATCAATGAGGCTGTGTGCATATGGCATGCTACTATGTAAGAGTAAATGCACAGTATGATTGGAGGCCGGATTTCTTTTTTTTTTTTTTTTTTTTTCAAGAATGCAGTTTCTATAAGGAAATAAAATAATATATTGAATATTTAATAGTTGACTGTTGCATCATAAAGGAAGGAGATGGTCCGGGGTTGCGGTCATAAATAGGCTAATTAGTGGCAAAACTATTTTATTGAAAGCCAACGTTTCGACCCGACTTTGCAGGTCTTCTTCAGGACTAGAACGGACAAGATACAAAAAGATAGAGAATTGTGGAAGTTACCTAATATTATGACAAAAAATTATAAACAATATGAATAAGCTTATTAGAAGTATAAACAGTAAGTACATTAAAACATAAACAGAATTACGCAAATGTACTAACTGTTTATAATATTAATAAGCTTATTCAATTGTTTATAATTTTTTGTCATAATATTATGTAACTTTCACAATTATCTATCTTTTTGTACCGTATCCGTTCTAGCCCTGAAGAAGACCTCCAAAGTCGGGTCGAAACGTAAGAAAATAGTTTGATCACTATTCAGCCTATTTATGACCGCCACACCGGATCATCTCCTACTAAAATAATATATTAATTCAGATCAGGTAGAATAAATTACCATGCGTTTGTACTGCATGGAATATATTTAAAGAAAAAATATCTAAAATTTATATCATGTATCATTAAATTGATTGAACCGGCAAGAGTAACACCCTTACAAGGTTTACAAAGAACTGTTTGAATCTAGCAACATTTCACGAGTAATAAGAAAATTTATCATATATCAAGTAAAATCGAAAAAAAAAAAAAAATCCTTAAGAAATTAGAATAAAATAGTCGTGGGAAAACTTGAAATAAATCAAATATCCTACTATTTGTATTATATGTACCATTATTTGGGAACTTCTACTAATATTTAACCTTGCTGCATTAATCAGGTGTCTTCTACTTCCGAGTGTAACTCTAAACTCATCCGGACAATAGCTTGTTCGTATACGCTGGGCAAAATCTACTTGTCTGGAGCCGTAAAGTGAAGCTAAAGGCATCCGATTTAAAATTATTAAGTAAAGGCATTCTATTTATACTTAAAATTGGTGTATTAGACCAATTTTAAGTATAAATAGAACTAAATTTCCATGCATCATTAAAGAAAATATAGATTAAAAGACATAGACGAATATTAAAAAATATTTGTTTGCACTAGATAAATTAAAAAAAAAAACAGTTTTATAAAAAAGAAATAAAAGTGAATCTTTAGTGAAAATTCTGAGCTGTATCTAAATTATTAAAAAAAATTAAATAAATATTAGTAAGTATACATTTGTAGATCCTCAACATTTAGCAAGAAATCTATTTTGAAAAATATTAGTAAACGAAACTAATTTTAACCTTTACACTAACAATGAATAACAACAGTAAAGTCTTGTAAAGACTGGAGTAATTTATAGATAATCGGGAAAAACCGGGCCTCTTCGACGATTTCCACTTTAGATAATTATAGAACTCGTTTATAGTTTGTATTTATTTGTTTTTTCTTATTTATAAATTAGTGAGTATAATGTGAAATGGTTAATTATTTTAAATAAACAAAATCAAAGCTACTTTAGATGAACGAATTTTAAAATTCGGTGTTTAAGCCATATTAGAGAACATCTATGAGAATAAGACGTACCTTAAACTAAAACTCACATTGATCTAATGAGTATCGTCATAATCATTTGAGCCATTTTTGAGGAAATTGTAAAAATGAGAAAAATCGATTATATAAAGTGCCACTGCCGATTTTGACGAAAAAGTTGCTGCAATATTCCGGATATATATACACAAACCTTAAATATGTAAATAATTGGTAATTGGTTGACTGTCGTGGATAATGAAGAGAAGAATAGTTGGGGTGCTCAGTCAAAAAAGGAAGGCAAAAATAAATTATAATATTTATTTTTGCCTTCCTTTTTTGACTGAGCACCCCAACTATTCTTCTCTTCTTAAATATGTAATTTCAGTTTTGCAAGACTTCTCGTTTTTGACTCGCATGACTCGGATTCGAATTTTTTTCACGATTACAATGGATTCTTATTTCAGAAGAAGTTATTCGGGGTCGAAGTAATAGGTAGTAGGTCGAAACCATGGACAATGTAATAAAATATACTATTATATAATTTAGAATTTTTTGACCGCACCCCCGATTAACTTCTTCTGAAATAGAAATTTACTGTTAGTAGTTTGGAATATCTCAAACCTGAGTACATCAAGGCAACAAAAGGAGTTCTGGTCCAATAATGAAAGTGCATGTTGAGGATAAGTTGCAAGAAGGAACTTATAAAAACGTTGTAGTGGATGAAAGGAGATATCTGCAGCTCACAGAAGTGCTGACGGAACAGCCTTGATTAACAGGCCCGAGAACTACCACGGATGCGGACTCTCAGTCAAAGAATGGCTATAAATAAATCGCTTTCATTGAAATACTTTATTTATAGAACTATACAATAAACATCTGACCACCCTTTGCTGGAGAAAGTAAAGATAAAAGTGCTCTTGAAATAACTTTTTAATTAGTTTCCATTTTATTCTAATGGCTTTATCCTTTATATGAAAATCTAAAAGGATTAAGTTACCTAAACCTTGGTAGTCCGTGGTACAGGCCCTTTTTATCAAATTATTAACATCCGCCTAAAACTTCCTAAATAGCTTCATCCCATCGTAAAGTGCAAATATTTTATTTACGAAAATTCTCGGAATTCGGGCGTTATCAATTTGGAGATCGGCAAACAATGTCTATTTAATTAGTGAAGAGAAGAATAGTTGGTGTGGCCAGTCAAAAAAGAAGGCAAAAATAAATGATAATATTTATTTTTACGTATGCGGACGTTTCGACCTGAAGTTCAGGCCTTCATCAGGGCTAAGAAAATAACTAGGTAACAACGTATGAAAAACATAAGTAGTAATGGTAAAAAAAAAATTAAATAAAAAATTATAAAAAATAAATAAATATAAAGTAAAATGAAATTGTTAGAATAATGACTAAGAACTAAGAGATAAATAATAATAACCGTTACAAAGTGTGGAATGATGAAGTAGGCATAATCAAAAGGGGTGATATAAGTATTGAAATGGGAATCTTAGAATAAAATGTAAAACATAAAAAACATAATTTTTTTTTTTAATAATTTTTGTTACATATGACGAAACGTCGGCATATGTAAAAATAAATATTATCATTTATTTTTGCCTTCTTTTTTGACTGACCACCCCAACTATTCTTCTCTTCATTATCCACGACAGTCAACCATTTACCAATTATGAGTCTATTTAATTAGGTACTAAAACTCGTGAATGACCATTTGCTCCCCACTTGTGTTGTAAGGCAATATGATCACAAAGTCGAAAAAAAATAGGTGGCCTATAAAAATATTGATCCGTTTGGCATGGCCTCTACCCCGAAACAGTTGAAATGACGAGGTTGTATAGGCCAAACGCCCCGATATTTTTGTAGACCACTTTTGTTGTTAGTGAAAACTTCTTTAGTCGTGTTTTGCACTTTTTTGTGGAGAGTGAATTAGATTGATATGTCTGATTGCCGGTGTTAACGCTCGGGTAAAGTCGGCTAGTTGAAATGTTTTTTTATATGGATTGAAATCTCTCAGAAACTACAAATCTGGCCTACATACTGTAAACGCGGAAATTATTCAATATTTCATCCACTCTGTAATAGGCTATAATTAAAAATTGTATCTTAACGCGGCGCCATGTTATGGAGGTGAAAAAGAAAAAAATAATGTCGAAAACCAAATAGTATCGAGTTTTATGTAAAATATGAATTTAAATATGTCAGAAGCTGAAATCGGACCTATATACCGTAAGCGAGAGAAATGTTCAGGCATTTGTGCGTTGTATATTAACCCAACAACATGTTAGACAGTAGGAGAGGGGAAAATAGGGCCGAACAGCAACTTATAACAAGTCTTATTGAAGATATGGATTAAAATATCTGAGAAACTAAAAATCTGATCTGCATACTGTAAACGAGGGAGATATTCAGCATTTCATCCTTCTTATAATGAGTTATTATTTATAATTTATAGTTCATATTGTTAATCTAGCCTTGTTGATGTTTTCATTTCTAGTTTGTGATCATATTATCTTACGACTCAAGTGGAAAGCAAATGAATATTCATGAGTTTTTAGTGCTATAATTAAATATAATCAAATAGACAAAGCTTTCCGATCTCCAATATTCAAGTAAAATATTTTCAGCTTACGATTCGATGAAGCTATTTACGAAGTTTCAGGTCTATGTCAATAATTTGATAAAAAGGTCCTATACAAATGATTTTTTTTATTTCTTAATCATATTTACAACTGTATTAAAGAAATTCATTTAGTAAATTTGAACATATGGATATAATGACGTGAAAACACTTGTTGAGTAACTACCCTATCACTAGCACTCTAATGATACGTCTACATTAGTAGATCACGGAGCCATCTTCTTTTCAAACGCCTCGGAGGGTTATCAGGAATTGAAGAGGTAGCAAGGTTAGAAACCAGAGGGTTGGGATGATTATGAAGTTTATTATGGAACGATAGGTATCTGGATTGGGCCAGGTCTGAAATATAAGAAACGTTAAGATCATTATTATGTAATATATGGTTTTATTTATAACAAAGTAGGCAGCATTGAGGATTTTACAAAGCATTTTAGATTGTAAGGATTGGATACGAGAGGAATCCGATGGTTTAGTGAAGCCCCATAGCTCAACTCCGTAAGTCCAATTAGGCCTTATTATAGTCATGTATATGAATCTTTTGTAATTAATTAGAAGTTTAAAGCGTTTGTCTAGTAAGTGCTGAAGTAATCGGAAACGTCGAGCGGTTTCTTGTCGTTTCAGTCTGGTATGATAAAAATAATAAAACGATTAAATTAAATTGTTGTGCAAATTATTATCCTTATGAATAATTTATCGATTCACAACAATTTAAATGTCAGCCTTAAAAAAATATATATATTTATTTTCCATTTTAAAAATTAACATAATTTATATCGTATATGGTTTAATATTCAGTTTGCCAGACAATCGGAGATGGATGATAGTTGGTAGATGTCAGAACTATTGATATAAAACTAGACCCACGGCTTTATATATTCCGATTCAGAGATAGGCCGTGGCAATAAATTATTAGTGACGTGGCCCGGACTTGAGTAGGTAATAAAACTATTTTATTACAGATTTATTTCCTTACTAGACCTTATTATCTATAATGATACTGAGCTCAATCCCAATACGCTATTATCGGCTAATTTTCTTTATTTTCATCCTTGGGAGGAAGATAATAAAAAATATTATTTTCCGGTATCATGTCACTCGTTGATGTCATGTCTAAATGAAGTGATATTACAAAATATAAAACGTTATTTTAGTTTTATTACTTGTAAGTTTTACATTTAAAGATTCATTTATAATCAATAAATATTTGTATTTATGGTTTTGTATCGTAGATATGACCTTTATAAGCTGCACGTAAATTTTATCCTGTTAATGTGTGTTTAATCGAAGCCATATTAGTTTGCATAGTCGGTGCTATTGATCGCATCTTTACTCAATTCTTCTATTCCAACTTTTTTTAATTATACATGACATATATATATATATATATATATATATATATATATATATATATATAGAGAGAGAGAGAGAGAGAGAGAGAGAGAGAGAAAAGTGACGCGATCGTGAAAAAAATCTAATCTGACTTCGAAGTCGAGTCCAAATAATCATGTCTTTCAAAATGATAACTGTCTGTTTATACATATAAACACATGTGTAAGGTTAACAGCTAGAGACGGATCAAGACTTAAAGTAGAGGTTTTAAATGGTAGTAATTTTAGGCGCCTTCGAAAAAAAAAGTTATAAGAAAACTCAAACTAAAGGTTAGTTAATGAAAGTTAGAGGTCACAAATTTATTGTTTGTTTTTTTACATTTGTGTACTTATTTAGTGGGGAGTTTTTTTGAAAACATTTTCGACCATTTCTAAAATTTCGAATTGAAGCTATTTCAAAACTTTGGATTCTCTTTGGGGCCCTTTCTTACATTAGAATCACTGCGCGTTACCTTAATCCGCTATTTTTAATCTGCCTCTGTGAACAGTCTGGCTGAAAAACTGAAAACTCTTATAAAACTTAAATCGTATCGAAATCATTGTCTCATAATTATTTCTTAATTTAAAAACTCTGATATGATTAATAAATTAGTCAATTTCCATTAATGAGAATATCTTTAGTTGGAGAAGTTGGTTGATTGGGAGTTTCGGTAAAAAACCACATTCAAAAAAACACTTGTTCTACAGTCAATCATTTCTCCACCAGTATTTCGGTAAATAACACGTTTATTTTACAGTGAGTAATATATTTGCATCGGATTGGACAGTTATTCTTACAGGAACCGCATTTTCGTATAGAAATTTCAAACCTTCCTGCTCAAATGGAGGAATTCCACCCTTCCTAGATCTTTATAGTTGGTGTTGAGTGCGAATACACTGGCGAATCTTACCCACAAGGGGAGACCTTGTAAAACGGATGTTGTCCGATGAGCATAGCCGATGTCCACTGGTTGCCACCTTAAACAATAACGGAAACCGTGAATAGGATTTGAATACAATAAAGCGGGAAGTTGGGAATACTGAACCGGCTATCGAGGAGGCTGGTCACGTGCCACCACGGCCTCTTGCCAGCTCTCAGTCAGTGCATGAGCACTTCGATATTAATGTCGATAACATCTACACGATCTCGGAGGCAGTGGAAGATGTCGAGGTGTGCTTAGAGGATCATGTCTACCCGCATGTACTTGGTGTCGGAGGTTGTGGTAATTAAAAGGCATGAGGGCCAGCAGGGATGTTATAGAGCATGTTCTTGCTAACTTTTTTTTATTTATTCGATCTTACCTAAAGCATTAGCAGTAATTATTTATTAAAACAAAAAATAAATGACATATATTACGTTAACAGGCTTTTATAATAACATAAAACTTACATTAAAGCCTACTCACCTAGCCTCTACAACATGTTTAATACATAGCTTGGGTGTCATATAAACCTATCAGTTTAGAATGAATGCTGACCGTCGGATAAGAAACATTGTTTTTGTCTTTAATAGAAGAAGAAGAAGAAGAAAAAAAAGTCTTATTATTTATCAAAATTACAAAATATAAATTACAATAATATTTTTGTATTTAAAACCGAAACGTGCTACATGGTCTGTTGACCGTCAGAGTCTGTGTCTTGTCTTTAATAGTATATTTTTTATTTACCGCTGTTTCTGCATTATTTGCTTGTTTCATATTTACAAATTGTATATATGAATAGTTATGGAATCAAGTTTTTTTTTTTTTTAACAATCTATATGGAGTTTCCAGTAACAAGAAGGAAATAATTAGAGAGAGTTTATATCATATTTCAAGAGCTGCAAGAAGTTATATATATATATATATATATATATATATATATATATATATATATATATATATTTTTATATTTATTATTTTTTCGGTTGGCGCTACAGATCTTTGACTGCGAGTGTGGTCCCCTAGAACACATCCCGATTCCCGATTTAAATTACGGGGTAGGGTCATTAATCCTACGGCCGGTCGGTGTGAGTTGCCTCCAGTAGCCTGATGGACCTCACAAACCCAGGGGAGAGGAGGAATCTCGGGCAGCGATGCTTTCCTTGGTGGATATATAAATATAATATATAATAGTCAGGTTTTCTGCACAATAGTAGGAAATTTCAGTTTTGTGATTTCAAAAAATAACGTTTTTTTATGAATAAGAAGCTATAACTAGAAAATATGTATATATATTGTAAGAACGTTTATGTGACTTTAGACATAATTTATTGTTAAAAAACAAATCAATTTAAGAGGACTAAGAGGACTGACACAAACAATTTTCGGCTTCGTTTTCGAAAAGCGTCAGTTGCCTTACCGATTGTTTTCATCTTCTTTGATGACGCCCACTGCATTTTTAATTCGTTGAATCACTGAATCCCGAATAGTCTACTTTTATTTTGTATACTTCATCTTTGAACCAGCCCCATAAACAACAATTCAGTGCTGATGATGGCAATGCTGTCAGGTCTTTAGATCTTGGAGGCCAACCAATTGGACCACCACGACCAATTCAGCGATCTAGAAACCTTTCATTCAAATGTTACCTCACCTGACAAGAGAAATGAGCGGGAGCTGCGTCGTGCTGAAAGTGCATTTGCATCATGTCATTTAGATGAACATCCTGTAATAGTCTTTCCACAGGCGGATTTACGGGAGGAGGGGGCTTTAGGGCTGAAGCCACCCTCCTCCCTCCCAAACGGTAAATTATAACCATGTTTTATAGAAAAAAAATATTCAAAACTATCTCTTAAAGTATTATTGTTCATGTAATTACATTTAATATGGCTTCAAGAATCACTTATTAAACACCATTTCATATAGGTAGTTCATTTCTTTCTTTTTTTTTTTTTCAATTTAATTATCGTTATATATATTAAAAAAAATCTGTTGGACTGAAGCTCCCCCCAAAATTAAACCCTGGATCCGCAAGTGAGTCTTTCTAATTTAAATTATAATATAGTAATAGTCACCTATGAGAAGATTCTCTAAAATGAAAGAGTCTTTGAAGACGAAAATGAATATATTTATGGAGTGTTATTTATTCGTAATAAACTGAAATTAAACTTATTTTCCTATGTGGAATCCACTTCTGGAGTTGAGCCCGTACATTTGCAAAATCAACTGTCAAATATTCCATAAAAAATCTTTAACAACACATATCAATTTTCTTATTACGCTGAGTAGAATACAAATTTCAAATATGTTTTCAGACGCAACATTAAAAAAGGAAAAAGACCTTCCAGAAGAAGATATCTTCGCTGGTGTAGGTTCCGTTTCCCAACCGGTTTTTACCCATGTTTTCCTAAACAGTCCCATGTAAACAGCCATTAAAACGCGGTTTACGAACTGCCGAAAAAAAAGTATGTGACAAAAAGCGGACGGATGCGTGTCGAGCCGAAACGTCAGCCGAGCTAATCGCAGAGCGCCCTGACTGATTGGACAAAAACCCGACCCGGTGACAAATATCAATGGCCGCTCCAACTCCAGCCACTGGTCTCGACTCCTTGACAAATGCTTCCAGCAACAGTCTCCGGTATCTTGGATATGTCTAATGTTGGGAATAAGTAAGAGAAATAGCTAACATTTTATCATCATATGTCATAATATATATATGCATGCATGTGTATTCTTTTAATATCTCATGATATGAAGGCGTAGTGGTAAAGATGGACGGGGTTCACCTGGAAGACTACTCAACGTTGAATGCCTCAATATTTGGCCACATGGAAAGCAAATAATCAGATAAATATATATATATATATATATATATATATATATATATATATATTCAATTCAAATTCAATAGTATAATCAAATATATATATACATATAAGGGTATAAGTATCCTTTTTGAAATATGCTCAAATAATACCTCCTTCGATTAGATGAAGGATTAATGTTTAAAAAAAATTACTTGGAGAAATGATTTTGGATTTACAGACCTTGTAGATCTCTTGCCGCCGTAACCACCAATTTTCATATCTGCCTATTTTGAGATATTGTTTTTCGATGAATATTTTATATATATATATATATATATATATATATATATATATATATATATATATATATATATATAAAATATTCATCGAAATATCTATTCTCCAAACGTTTTTGGGTGACTCTTACTGACTCTAGAATTCACAATATGTAGTATCTTGCTCAAGCTTATATTCAATTGATTCGATTGAAACAACGTTTTTTTTTTTTTTTTCAATTCCTTTAAAGTAATTTTGGCTTTAAAGGTAAAAATATAATATGACCTGACCAAGTTTTTTTTTTTTAGTATAATCAATTGGTCCTTAGCTATTTCTAAAAAATAAGACGAATAAATATGAAAACAATAATTAAAGTTGTTTAGGTAACGACCAGACAAATATAATTTTATATTATAATCTTTTAGGATTATTAGAATCTTCATTTGCACTTTGTTTATCACTGGTATTATTCAGAATCTTAGGCAATACAGGGATATCTCATTATTGCTATTACATAATATATTTTATTTATTTATTTTCTTTTTTTTTTCTATGAAAATTCATTAGGACATATCAAGAGGTCTATAACAAGCCATGCCACTAATCAGTGAACCTCTTCTACGGAACTTTTAATCCCTTTAAGATTGGAGATGCCACTACGTATCACACCTCATTTAACAGCTCTTGAATTTATTAATTTTATGTTTTTAGGCTGATTCATTAGTGCTCAATAAACCTTATTAATCAATTAACTGGTGTTAATTGATTAATAAGGTTTCGAAGTCTTAAGTAAATAAATTAATAGTAAAAAAATAATTTAGAACATTTTTTTGTTATTGTTTCAGGTGAGTAAATAGCTTTCCCTTGATTAAACAGGACATTTTCGTAAGTAATATAAATTTAAGCTTCTTTATACTATAAATAAATCGTCAATATAAATTTATTATTTCGATTAAACTTCAAAAAACTCTTTTTCTTCAAATAACTTTATTGCACTTTTATCTCGTTTTCGCATATGACAACGTTTTGGGCCACTTCTTCTTTTTTTAAATCTGGAACTCCTATCTATAACATTAATAACTATATTATAAATATATAAAAGAATGTATCAGCTCATTCAGAATAAAATACAATTATTACTATGCAATTATTAGTACATTAAAATTTATATTTAACATAATTATGCAATCCTAAATTAAAATTGTTTATAATTTTTGTACTTTTTAAAAACTTTTACTTCTTCCCATTCAAAAATTCAAGAAAGAAAACAAGAACTGGTAAACATATATTATATATTTTATTAAAAATTATTTTGTGTAATTATTTTACTAATCACCTTATCATCGTCCAGAATAATTTAAAATTATTTTGGCATTCACATTTTAAAAACATTATCGTATTATTAATCATTGACTAATATTAAAAAAACATTATATTGACAATTTATATACTCTATAAAAATCTATTAATTAATAATTAATAATTTTATGTAAAAATAAATCTTTACATTTCAGAACAGTTTAAATTTCACTGTATTTATATCTGTTTTAATCAGGAGTTTAAATTTGTATTGGAACTTTTTTTGTAATATAGTTGTTGCTATATGATAAAAGTTAAACTTTTTTATTTAAAGTTACAAAAAATTATGCTAAATAAGAAATGACCAGCTTATATATTAGGCTTGGATTATAATATATCTTAAATGAATTACTGGATTTTCGTGTATCTTTTGTCAAAGTGGCTAAACTGAGCTAAGATTTTGTTCAGTTACCATTTTACTGATTCCAATTTTGGCGAAATGAATTTTATGGCAACTGTGAAAAGTGTGTTAGTGCAATTTTGTAAATTTGTTCGGGTATCACCAGAAAACGAATTTTTCTTTGTGTTTAATGGGTGTAATTATGTGACGTTAAAAGAGATGAACATTTCTTTGCGAACCATGGATTAAAACTCAAAAATTCAACTTCCAGCTGTGAAAAATCCAAAATTTTAATTGCGTTTTTCCATAAATATGATTTTTACACTTGGCACACACGGTGCCACAGAATCGTTTCAATGTTAAATAAAAGCTTTTTTAAGTAATAACGTTATATTAAACTTTTATCTGAAAAGGTACAAGGAAAAATATTCTTGTTCCGAAATAACTTAAAAAATAAATAAATTGAGTACGTAGATTTCAGTCATGCCGAAACTGGTTAAAACAAAATTTAAAATTTATATTAAAGCTTTGTATAAATTAGTTTTTTTCAAAATCCTGTTATAAGAAAATGAATTTGCTCTTACTCTGTGTATATCTTATTACTGAATGAAATAAAATAAAATAAAGATATTAAAAAAAAAAATAAAAATAAAAATATGTTTATTATTCCAGGGTATAAATCCCTTAAAAATAAATAATGAGTATATTTTATGTTGGCCAATGTAGTATAACCGTACTGTCTTTAATTTAAGTCATTCGTATTCATACAATAATTAAGCAGTGAAAAATAAAAATACACATACATATAATATATGCATCTTTAAAATGAAAATATGACAGCTCGCATATGACTTATCGTTTATATTAAAAAAAATTATGAATGGAATATTTTGAAATGTTGAGAAGAAGAAAGAAAAATGAATTTTATTTTTCTTATACCCCATACTAGACTGAAACGGCTAGAAATCGCCCGACGTTTTCGACTACTGCAGCACTTACTAGACAAACGCTCTGAACTTCCAACTATTTAAAAAAGAGTCATATACATTACTATGATAAGGACTTACGGGATCGAGCTTTGGGGCTCTACTAAACCATCAAATTTCTCTCATATCCAATCCTTACAATCCAAAATCTTTCGTAAAATCCTCAATTCTCCCTACTTTGTCAAATAAAATCATTCATAACGACCTTAATGTACCATATGTTTTCGATTTAGCTCAATCGAGATACATATCCCACAATAATAAACTTCTGAACCATCCGAACCCTCTTTTTTCTAACCTTGCTTCCTCTTCTATTCCTGATAACTATCCGAGGCGTCTGAAAAGAAGATGGCCCCGGAATCTCCCAATATAGAAATATAATTGGAGTACTACCAATGGGTAGTTTCTCTTCATGTTGTACATGTCATGTTACTTATTTCATATTTACTTGTTGTATTTATCATGTAATACAGTTGTAAATTTCAATAATAAAAACAAATTCTTATAAATAAAATCATCTATAACGACCTTAATGTTCCTTATGTTTCCGACTTGGCCTTATGTATCCTCCCATACAAAATTTCAGAACCAAGGGAACTCTCTTGTTTCAAACTTGCTTCCTCTTCGATCTCTGATAACCCTCCAAGGCGTCTGAAAAGAAGGTGGTCTCGTGATCTTCTTGTGCAAATTTATTATTTGATTGCTACCAGTGGTTAGTTTCTCAACATGCGTTTTCATGTTATTATATTACTGAGTGCACATTTACTGGATGTATTTTTTCTTTTTAATACAGTTATAAATATTGTGAATGAATAAAAAAAAAAAAAAAAAAAAAAACATTCTTATAACCTATCTAATATTATTTTCATAAGGATATATGAATTTTTAAAATACTCACTTTCTCTACGAGGAAATATTAGAATTCTTTTATTTTTAATAATTTATTAAATTTTCATTTTTCAATTTTTATTTAAAATTCCATTTATTGTTTTGCATATTTTAAAGTTAAAAAGATATTATTTAAGTTCATTGAATTTTAGTTGATATTAAATAAAATTTTCATTTTTGTCATAAATTTCAGTTACGTCTTATTTAATTAGATTATCACTTTTTCTCGATTCTATTCTTAAATGATTAATTTTCTATCCTATATCTCCAACATACCAGTGTCAGCTGAATGTTATTATTAAGTCCTTGAAATTTAAAATTAATATTCTAGACTCAGGTTGTCGAGTTGCCTTGATTGTTTATCAATGCCAACTTTCAAACAAAAGAAAAAAAAAAAAAAGGCACGCTTGATAAATTTAGTTAATACACAACTTCAATATATAAAATAACTCTGCAATAACTATGTCCTTTGAAGGTTTCTAAAAGGTTCTGATTGGTAATATTGTTTATAAAAAAAGGTTTGAAATATACAATTACTGCTTGTGTCAACGGATTTGCAGTATTTCCGCAAGGCTTACTCAGAAGATATACGCAAGGATATCATTATCCGTTCAACTACTGCCAGACGTCAGTGGCTCGTATAATATTGAAATTAAACGCACGGAATCAATTGGGTTATCATTAAGAGCACGAGAAGGATCTTGCTCCCTACCAGTTTATTTTAACGAGAGCCCTCTCATTAAAATCCTTGATGTGCGCTACACTTAGGACCACCTAGGCCGAAAACCTACTCTATGGCCGTACTTAACTCTTTGTGGGGTCTTTAAGCTTGTAATGACATAGGAATCTGTCACAGATTTATCGGTACTTATCTATTTTATCATAAAGAATTTAAGAAATAGTTCCAAAAAAAAAATTCGTTTAATCAATAATTAATTAAACAAATTATTAGAAAAATGATGGGAATTCTTGGTAAAATATTTTAAATAATCTATATATAGTTCAAACAGAAATTAATGAATATTAAAATAACATAGGTAACGTTCCATCTGTTATGGGTTTATTATAAAATATTTAATATATATTATGCAATTTATTTCTTCCATATAATTATATTTCTTTTCTTTTTTCTTACGTTCATATATCAAGTAATATATGAATAAATTGACATGCATATATGTTGAATATATTGACTGAAATATATATGTTCGTTTGCTTTTGTTAAGCACAGATAAGATATATGTTAGTGTTACTAAGCTTCAGCTTAACGAAGAGGAAGTGTATCAATCATAATTTCCTCCCACAGTCATCACACTTGTCAACATCCTGTTATAAAAAATAGTTTCCTTATAGTTCTTAATAAATGTAATAAATATGTATAATAAAAAAATATAAATTACATAACCTAGAAATCAATTATATCATAATATATTAATAACCATCAAAGTTATTACAACGCCCTGAAGACCTCCTTGAAGGTACTTCATTTGAAGTTATGGTTTAAGTATTATTGTTCATTTATTACAAATCATGACTTAACTATTCTTTTAATAATTACCAAATTATTTATTACTTTTCTAACTTTTAATAATTATCATTTATTAATTATTTAGGAAAATATAGTGCTACTCTTAAAATTTTGATTTAATGTCTAAATAATTTTACATCACTAAATTACTAGTTTTGCAACAAATGTCACGAAATAAAGTGTTCAGTAATTTATTCTAAGAGCGATTTAAAACGAAGAAGACAGCTATACTGCTTACAAACTCAAATCATGTAGCAGATAAATATGGTGCAATTGGCTGTTGCAATAATCGAAATTTTATAAAAATATAAAATTGAACTGACTTAAAATCGCCCGAGGACTTGACCGTTCCGTAGATGGGATGATAACTCCAATTCCGATCTTGTCAGTTCCGGTTTTGATGGAGGTATTACAAGAGGTATTTTGTTGGTAGCAACCTGTTTCGATTTGAATCTCTTCTTTATTACTTATTCATTTTGTATCTTTTATATTCTAAATCATTTAACACACATATATTCAGCATACTTCTATTAATTTTCTAGTTTTCGTTGCCTAGATAATTAATCATTATTAATTTTAACGCTATTAAATATCACGTAAAAACCAACGGAGCCGCATGCGGTTTCCAATGCCGCAACGAGCTCACCAAGGCCTCATGTGGTCTCGATGCCATAGGTTCCCTGGAGTTCTTGTATCGTATTTATAAGGAAATACTGCAGTTCTGATGTATTTTCTACTCCATTTCTTTATTGACTTGATTAAAAGTAGAGGAACTTTGGCATGAAGTAAATAATTTGTTTGTGCTCAGGATCCTAAATCGGTTCTTGGTCTATCTGTAGTCAAATCCATGTGGACGGACATATCTGCTTAATAAATGTAATAAATATAAAATAATATAGTCTAAAACATAATAAATATATAATACTTAACGCCTACGTTAATATGATTTTTAAAGAAATTTTCAGCGTTTGTGTGGTTTACAGTCTAGATGGTCATTTAAGAAGTATTTTCATTCATACAATAATATTTCTGTATGCTATGAAAACGGCTAGTCAGGTTTAGCTCAAAGCTATATGAACATTAATGACTTATGGCTAATTGATCCATAATTAGATTTATCAAATTTCATTTACTAATTTTAATTATGCGTGCACCAATAAAATATTAAACTTAACTCAATCAGTGTATCAGTTTAGATTTTGAGATTCGATAATGAAAAAATTATATTATATAACTATATAAATGATAGTGTAAAGGTTTCATTGAGGTCAGTTTTTTTTTAAAGTTTTTTTTTGAAGAACTATAATAAATATTTTATCGCGATGAACTAGTTTCAGATAATTATCTCCACCAATACGAATATCAGAACAGTGGGTTTGAATGCGCCAATTTCAAGAATCAAAAGTATGTTTTGAAAAATTATGTATGTGTTAGGTAGACTGAATGTTTAGTAATGGTTTATCAAAGCCAGAACCTAAAAGGAAAGATTAGTAATAATCAAGGTAAATATGAAAAGAAATCTAGGCAATTAAACTTGCACAAGTTCTAAGTTTGCAGTCACTATAAATAAAGTGCCGTGACAAATTTTCAAGCACATTAGAATCGACTTTAAAGAAGAATTTTTTAAACCGGTATAACCATGTAGTCTGTGGTACAGACCCCTTTTTATCAAATTATTAACATCCGCCTGAAACTTCGTAAATAGTTTCATCTCATCGTAACTTGCAACTCTTGGAATTGCGGCGTTTGTGGAGGGGAAAACTTTGTCTGTTTAATTAGGTACTAAAAACTCGTAACTACCCATTTGCTTTCTACTTGGATCATAAGATAAATTGATCACAAAATCGATAAAAAAAGGTGGCCTACAAAAATATTGGGTCGTTTTTTCTATATAACCTCGTTATTTTGAAATTTTTGGGGTGTAGGCCACGTCACAAGCGGTTCAATATTTTTGATGGCCACCTTTTTTCTCGACTTAGTGATCAAATTATCCTGCCGTCCAAGTAGAAAGTAAATGTGTGTTTCCGAGTTTTTAGTACCTAATTAAACTGACAAAGTTTGCTCCCCTCCAGATTGAAAACGCCCCAATTCCAAGAGTTTTCGTAAATGAAATAGTTGTAGGTTACAATGAGACGAAACTATTTACAAGGTTTCAGGGGAATGTTAATAATTAGATAAAAATGGGTCTATACCACGGACTAATGGGACACAATTAGGTAATGTAAATTTTCTTTACTTTATAAAAAAAAAAGTACAAAGCCTCCTTAAATTTTGATCATAATCTCATTCATCTTCTGAGGCTTAAGTCCAATACTATTAAGAATGCTTTCTTTCATTCTAGCATACAATTTTAATCTTATAGGTAGTTAATTAATCAAGATCAAAAATAACTTAACTACTTATACAGATGAAGGGACCAGTTTTGTTTTTTAGTATTAGTTCAAAATCCGTTTAGATTATTTAGATAAATTTCTTTTCAGTCAAAATAGTTTCTTTATTTTTGTTATTTCGGGGCCTACAAATGAGATAGTTGTTTAAATCTTGGCATAATGGATGATTACATGCTCTGAATAATAGAGAAATCTTTGTATCAATGGGTGCTATCTCAGGTCTTGACCTATTACATTATGTAGTAACCTACCTAAACTGGAACATGTTATTGATCTCTTTTGTAATAACTGTTCCATTTATTATTACGTTAACCCAGATGTCTTCTTCTTAATGAGTGCTTTGATGGAAATCTCATCATTGACTGGTGATAGTTTATCTTAATAACAAACTAACGCAATGGGAAAAACACATATACGATAATCGTTACTTGGAAATTTAAATTATCAGTTATGTGCTGAGGATTTCGACACAAATACCCTCCATTTCTATATCAATGGACCTTGGAATTCGGCCATTTCTTCCAGACTATGAGAACTACCGGAATAAATAACCCTTCTTGATGATACTTACTATAAAGGAGCTAAGTATAGGAACCTTAACATGTTAAGAGAAGTTATATACAACGAAACTGATTTCAATAAAACTTTATTCGGTGATATTAGGTCGACAAATATTAGACCAATGCCCGAGGGTAGAATAAAAGTTTTTATAAAATTTTAACATTTGTTTATATATTAGCTTTCTAATTTTCCTCTGAATTTCTAAGTTGTAATATACTATGTTATAATATGGTAACTTTTTAATGTAAAATTAGACAAACATATTGTTGATTGTATTAAACGGATTCAAATGTACAATAAATTAGAAGAACCAAAAGAGGCTTCCAGTAAAGTAGACTGAGTAAAATTTTTGTCAAAAAAAAATTCAGATTCGTTTCAAGCGATCTTTAAAAATCTTAAATACGAATTTATTTGAAATAAAAGATTTGAATTGACTTTACCGGAGGATTTTTTTTTTATGTCATTAAAATTGACTCTAATCCAGCCTTCCCGTTTCCTTCCTCAGCCGCTGGTTTCTTTGGTTGTTTAGTCCGTGAGGTGACATAATTAGAAAAATAAAACTTGAATCTGCTTTAACTAAGCTTCCACCACCATAAATATGAATACTCCTGCATAAACTTCCACCTTCACTCCATAGATTGTAACATACCTGCAGTGATTTTAATGAATTTGATGGATGTTAAATGAATGTATTTAAATGTATTCCCGAATCTGCAGGGGTGGTCAGCTGGGATTTTTATAGCTATTATTGAAACTTTTAAGGGGGGAGGTACATTTTGAATTGGGGTTATGAATTTTTGAAATGAAAAGTTTCTAACAAGAGGACAAGATGAAAGCATTGAACAGACCACTGCAAGTATAATTTATCTGACCTATGATTTCTAAAATTATATTTGAGCATGCACTGTAGTTAAGAAGAGGAGAGCAACTCAATATTTTGAGAGAAGGAAAGAGGGAAGTTCATATGCCATCGACCTTGATGGGAGATGGGCATCCATACGTATCTGTATTAATCCTAATGTACCATAATGTATCCTAATGTACGTATCTTGTTGTTCCATTGGTTATTAAACAAGAGGCAGTCCCTTTGAAGAGGCATCTATCAGCAATGACGTGAACAAATGATCACGAATGGAACTCGGCAGTTTCTGCCCATTGAGGGAACTATTTTCGTCTTCTTAATGGTGAGGGACTGGTCCAGCGCTGTTAGAGGTTGCGACAGGGCATATGTTCGCGATATGACAAACTACTCCGCTGACAAATGCCCTCTAGCAAGGACGACTCCTTCGCCATCTGGTTTCTGTTATGAGCGATTTGTCAGTAATGAGCTGAAGGAGTAAACAGGCCAGCCTCCGATACGATATCTAGGGAGCATATGGTCCAGGTCTAAACAATTACTGGTCTCGATGAAACAGCGCTGAGCGGTTGAGGTAATAATTTATTTTTTATCGCTTGAGGCGCCCTACGAAGAAAGTGAAGTTTAGTCTGGTCAGATTTATAAACAAGAAAATATCAATGGGAACAATATTAATAATAAATTCTACTTTTCATTGATGTCATGATGTGGATCACTTTGGATGGAAATCACTTTTAAATGAATGCAGTCTTTATCGAATGAACTGTTTCATGGAGCCTATAATGAATTGTTTCATTAGGTTCATCTTTGGAAAACTAGCTACTCCCACGTCTCTAGTTGGTATGCTAAATTGAGCCACTTCAATTTAACTAGTTTTGCAACGACAATATTTCTTGGGCGTATGCATTTTCGGAACCTTTACACACAAAAAACCTCCTTACCTTCTTGCTATATTTTCTTCTTGTTCCTACGTCCAATCTTTAAGCATGAGATCCCTGTCCACAGAACTGTGTATTCCTTCTCATAATTTGTTTTGAAAAATCCTTTTTAATGAATGCTACCTTATTTTGGAATTCCTTGTCTACTTCTATTCGTAAAACCTCAATTTTAACTTCATTTAAACAGTAACTATTTAAATGAACTGTTTAACTGTCATCTAAAAATCTTCGTAATGTATGTAAGTACTAAATATTCGTATTTTAATGTTACCAGCCTCATTTTACTTTTATTTCACATTCATTATCTATATTGCTTACCTACACGAATAAATGAACATACGGAAATTTATTTATTAACAATTTCATTGTTTTTATTTGCTTACTTATGCTAATCTTTTATTTTTATTTTAATGTTGCACAAGTCCTCATTAAACCACTATGGACATATGGGATCGAACTATGGGGAACAGCAAAGAAATCAAATATAAAAATCATTCAGTCATTCCAGTCAAAAGTCCTTCGGAAAATTGTACATGCACCCTTTTACGTTTCAAATCTCACGTTACACACTGACCTTAACACTCCTTTCATCACGGCAACTGCCACTGACCGCTTTAATAATTTTCATGACAGACTGACTCTAAATTCCAATCCACTTACTCAAGCTCTATCTACTGCCACAAATCCATATAATCCGCCCAGAAGACTGCTGAGGCGGTGGCCAAGAGACTTATTGCATTGAGCTACTTGCTGCATTATCTTTTTTTTGTGTGTATTTGTTATTATGTTATAATGTATGTCTTATTTTACTAGGTTTTTTTTTTTTTTTTTTTCTTGTTATTCTTCTCCTTGATATCATATTTGCTGAATACTAAGGTAGATGGCAAATTTATTGTGAGCCACAAATATGTACAACTAATAAATAAATAAAAAATGTTGCACAACTTTGTAATTTAGTTGTTTTTTTCCTGTTATCCCATGCAAGATAAATTTAAAGGTAATTATTATTGATCATTTTCATTATTCTAAGAAGACTAAATATCTCAGCTTAAAATTTATTTATTATCTTCTTTTTCTTATACGTATTCGTTTTTATGTCCATGGTTGAACGTGTTGGTGCATCACCTTAATATGCTCGAATTCAATCCAACTTTGCGAAGGAATTTTATTTTCTTGTCCTTCCCTTTTTCGCCATTTAGGGTATACGGGGTTTTCCGGAGTCAGGGAGTAAGGACGAGGGAATAACGCAAAAGCACCTTCCTCTCTCTCCTCCCTCTCCGCAGCGGGACGGGAACTCTTAATTATTTTATGAAATTATCTTCCGCCAGATTGCCGGGCAACGCGGTACTGTGCACACGCGTTAGCCCGCTCGGCCACCCCGCTCCCAACTTCGCGAAGAATTCGTGGTGGGCTCACAGAATGAATTTAGACCTTTCCACTCTGGCTGAAATAAGTTCTGTGCCTGCTGAATTTCTCTTCCATAGATGCGACGAGAAATAAATAAATATAAGAGTAAAGCAACTTTTTACCGACGACAAATGTTTATGCCGTTTATTTTATATAAATTGGGGAAAGATATTTTGAATCATTTCCCAACATATTGAGTAACAACCATGTGCATTATAAAAAAAATGTACTGAATAAAATATTGTAAAAATTAAATACCCTTTAAAATATAATTTATTTATTTTTTTATTCAAGCTGCATCCTGATATTATTTTTGTAGAAAATTTGGCGAATGTCGTTCTTTCCTCTCATATGTTGTCCATTTTTCAGATAATGTTATGAAAACATTTTTTATCACTAGTTTTAAATTTTCGAATTTTTTTTCTCTAGTTTTGTATTTTTTGTTCCTTTTTGGCTTTAAGACTTGTAAAAGCAAGTCCTATTTTGCCTATTTCTCTATTTGTGGTAGCTTGAAGCGTGAGGTAGTAGAATATTAACTGCCACTTCGAGGCTCACGTTTTAGCCCGGATATAGCGGAAAATTTATTTTATAGTCGGAAGACCCTTGTCGTGCACACCTAGCCTTTCTAAAGAGGATGTCGGATCCTCAACTGGTTACTGGAAAACCACGGCTGCCAAGCTCCTTGTATAACCTAAGTTAAGAAACGTGTTTTCTAGGCAAGATAGATTCAAGATCAAAGAATATAGTTTACCATGATTACATAATAAGTACTTTCAGTCAAATGCAATGTTTTAAGTTTTTATTTTTATTCTTGCTGCATTGTTTAATAAAATAGAATTATTGTATTGCCTAATCACTAAAATAAGTAAAAACAAACAATGCTGCTTCTACTTTACCTAAAGTTTTCAATGATGTAAAATAAATAAATTAAAATGTTGATTAAAAATAAAAATTGTTTTCCTAGAAGAATATTGTCCAAAAAGATCTTGGTTTAATTTACTGTTTATAAATACTGGCAAGCCTGGGAGTATTGCCCCACCCTTTTTGTTATCTTGCGGCATTTATTGCAGGCTATTTTAGTTATCTAGGTACAAACCTCTGACACGTGCTACTTGATGGCTTAAGCCTCCGAAATTTTAATTTATACATTATTATATTTATCTTGGTTATTAAATTGATAATCAATACGAGCATATTATAATATATAAAAAATAAAAAAAAATGTTTGAACAAATTTTTTCACGCAATTGAAATTTTTAACGAAATCAGGGTGAGCGCACCAGTTATGGACAGGGGGACCAGTGATGGACAGACTGTTTGGAATTTAAATGTAAATAATAAACTTTCATGTCGATTAACGGTTCCAGTTTTATTCTAGATTGAAGAACAATGCCCTATATTGACAACTGTACGAATAAAGTTCCCAAATAAAAATTTCAAAATACCTATCATTGTTGTTTCTATTTTGCTCTTGAGATCAGTGTGTTTCATACCTTTCTACTAACAGCTTTTCTATGAGTAAGTTTGACATTTATCTTACCTTCATCGTTATTTTAATAGTGAAACAAAGATTTTAGAATCTTTCTAAAATTCCATTACTTGAACAGTTGAATTTCGGGGTGTCAATCACTAGTGCGAAAAGGTGTTTTTTTTTTTTTTTAAATGGAGATTATACTTGCATAACAAATTGTTATCAAATTTTTTATGTTTAATAATAATAATAATAATAATAATAAATAAGTAAAAACATTATATGAGCCATTCAGTTGACAGAATGACTAACTCCAATTTCAACGTTTTTGATTAAAGTCAAGTTGATTCCAGAGAAGGTGATTGCAGTGTTGAAATAATGAACTGTGAATAAAGGTATACATTTTTCCTCCTGGAATATCACTAAAATTAATAATAAAAATGTTGAAATTTGACTAGACCATTCTGTCAACCGAAAGGCTCATATATTGATCAACTCCTCGGTATTCGGATGACAATGTTTTTTTTTCTTTTATTTTTTGGAAAATTTTCAAGAATTTTCTTATAACGAAAACACATTCTGTATTACTAAACTCCGATATATTTTTCGTAGTGGCATTGAAAAATATGTTATATTAATATTTTGATATATTTATCGCTTATTATATATTATAATATATTTATCAGAATAATATAATAGGTTTCGAAGGAATAGTTGACAACATTGTTGCCATAATAGACGACGACCTCACTCTCTCCCACATTAATAATCTCTATAATTGTGGAGCCAGCAGCTGACACCTCATATATTCAGTAGCGTCGTTATATCGAAACGACTTTATTTTCTTTATGACTGGGGTGCCTTTTTTTTATGAATTATTACCGTGTAAATTCGAAATAATTGAGATGTTCCAGGAGGTATAATAACATAAAGTTCGAATTATATCGTGTAGTCTATAATTGATGTTGAAAGCGTGAGATTTAAAGTCCTTATTTGCCTAAAGGGTTATAAAATTTGAATAATAGGCGTTGTAAATTGTTTTAGGCGTTCAGGTTTCCATAGATGAAATAAAACAATAATTAGATAGAAAAATAATGATGAATCTCGAATTCTATTCGTTGACGTTGAGGTGTAGGATTATCTTTAAAATTAATACTCATAATAAATGTGGAAATTTCGTTTACTTTTATCTAACATTTAGAGTGTTATCTCTTTAGTGATGGAATGATAATTAACAATATTTTAAGTTGGTTCTTATTTATTTTAATATTAATTTACTGATAATCAGGTTGATAAATAACGTAAGTATAAATAGGAAGTCCCAACTTTTCTGAAGTACAAAAAAACTATCAATTAGTTTCAAAAAGTAAATATTAAATTGTTTATAGTAATAAAATTCATTTATTGCTTAGTGGTCGTACTGCTTTATTTATGACTGAATTTAATTTATGAATCTGTTATTTTAATTTTCTTTGCTAGTTAAAGTAAATTATTTTGTAGTTTCGTATGCAATGAAAATTAATTTTTAAAAACTTTAAATTTTTTAAAGTTTTATTTTCAAATCATAATACGACCTCACCTCCTTTTTAGAATATAATTTAAATATTGAATATTTAAGAGTATAGTTATAACCGTTGCATTATAAAGGAAGAAGATGGTCCGGGGTGGCGGTCATAAATAGGCTAAATAGTGGCAAAACTATTTTATCAAAAGCCAACGTTTCGACCAGACTTTGTAGGTCTTCTTCAGGGGTAGAACGGACAAGATAAAAAAAGATATAGAGAATTGTGGAAGTCACATAATATTAAGACAAAAAATTATAAACAATGTGAATAAGCTTATTAAAATTATAAACAGTAAGTACATTAAAATATAAACAGAGTAAGCTAAGTAACAAGATCCTAATTTTCTATGCCTAAATATCTTTTTTTTGTAAACAACAGGTTTCCAGGAACGGCCCAATGCGTTACTTGTCCAACTATGTTTTGTTTTTTCATAACCCCAATAATACAATAACTACAAAAATATGAATAATGATATGGGACAATTGATGCATCGAACGCCTTTTTCTGTAACTGTGTCCCATTTATAAGGCCTCTTCGTAATTATGAACTTTTTTTGTTTTTTTATATACAATAACTATTTAAAATTAACAGTAAGGTGGTAGGACTCACCCTTTTTTTTTGTATTCAACTAAAATATGTGTATATATTTTCATGATAAGATAATTAACTCTTGTTTGTAAAGATAGTTTGCAAGCTCAACTACAAAAGAATGATAAATTGTTGAGACACCGACTCTCTTGGTGTCTCTTGGAATGATTAATATGATGTGCTGCCCCTTAATAAAATTATATATCGGCCTCAAAAGTAAGAGAATATAATATTTTACAATGAAATATGTGAGGTAAATAAAAATAATTAAAACAGAAATTCATTGTTAAAAAAAAAATCAGGAGCTTAATTCGGTTTGACAGAGATAAGTTGCCTGTATTACTTATGCAGATTTTAACTACTTGATAAGGTGTATCAGTTTTCACCACTCTAACTTGCTACTATTTTTTTTTTATAAAGAAGATTTTATCTCTGAATATTAATTTTCTTCAAATGCTAGAAATATTTTCAACAGTGTTAGAACTATTTGTTGTTTTCTCATATAGATATTATCTATTACATAAAGAGCGGGTTTTGTAATTGTGCGAAAACCATTCTTCTGGTCCAAATGAAATATATCAGGTTTTTTCCTCCATGTTGTATATTGGACGTTCTTCGTCTGCATTCCAAATGTCAAGAAGTTTTCGGAACCGACAAAAGAATACCGAGAAAAAAAAAATAAAATTCTCGCCTATTTGACAGACGACAGCACTATTCGACTTTTCGACGATTCGAGTGGAATCTCGTCGGAAAAAGAAATGGTGATAAGAAAAAACGGTAGGACGAGATGATGAGCGGAGGCGAGAAAATAAAATAAAATAAGGGACGGTCCAAGACGGACAATGCCTGGATTCACCGGCTCTGAGCGCCTCGGTCATTCTCCCGCTCAGCGACTCCTTTGTTTTATTTCCGCTCCTGAATCCTCATTGTAGTCAATGAGTCCTGCAGTCCGACGGCTCCTATCTCTGCTTTTTCTGTAGATGGGTCCCTGATCCTTTGTTTGGCCTGTAGTGATACTTTGCGGTGCCCTACAATCGGCATCTAAATGGGACAGTTCGCTATTTGCTTTCCGCGACTGATAGCCAATGTCTAATTCCAGAACAGTCTAAGAGAGGAAAACGATTGGAGCTGAATCGATTATTCACTGATAGAGATAAGCTAATAGAGAAATAGTATATGAGATATTAAAATAAAAATTAAGCCCTCCTTTTGGTTTATTATTTCCAATAATGAAACATTGTGATCGAACAAAAAATTCAAAAACTTAATCCCTCTCAAAATTTGAGGTTTCATGTTTCAGGATACGTAGAATTCGAAAATCGCATACAACTTTATTTGTCTGTCCACCATCCGCGCATTTGCTCCGAAACTACAGCACCGGTTTCTGTCAAATTTGGATTTAAAATTAGAAGTCATCCGAGGATGATCCTCCTCCATCGACATCTTTATCCGCCTTTTCCTTTCAAAATGGCGAACAAAAAACCTAAACTGTAGCGCCTAAATGAATGTACCGATTCAACTTCGCTAAAATGATCTTCTCGATTCCCTTTAAATTTATTTATATAACATACTTCAACGAAAATAATCTGGGAAAAAAGTTACGAGTGATAGTAAAATTAGGTTCCTACAACTAAAAAAAAAAAATCGTTAAAATCGGACAATCACGAACAAAGATATGGTCTCTAGATGTTTTTTATATGTTTTAATGCAAAGGTTATACTATTTGTTTTGGTTTTTGATTTTTGAATGTTACTGAAGTAATGCTTTTTTTTATTATTACATATTACTAATGATTAAAAAATAAAAAGTTTAGTCCAATAATTCGAAACACCTTTTATTTCTTTTTCTTTGTCACTAGGAAGGTAATGTTACTTTAGATGTATAATTGTTTGAAAATAATAATTCATTGTGAAATAATTCGCAGCGTTTTTTTTTTTTTTTTTTTTTTTTTTTAAGAGACAATACTTAATAAATGGATGTAGTTCTATTTGGATTATATGATTTGCTTATGTTTCTAAACTGTTTGTAACCCCTCACATCCCATTTTCGTTTAAGACTATTTTTTTTTTTCGAATTGCAACTATACTCCAAATAGAATAAGTAAATATGCTAACTGGTTAACTGAGAATATTATCGATCATTTTGAAATATGTTATCTACATTATAGATATGTGATACGCTCGAATACGCTTTTTTGGCGCTTAGGGGGGATGGAATTTGTTGAATCAGGTATCAAAATCTGTGAGTGTTCTCACTGAGATATACTAGTTTAGATATATTGAGAGAAAAACTATATATTGAAAGTGAAATATTTCAAAACAAAATATTAAACATATCTGAAAAAGCCGTTTGGAATTTATGTAAGTTAACTTCTTCAATTTAAATAGAAACTTCCTTTGATCTAATCAAAGAAACAGTTACCAACGACATCGGTTGACCAATAGCTCTCTCGTGACTGAAATGCAGACCTCAAGTTAATTCTTTATTAAAGTGAAAACTGTAGATCTTATATTATCTCTTTAAAATGTTTACCTTGTTTTTCATTCACTTTTATATTAGGTACCTTAACGATGAATCGATCCTTACATTCTCCTACATAGAGGTAATATGTACCTCGTTGAACCTGCACTGCTTTGCACCAGGGAAAATACTAATTAGGCGAATACTAAATATGGCGAATTAGGCCTCTGAAGAATAATTATTCGGACTTTCGTATTTATTTTTCTTATAACGAAACTCTTTTTTTTTAATTTATTGTAAACCTGAAAAAAAATTGTTTCCACTATTTTCACTAAATTGAGATAATATTTTCATTTACGAAAAATGTGTGACTTCTTGGCTTAATTTAATCTTAATTGATATAACCATTTTTTTTTTTTTTAAAGCATATTATTATTTGTTAGGAATAGATTGTAGTTTCTCTGAGATAATTTACGTTTATCGTCGTAAAAGGATGATCGAGCAATTTAAAACATAACTTTGGATAAAAAAAAATATATATCAAAAACGGACATAGTTCATTTTTAGAAAGTGAAGAGAATGTGAATTGTTGTTTAACAGGTTCAACTCAAACTGTTTCTAATGATTTTATTTAGGAATGTTACGAAAAGTTTAATTACGAAAAAAAAAATCACTAGAATGGTCTAACTTGAATCTATGTTACAAAAATTGCCTTTTTTTTTTTTCAACTTTTTAAAAATGACAGGTGTCCATATTTGATATGAGGCCACTGATATAAGCAATTAAGAAAATTACAGTAAATCTGGATACAACACGTTTTAACTTGAGATGACTTCAAAGACAATAGTAGTTTCAAATGCGAATCATTCTCTTCATTTCATTCCGCTCTAGATGAGATCAAATGAATGAATGATAAAAAAAAAAATAAAAACCATGAAACCTTTTATACACCGATCAGTTACATCCAGTAAATCGGGATTAGTACTGGAATTACCGATTGACTTACTTTCTCATTCATCCATTGTAGGGCTCGAAATGGATTGCGGAGTTTAGGTTCTTTATTACTCCTTTTATTGGAAAGGAAAGTAGACATGCACGTCTTCTATCAAGGGAAAGCCTTGCTAAATCCGTACGTCGTGAGTCTGAAAATATTTGGCTGTAATTACGCTTGATGGTGACGTTGCTATTCTTCATCTGAGGAAAGTGACATGTGAAATCAGCATGTTATTATCAGAATGCCAGATATTATCGGTTGTTTGGCAACAAAAAATATGAGAGGAATGCTATATTTTATAACAAAGTTTGGGTGAAAACTTTGAGTGAGAAAATACATTGTGAAATTAGAATTATTTCTGCAGATGTCATGATATAGTCCGTGGCACAGACCCCTTTTTAACAAATTATTAACTGAAACTTCGTAAGTAACTTCATCTCATCGTAACCTACAAATATTTCATTTACGAGAATTCGGGCTTTTCAATCTGGATATCGGCAAACTCTGTCTATTTAATTAGGTACTGAAATATCATGAATACCCACCCATTTGATTTTCACTTGAATCGTAAGATAATATGAACACAAAGTCGAAAAAAAAAGGTGGCCAACAAAAATGTTGGTCCTCTTGGCTTGACCTCCATCCCGAGAAAGTTAAAATAACGAGGTTATATTGGTCAACCGCCACAATATTTTTGTGGGCCACCTTTTTTTTCGTCTTTGTGATCATATTATCTAATGATTCAAGTGAATAGCAAATGTGTATTCATCAGTTTTTAGTACCTAATTAAATAGAAGCACTCTCGCCCAATCTCCACTGGGTTTAGCCCCAGTGAAGCGGTTAAGAGAGAAGTGCAGGGATCTCCTGGAGTCATGCTTTTCTCTTTACAGTTGGAGATAGAAGTGTGGCTCGGAATTCTCTTGTCTGCTTGTAAATAGTGTATATAGGTATGTATGTGTTCTTTTTTATTTATTTATTTTTGGGTTATTTTATACTTATTTATTGTACATATATATTATTTTTCTATATAATTTATTTTTTCATTGTACATAGAGTGTGAATGTGATCTTAGAACACTATTATAAATATCCTTTGAGACAGGTTGTAATAATTTCAATAAACAAGTTTTACGATTAAAAAAAAATAAATAAATAGAAAATTTTTTGCCGATTTCCAGATTAAAAACGCCCAAATTCTGAGAATTTCTGTAAATAAAATATTTGTAGGTTACGATGAGATGAAGCTATTAACGAAGTTTAAGGTGGATGTTAATAATTTGATAAAAAGGTATCACGCATTAATATTAGTATTTTTAAAGGGTCATATTTATTTACTAATTGATATCAGAACTTATTTTATTCGAAAAGAGACAAATTAATGGATTTGATAATTTACAGAAGATTTTATAAAACTACCTGTCTGTAGTTGGCGTACATTTTTTCTCAAATGCTAACTGAAGCAAAGAAATTTATATTCGAAATGTTTTATATATTATAGTTTATATATTTTTCTATATGAAATATTTATGTAAATTATTTTAATGTATCTCTGTTTAGCCTTCAGGTTTATTTATAGATCAGTACATAGTTTGTTTGCTGAATAGTTTTTCAGGCTCTCTGACCTCTTCAACAACCAACCTTTTCTGCTGACAAACAAAATCCATTACCTTAGATACATTCGATTAAAAGATTGCCTCAGGTTAAAATGTCGGACAATAATGCTTCAGTATAACATGGGGCTGTCGTTATCAATTCTCTAAACACGATTGACATTGGATCATAAACTGCGAATACTAACATACTAAAGAAGGAAACATGGACAAACATTTTTTAAATAAAAAGATAGTAAAAAACATTAAAAAACCATAGGGGTTTCCTCAACAAATAGCAAGAAGAAATATTAAAATTCAGATTTTAATTTAGACATCATGAAAAAACGATTAGGAGATTATTTTTACAATAGATTTTTATGAGATTCAAAAAAAAAATATATATATATATATTTAAAAGGCTTTTCCATGAAATTTATAATTTTGACTTATCACTTGTTTTATGTGTTTCCAGAATTATTTCTTAACAAAATATAGATAATATATCTCTTTATTATTTAACGATTGTCAGATTATGGTCGCAATCAGTGAATCAGATTAAAAACATAGTTATTATTACGTAGTTTGGACAAGGAGGAAAATAAACATCTTTTGATATTGATATTGCTGATAACGCTACGTTTTTCCCCACCCAGCTTCTTTTCTTTATAATACGAATTTTATCAGGCTTGTTTCTTGTAGGCATGACTAGAAAGAGTCTAGATTGACTTTGAATTTTAATTTGAAATCTGATTTGAAGTATAATGACTGTTGGTATATCTAGATAATTGTGGCCTGCAGGTATCGTCCGACAATTAGAGATTATAAATATATAAAAGCACGAAGTATGTCTGGATTTGTACATTTTTAATAATGAAAAATTTATTTCTCTTTTGTGTAGCCTTCATCGTAATTGGTTTCAATTAGTATGCGTGCTTAGTATTTGTTTTTGTACTTTGAATTGTGGCTTATTAAGGATGGAAAATAACATTGGTTTAACTTTTTATTTCGTAGTGATAATATAGCACAATTCCTGTCGGTATTGTTTAGGGCTTAGAGGCATAAAACCCTAAGGTTATCAACACCTATCTATTCTCTGTTTCTATTATCTCATTACTATATTATTTTAAAAAAAAAAAATAAATTAGGTTTTGTTTTACAAATCATTGACTTTAAGAAAATTTATCACCGACTTTACATTAACTTCATCATTATTTAAAATATCTGAGAGTTTTGGTATGTGTCCTAATTTCGCTAAGATTGATACGTAATAGGGACACTCATGAAAAATGTGTCTGACTGTGAGAATACTGCAGCAGTGTTGGAATTTTGGTGTTGGCTGCTTACTTATCAGGTAAGAATGTGTCAGGTTCGTATGTCATATCCTTAGTCTCGCCAAGGCAACCTCCTCTCTACGAATGGGGTGGTTCGAGGTGGACCATGATTTTACTGATTTTTTTATTTCTTTCAATTTCCTCGGAGGGCTCTCGTTTCACATGGATTGCCAGCTAAGAAGTATAGCACAATTTCATTGGCCAAAGATAAAGTATTCTGATACATTGAAAATTATTCAAGGTTTGCTGGAGGGTAAGTCCTCTGGGAAGTGAAAATGTACTTATAATTGGATTTACAGGGGGCTGATTATGTGGTGCGGACTGAGCGTAAGAATAGAAGCCATGATATCAAGCGCCCCGAAGGGACTTAAATTATAATACCTTAAAAATATCTGAAATTACCGCAACCACTCAAAAATGTATAAATAAAATAATCCATCTATTCAAAAATAAAATGTTAAATTTATGCAAATTGCATTCTTTAATTGATATCCTCAGGTTTCATTTATTTTATTTTTAAAGGGCTTCTCAATTATATTGATTCACGCCTGAAAATTTATCGGGACTGAGTCTGGCTTGCATTAACGCCGGAGATATTGGAGTCATCAGTTTATTACTTGTAATATAAATATAGTTAGTAATTGCATGGTTTACTGGACTCGTTTGTGAGTTAGTGTAGTAAAAACTTCTTTAGGCGCGTTTTGCGATTTTTTTGTTGAGAGTGAATTAGATTGAGCGATCAGATCTCCGATGTGTAACGCTCGGATCGACTAAGTGTAGTGTTTTTGCATATGGATTAAAATATCTCAGAAACTATAAATCGGACCTAGCATGCTGTAAGCGAGGGAATTTTTCATCATTTCATCCTCTGTGTAATGGGCTATTATTCAAAATTTTATGTTAACGCCACGCCGTGTTAGGGAGGCGAAAAGGAAAAAAAATAGTATCGAAAACCAAATTATAACGAGTTTTATTAAAGATACGGATTAAAATATCTCATAAACTAAAAATCGAATTCCGTACTTAAATGTTAAAATTTCATACTTTGATATGATTAATCTCACGTTGTTGATGTTTTCACTTCTTTCGTGTGGCTTAAAGCACACGCCTAATTTTTTTTAAGTGAATAAATATTGGAAAGCCAGTGAATCCATAGCAACCTTCATGAAATATCGGAGGGGAGCAGAAAGTATCTAGTCCCCTAGTGCCGCCATCTAGACTTTTAGTGCAAGTTGTGAATCAGAGTCCTTAACACGGTGGATGATGACGTGCCGGAGTTATCGTCCTCGCACTGGAACAATGAATTGATTAATAAGACTACCGGACAAATATATCAGAATGAAAACGACACCTCGCAAGACAAATCGGCCCATTCAATAGCATCATTAATGATTTTTTGTTGTAGTTATTGTAGTAAACAGGCTTGATGGATCGTGCGCATGAACAATCGCTGCCTTTGTGGGCGGATCCTTCTTGAATGGGCAGGATCAGATTATTGAACTATCTAACGGTTTTGATGCCGTTTTCTGATTTGTATCTCTAAGCTAAAGAGCACGGTTGGCAGAGTTTCCAATGAGCGGCTAACTCGAACCAGCATGTACTCGTTAGGAAAGAACTTACTCTACGCTAATCTTGGAGTCAATAATTACTATGCTATTTCTTTCAATACTTGATTGCATAATCATGAACTCTCTCATCTCGTTGCAATTAGTACGAGAATCATTATTCAGTGAGTATGTTCGAGGACGAAATATTAAGTCTCGCTTAACTAGACGGTACCCATATGTCATCCAGGTATGTAAATGAGTGAATCAGCCGACGATTGCGATTTGGAAGGCTTTCAATCACGGAGAGCATATCAATCAGCCGCCATAATATGTATTAACTATGCCGAAAGGGGGGCCTAAACATCGGCGGCACGTTCTTGCATTTAAATCGGTCAGTGGCGCCGGTGGCCTTATCTTGAGTCGCCTCCTTCAAGGATAAATATTTGTCTGCCCGTGACGATTAATTTTGCATATTGATAAAGAAAAGAAAATTAAAATGTATATGTATATCTTTTTCTAATTGTTTCATACTTAATGCAGACTATTTTCGAACACGAACGATATTAAAAACGTGGTTTATTATTTCCAAACAATTCCACATCTAAAGTAACATTACCTTCCTATTAACAATGAAAGAGAAATAAAAAGTGATTCCTATTATTGTCCTAAACATTGTTTTTCTCATCATTAGTAATATGCTACAAAAATAGCATTACTTCAGTAACACTTTCAAAAATGAAAAACCAGAACAAAGGATATAACTTTTGCAATACAACATATAAAAAATATCTAGACACCACACATTTGCTCCGAACAGTCCGATTTTAATCTATTTTTTGTTTTTAAGAATTTTCGTAAACTTTTAAATGATCATATTAGTCAGTGGTACAGACCCCTTTTTATCGGATATTAACATCCGCCTGAAACTTAGTAAATACTTTCACCTCATCGTAACCTACAACTATTTTATTTACGAAAACTGTTGGAATTGGAGCGTTTTCATTCTGAAGGGTGACAAACTTTGTCTATTTAATTAGGTACTAAAAACTCGTAAATACCCATTTGCTTTTTACTTTGATCGTAAGATAATTTGATCACAAAATCGAGAAAAAAGGTGGCCTTAAAAAATATTAAGCCTTTTAGCGTTACCTACACCCCCAAATTTTTAGAATGGTATAGTTCGTCTGAATCTAATGCACTACTGACTTTTTTTTTTTTCTGTTGGCATTACAGACCATGTAGATCTTTTGTCGCCTTATCAAACCAGCTCCATTTCTGCCTGTACTTGGGGTGTTTCTTTCCATTTCCGTTCACGAAGCTCTATTGCATATTTGTTGATTCTATCTATCCATCTGCTTTTTGGCCTTCCGTGTGGTCTTTTGCCTTCTATTGAGGTATTCATTGTTACATAGAGGATTGCTACGAGCTACATGCCTCGCCCATCTTAATCTCCGTCCCTCCATATCATAGAATATTGATTGACCAATTTCTGTAAGCAATAATCCAGGATTTAATTGTGGGAGGGAGGCTTCAGCCCGAAATATTTGTACTTTTTTTGTATGTGTATATTAGGATAATTACTTCGGTAGAAAGAAATAAACTAAAGCTATCACACAAAAAAAAGCCTCTTAAGTTGACATAAAAACAAATATCCCGTGTGACTTTAAAACCATTCCTTCCAAATTTCAAGGAGATTCCTAGGCCTATCGATGGATCTAATAGCTCCTGAGAATATTCTTAAAGCTTTTTAGGTCGATCGAAGCCATTCTTGGTCTGCCCGAGTCACACGTTAGAGTGGTGTGAGATCAATTCCGAAGCTATCTCCTCCGATGATCTGATATGCCACCGCAACTGAAAAAGTTTCGGCTCAGCCAGAACAAATTACTTAGATTTTCACGGTACCATTCTTCACCCTGAGCAGGAGGACAGATACGTATCAGTACGCAGTCTATAACACTGACAACGAGAAACCTAATAGTTTCTGAAGTGGTTGACAGGAGTGTTAGTTGTGGACCTCCCACTATCACCTAACAACAGTCCGATGTTTTTTGCCGCTTCGCTGGTTAAACAATGATGAAACGTGAACACGTGGAGTGACTAAGACAATGCAACCACTGACGTGTGGTCCTCCTATCTTACATGTTAAATCGAGGTTTTGACACGTCCATATCTAGTTTTTTACTACAATATCGGAGTTTTATTATATTTTTCACCTTTACTTACCTATATTATTACTTTATTTCAATAATTTTTAAATGACTAAACTATATTTAAATAATTAGGTATATTGTCAGTTTATTCCTGGAAACCAATTAAATAATGTTTTGATATGACTTATTTTGACCTAATAATAAACAAACTGAAAGCTTCAAAACTCCGATTTGGTAAAGTGTACAACGGAAAATAATGATTTCAAAAACATCTATAAAGTATGGAAATGGTTGTGTACAGTATTTCCAAATGTATTCTATTTCTATATTTTTCTATTCCAAATGTAACTTGTTAATTCTTTCTTCTTTTTCTATTGGGAAGCTGTTTAAATTACTATGTTGTCGGCAATAAAAACTTCCAATATATAACAAATTGTGTATTTGCTATAATTCATTTTGAGTTTACTTTTCGAGATACAAATCCAATCTTCAGATCTTTATTCCTATTTTTAATAAGTAGTTACTAGAGACACCCAATTATTTCTCCTATAATCTAGTTGCTCCAGATATTACTTGTGTATATATTTTTTTTTTTTTCCCCGTCGACTCAAGATTCTCACTGAAGTCCTATACTGCCCCAATTGTTATATTAAAATATAATGGTGATATAGATGTACATTATTATAAATTTATTTATTTTAAAAAATCTATTTTGGATTTTTCATTAAATTTGCACAATGTCTTTATGGTATCTCTATCTAGATGGAGTTACATGTCGAACATTTATAATTTTTTCCAATTTTAATTAATGTCAAGCCGCGATTTGTTCAACAAATGTTAATTCTTAATCTTGTAAGTAAGACTATTTCTATTCCGCTTAACTTAATACAAGAGGCCCATGGGCTTAGAGAGACGTTAGATTGGTATATAATACAACAGAGGAATAAAGTTCTAAAGATGGGAAGTGTATTCCGAAACGTAACCTTAAAATAAATTATAGTAAATTCACAATTTGTTACATATTAGAAGTTTTTACTGTCAACTGCATAGTAACTTATTTCATTCCAAATACAATGTACATACATTTCAAATGTAACCCTTTCTAAATTAAATGTAACCTTTTCATTTCAAATGTAACCCTTTTATGGTTAGATTTGAATTAAAAAGCGCTACATTTGAAATGGAAAAGTTCACATTTGATTTGAAACGGAGTATATATGAAATGGAAAAATTTACATTTGAAATTGAAAAGGTTACAATTGGCTTGGAATGCTATATAAAAACTTAGTTCCTATAAATCTATTTACTACAATCCTTACTTATTTATAGATTAAATGTATATTTGCTTTCGAATCTATCTGTGTAAATATTTCTCTCAGTCTGGATTTATTTTGTTGCGAGTTACGAGGTTTTCATTGCCTTACGTCATTATAATTAATACGGCTTATGTTCATTTGATCGTTTTAATAGGTTTTTATTTTGTGTGTGGGCGGGGTGGCCAAATGGGCTAAAGCGTGTGTACAGCACTGCCGTTGCCCGGCAACCTGATATATTAATCAAATGATATAAAAATAGTCACGAGTTCGCGTCCCGGTGCCGAGGGAGTATTTTAAATCCCCGCCCACACCCCCTGGCCCGGGAAAAAAAAAAAAAAGTCTGAAGAAAGGTTAACTTTAACCAAAATTAAAAAAAAATTGTACGTTATGTTTTAGCCCTATTAAAATATACTACAAAAATATTGCAATAGCTCAATTTTGTCAGAAAATAATTTTTATTCGATAATTCTTTTCGGTCCAGATTTGTTGTAAAGAGATAAAATGATTTTAATTATAAAGGCTTCAGTGGCACAGAAAACTATATTTTATGCTTGTTATAGATCTATTTTTAAACCATTTAGGTAATGTTTACATTACACTTTCTGACGACTATTACACCTTTGGCTAGATTTTGAGCACTACCCAAGGTTTCGGATAGTGCAATGTCTGCGTTTATGGATTCTATCGCAACTTCCTGTCTTATTCGAAAAAATATTGTCTGAATTCCTTCTTCTTTTTTTACCTAACTGATCTATTGACCTAAATACCTTTGAGAATACGTTTTAGAAAACTGATTAGAATAAAAATTTGCGATATTGTGAGTTTTAATTTAATGAGAACGCCAATGAATGACATTGACTTGAAAATATTATTATTATTTATTGTTTTTATTTCCCGGTTATACTTTGTTAAATCAGTATTTTGGCAACAGAAAATGCATTCCTCTCTATAAAAAAAAATATTTCTCATTGTAGTGCGTTCGTATATTATTAGAAAAATGCAATAATCAGGTAGTTATTAATTCAATATTTATTCATCAAATAAAACACCTCTTTAATTTACTTACGTAATAAAAATATAAACCAGGTTAAATTTTTTTTTTTTATAACCTCAGTTTCATAGAAGATTGTTTTTTAATGAATGATATATGTACAACATTTCGCTGCATCTCAGATACATTTAAAGGTTATATAATCAATCCAAGTCAAACGTTCTAGTGTAAACATTATGTTATTTGTTATGTTGTTCACCTCTATTCTGATTTTTATAAAATCTATCACATTTAAGTTATTTATTTATTTATTTAAGTTAGTTATTTATGTCTAATTCTATTATATCTGAATAAATTTTTTGTGTTAGATATTAATGAGAAGGTAAAAAAAAAAATATATATATATATATATATATATATATATATATATATATATATATATAGGTAAGAACATTCCGATTAATGTAATATTTAAGGCGAGAATAATTAGAAAAAAATATGTAACTATAATAAATACTGCATAGCTGTCGTTAAAATAATATTTTTAAAGTTTAATAATTTATTTTAAATAATTTTTACTTAATGTACTTTAGTAAGTGAAAATAGCGTAATGTACATACTAGTTTTTTCTTTTTTTTTAATTAAAACAATTTTGTGATCATATTCCTACAATATTTCAAATTTTCTACAATATCCTCAGTACAAGTTCATTGTTGAATTAATATATTTTTTTTTTTTTTGTTTTTTTGTTTATTTAATGGAATTTACAACTGTATACAAATACAACAAGTAAATATGCGCAAATATAAATAATGGCATGTACAGGAAAAATTAATATATTTGAATACATATAAATATTTTTATTATTGTTAGGTTTCAGTAGGATATTTATATTGATGCATATACGGTTCTTTTCTAAGTTATTATTATTTTTTTCATTGACCTGTCTAGTATGAATATTGAATTCCATGTTAATTAATACTAGATTACATATAATTAAGGCTATTTTATTTATTTTTTTATATAACCACCCATAGATGTTTACCTTGGTAGTCCTCAATTCCTTCAGGCTTGATTAATGCGAGTCGGCTCGTGTAGTTAATTTGTGAGTTGAGGCTACAATTACTCTAGCCCTTGACAATTAAATCCACATTAGTCGAGTGAAACATATATTTCATCCAGAACTCAGTTCTATTTTAATTTTTTTTTTTCTGCATCCATGATATTTGTTAATTGGTGTGTTTATGTAAGTGATTGAAAGTTTCAATTAAGCGTTATTATAAATAATTGTTATTCACACCTTCAATATTACATGAAATAAGATTATTTTAACCTCATTTTCAGGCGCAGAAAAAAAAAAGAACCTATATCTAGTATATGAAAAAATTATATATAGTTTAAAATATTAAACATTTTGCTACACATTTTCTTACATAAGTTATGAAATAAATGTAATATAGATCCCCAAGTATCCTCTATACGAAATCATCAGTATGAATGCTCATATTGATTATATCTCTTATTCTGTGAAATAATAATACGAATTTTGGAAAAATATTCTATCATATTAAATTGTTGGAGGGACCTGGACACTAACAAGCATCCTAGAAATAAGTGTTAAAAGATTTGATAGAAAAATCTTCTGCACGATAACCGAAGCGATCTGGGATCAGAGTACTAACACATGGAGAAGAAAGACCAATAAAGAACTGCTTACAGAGACTGGCCAGTCAATTTCTCATGATATGAAGGCACGGAGGTTAAGATGGGCGGGGCATGTAGTTCGTAGCAATCCATCTGGAAGCTTGTATGAATCAATGAATGCCTCAAAAGAAGGCAAAAGACCACGTAAAAGACCTAAAAGCAGATGGATGGATAGAATCAACGAAGATGCAATAGAGCTGCGTGCAGATAAGTGGAAAGTAATAGCCCAAGACAGGCAGAGATGGAGCAGGCTTGTTAAGGCGGCAAAAGATCTACATGGTCTGTAATGCCAACAGAAAAAAAATCCATTCCAACATACTTTTTTTTATTCACGTTTAACTATATTATGAGTAAACAGCGTGGACTGGAATAACAGGAAATAGTACACCATTTTATGTTTTATTGTAGCTGTATCCATAATGGCATTAAAATCAAGTTCAACTAGCTCATACAGAAAATATTTATCATAAAACGTATTTTTATTTGGATAAAGAAAATATGTTTAGTTTTACCCATATGGAAATTATAAAATAGCCAACCGATTCCAAGGAAATTATAAAATAATCCACCATGTCCTGTAGAGAAGGTCACAGTACTTAATTTACAAGTATAAACAGGATCATGGAAGGGTTGATTGGCGATTATTCCACTCTGGGTAGAATGGAAGCTCAAGAGTTTATGTAATGTTATAAATCCGTGGCTGGGTTTCCATTAAAGGTACAAAGCTAGCCGAATCGGGCGCCGCTGTGTTGTCGGTTGGCTAATAAGGTGTTAAGTGGTTCTTCTCACGCAGCTAGTGATCAATGGAAGATGGTGCGTATAAATCTCGAAGGTTTTCGATGAAGTAATCATTAGAATACGCTGGATGTCGAGCCAAATATATTTCTTAAAAATAAAAAACCTACTAACAATCCATGAAGTATCTGGAGTTCAGTACAATGTGGGGGAGTATTGTTACAAGACCAACGGTGGTGCAGGGAGGTGATTGGGCCGAGATAACGCTCAACCGCCAAGTTTCTTCCTCAATTAATTATTTAATTAAGTGTATCCACCTTATAGAGGCTGGGTGTGCTCCAGGAGGGCTTTCTGGCTCCAGGATCGATCACGGCTGATGAAGCATTATTTTAGTCATCTGCCAAATTCGAACCTGGGACCTTGAGCTTTTACCCTACTCCTCCCAAACTTGTACAAACTCATAGAAAATAAAAAAAAAACATAACAACGAACACTGGTATATATGCCTTTTCCAGAGAAATATTTTGGTTTAAACTACTTTTATTTTGTAAAAGAAAAAAATCATAAATATTTCGTTTCAATATATACTCATTCAAGTGAATACTTGTCCAAGTGTCCACTTCTAAGACCAAGTCTCTTCCTCCGATCTATATCTCTCTTGTCACAGACCTTCTATATTCCTTACTCTAAGTAAAGTCTTCTTTGGTGTATGTCCTTCAATTTTTATCAGTTTATATACCATATACCTCTTGCCACGTTTCTGTCGATCTTTAGTCACGCACAACCTAACCTAGTCCATTTTCTTAAAAAAAAAAAAAAAAAAAAAAAATTTCAGCTGTTTTCGAATCAAGATTCCCCTTTTTTTCCGGTTCGTTTTTCTCACTCACTCAAGATATTTAATGAGGATTTTTACAAAATGTAAAATAAATGGAAATTCGAACGTTTAGTATCGCATATCGCAATATTCACAAAGAAATCAGTTATCTCAACTTGTTATAAAAATATCTCTTATAATAAGGTAAAGTAAAAGAAAGAATGCTTGGTTCACACCTCCTCGCATTTCTCTTCCATCCGGCCGTTCGTCTCACGTTGCTGGGCTGAGGTATACAGGATCTAGGAAGGAATTTATTGCGTCCATATTAATGCGGACGATAGTGGAACTTTCCTGTTATTTTTATAACTTATTTTAATACTTATCGGTCCGTTTAGTTAGTATAATATCGGAATGCTCTCCAGATATTTCGTTTTAGTTTATGCCCTTAATAAAGAAAACCGGTTTAAGTGCAGCAAGGAACAGGTCGAAGGATTTAGGAACAGATTCATGCGATTATTTTTTATAGAAACTTAACTAATTTTTATTTTTTTTGGAAATCGCATAACAACTGTCAAATTATGTTATTATTTATTTTTTCATTTATTATTAGTTTTTAGTTATTTATTCTATTTTCTCTCTTCTAAAGATTTTCTGTACGCAACATACAACAAAAATAATTGACTCACAGGTGTTGATGACCCTAGGGTTTTAAGGCCAAAAAAACAATGTTATTAATATTTATAATGGTTTAGTTTCTATATGAAATATATGTATATATCTTTTTTAATCTTCGAAAACAAAAATGTCTCCCTATCCTATATATTATTTCTAAAAGATGTTTTTTTTTGTCATTACACCATAACTTCGTCAATTCTTCCTCAAATCCAATGATTAACTCCTCATTTGAAGATATTCTTCTCCTTCACATGCGAAAAATAGTCCCACCCCTCCGAAATTTCTGGAAAAAAAGAAGAAAAGAAACTTTATTTGCGAATAAATCAAAAAGAATGCTCTCGATTGTACCCATGATATTCATAAAGGTTACTAAATCATTTACAAAACAAAAAAAAAAATCGTAAAAATCGGACAATTATTAACAAAGATACAGTCCATTAGTTTTGGTATACTTAATAATGTCTTTCTCTTTAAGGATATTGCATTTAGGAGTAAAATAGTTTTGTTTCTGGCTTTTATATTAAATTTATTATTACTTAAAGACATTTGGTTGTTCTTATTTTTTTTTTAATAGTTTAGAATATCCTATGATCGGTGCTATATTTTGTCTTTATTACTTTTATTTTCTTTCCAGTTAGCGTTTTATTATAAATATGTCCTCTCAAAGCAATTTGTACAAATATTTTGGTCAATTATCCTTAATGGAATATTATAATCGACTACGGAAAAAGTATTGCATAATACATAGGAACGACTTCTTTCCATATTGTTTTGCTATTTCCATACTAAACAAAATTTTCTGGGAATTTTCCGCACGGGACAACTAGTAGTTCTTAATTGATGATCCCTCAAGCCACTTTCAACTTATAAAGACCTTTCATTACTCGCACTAGCGGATCCAAGACTTAGTTTTGGGGGGAGGGGTGCCTCAGCTCGAAAGATTTAATATATATAACGATAATTACTTAGGAAGAAAAAGAAAGAAACTAACTACCTGTATGAAATATATTGATTCTTTAAGTACTATTAAATATAATTACACGAACAATAATACATTTAGAGGTAATCATTAAATATCTTTTTAATAAGATGTGGTTATATTTTACCATTTTGGGGGGAGGGAGGAGGCTTGGCGATCTCCAGATTGAAAAAGACCTAATTACCAGAATTTTCGCAAATATAATATTTGTTGGCTACGATTAGATGAAGCTATTTACGAAGTTTCAGGCGGATGTTAATAATTTGATAAAAAGGGTTCTGTACCACGGACTAAATATAAAACTTATATTTCATCCATTCACATTCCGTGATTACGATTTTTTGGTATATCGGTCTATTTCTAACCGGCGAAATGCTGTTGAAAATATCATTTCCTGTCTGCTTTTCAGTCTAAATTGACCCATTTCCAGGTCGTAATTGGAATCCGCGCCCAGCATCCTAACCGAAATTTGTAAACAGAACAGCGATGGAACGCGATGTTTTGTCTGTTTCGTTTTCTATTTCGAGTACTCAAAACCTCTGAAACAGGAAATCTGTGTGATTTTTTAAAAACTGTTATCGGGCGAAAATTCCTAGGATCTGTATATTAACTGTTAGAAGCGTGGCGGCGAATTGATACGATAGCCCTTTCTTACCTGTTTACGCTATTCGGTTAGCCTCGAAACCTGGTAGCCGTCCAAGATTGACTCCAAACAATCCAGCCTCATCAACCGCAGTGGGTCTATTTAAGTAATTGTCTATATTTGATCCGAGTAGAGGAGGTGCTAGGAGCTGCCAAACAGTCTAAACCAAGAGCCTTTGAGCGACCAACCTTGAACCCGACGCTTTGACAGATTTCGTTAGCCCGATCTCTTGACAGATTATAAATACCAGTCTTAGTACGATACTCGCCTGTGACCCTCTTGATCGGCTCTGGAGAAAGTCAGTGTACTTTGGCATGTCTTTGAACTAGTTTAAGCACCAACGTGTAGCCGCTCCTTGGACATTCCTTATGAATTGGTGATAAATTAACAAAAAATAATAAAAAAATTTTAATGATGTAGAGATGGTTGACCGTGATATAATATGAAGCTAATTAAGAACAAAATAAAATATCATAGTGAAGGAATAAAATATAAATAATATTAATAATAGAATAAAAATAAATGAATAAAATAGAATTACAATGATCTTAAAAAAAAACAAAAAGTAATGAAAACAAACATCTTAGACGCAGGCTTACCTATTTACACTATTTACAGTCGGCCATGGGAACTCCGAATCATACTTGTCCCCCCACTTGTGGAGGGAATGCGAGACTTCAGGAGATCCCTGTGCTTCTTCCTCAACTACTTCACTGGTATTAAAAGCCAGCGGAGAGTAAGGGCGCTGAATATAAGTAGATATAAAGTAAGAAGAAGTTGTCTGATAAAGAAATAAAAAGATGATATATTATACCCACTATATCTCTGATACCATCTTTTTATTTCTTTATCAGACAACTTCTTCTTATTTGATATCTACTTATATTCATTTATTTTATTATCACCATGCACCTTTTAGATTTTGTAGCCCTGATGAAGACCCGCAAAATTGGTCTAAACATCGGCAAAAAATAAATAATACTATTTATATAATTTAGTATTTATTTGACCGCACCCCCCGCCCGACCAACCCCTCATAACAATTTTTTAGTTAATCAAAAAGTATGTTGGACCCTTAGTGGTTAAATGCATGGACTAGTTTAACTTTAACTAATTATATGAATGAATAATTATTTGATCTACTTAATGGATTTTTAATTTTATCACCCCTTTGTGCTTACAGAATAAACCAATTAACAGTCTCCATAAATACAAAAACTTCATGAAATTTTGAATACAACAGTAAAGTGGAGTCATTTATACATTTTTAATATTTTTCTTTTCTTAGTATGCATGATAGATGGATCATATATAGATAGACGCATGAGGCCTCCGTGAGCCAACTGCGTCCTCTAAAGGTTTTTGCTCGATATTTATCAATCTATTGCTAGAATTAATTAATCTTTAATTATGTAGAATCTCCTACAGACCTGCCTTTCCCTCCAGGAGTGTGGGAAAACGCTTGGCTCGGAGATCTTGAGTGAGTGAATGTTGTATAAAAGCATGTGTGTATTTAAGTATTTATTTTGTTAGAAATTTTTTTATTTAGTTCAGTATCTTTTAGTTTATATACATTTACTTTTAGTATTGTTATATTGCTGTTTATTATTTTTATTTATTATGCATAGTATGAAGGAGCTGCTCTTCATCGCTATTACTAATGTCGTTGAATGTGACAGATTGTAATATATCTCAATAAAGAATATAAAAAAAAAATTATGTTGAAAATTTGAAAATTAACAGAATTTAATCGAATACATTTCTATGGATGGGTGTATTTAGTGATAAATAAGAATAGCAATAGTAAAATATGAAAAAATTTTGCGTCATTAGCACTGCCTAACCTTACTGCGGCTTCAATTTCGGCATTATTTTTATTTTATTAAATTCATAATGTATCTAACATTTTTAGTAAAAGAATATTGAACAATTTGCTATTTTTAGCTAGTCATTATTAAAATATTTTCAAGCATATGACTTTTAAATATTCTATGATAAAAAAAATAAAAATGGAAATTGTAACTGTAATATCTACTAATTATAAGTAACAAATACTTTTGCTACTAATACGGTTCTGATTTACTCAATTGAATATAAAGAAAAACGTGCATTAATTTAAAAAAAATTAATGCATGCGTCAATTTAGCATCTCATTATCAGTAATTAGCATTACTTAGCAGAATACATCCATCATTTTGACTAACATTTTCATAAAGATAAATGGATTAATTTATTGGGGAACGTCTGCAACCAAACAAGGGCTACTAAGAGTGTCATCAACTTACATTATTAGCTAAAGAACAGTTTAGATCATTCAAGATAGAAAGTTATAATTATGAAAATGCCACCAACATTTCATCGGGTCTCAACAGAACAGGATAAAACAATGAAAGTATAAAACTTATTGAAAAGTATGGAGGTACTATAAATAAAAATATAGATATTGTAGGTAATAAAAAAAAGGATATTGTACTTACACATAGCAACAAAAATGTAGCAGAATGCCATACAAATGTATGAAATGATGAGATAAAGTATAGATGCATAAAAATATACAAAATCATATAAGAAAAAATAAATTCTTCTTTTATTTTATACTCCATTGTTGTATCTCGTTTTATTTAGCTCTGGTAAAGAAATGCAACTTAGACCGAAACGTCGGCTGGTATTATAAGGTTACCGTTTGTTTTTTCTCTTGATTGTACCTCCTCCCACCATTAAAATAAATTTTTGAAAAAGTTGTATTAATATAAAAATAATTATTATAACAATTATAATTAATATTGCATAGTATAAATTGTCGATTAATAATTGTTTTCTTTTGTTTCAGGTGAGTAATCTACTACCTATTTAATTTTATATAGAAAACGCCTTATTTGTGAGTATTTCAGATATTTGATTTTTTTTTACCCAAAATACTTATACAATTATAATAAATATTACAGTAAGTACAGATGGAAGGGCTTGGAAATAAAAATATTAAACAGTTTAGTCTAAGATGAGGACAAAAGGAATAAAAGCCACCTCAATTCAAGCATATATCCAACGAAACAATTTACGACTATTGAAAATTAACCCTAATCGATTTTTATGGAAATCCAGATAAGTATCGATTTCCCTATAGAAAAGAATCCGATGGTAGAATTATTCTTTTTTAAAAACAAACCTAAATATTAGAAAAACGTGGTGTGAAAATAAGATTATTTTCGAAATTTTCAAACGGCCTTTTTCTTTTATCAAAGAATGCAATGAAACTTGAATTTCAGTAAGTATTTTTTTAAAAAAATCAGGAAAACATTATTTAATAGTTTTATTCAAACGAAAATTAAAAAAAAAATATTATGTTGACAATTATTTTTTTAAATTAATTTTTTTGTTTAAAAACGGGCCTTTAATTTTAATTCTTTCCTAAAGAACCGTTTTCTTGTAGGTTTCATTTTGCTTGATTGTTATTTTAATGATCAGTTATTTTCGGAGTTATGTGCAACAAATAAAGATTTTTTTTTTTTTAATATTGGTTTGGATATTATAAATCGAATGTAAAATCTAGTTTCTTGTAAAATTCGCGTTTCTTGAATTTTTTAAAATTTTAGTGGTGTTCGTTTTGGAAATAAACGACTTATTGCATAAATAATAAATATATTACTAATACTTGCATATGACAATAACGTTATTTACATATAATAATTATAAACTGTATAAACTGTTGCAGGTGATACACTACCCAAAAAATTATTATTGCCCCCGTCACTCATTTTTCAGAAAAATTTATTGTTATTAAAATTTATAAATATTTTATTTTCATAAATAAAATATTTTTATAACTTGCGTCATATAACCTCCCTCTGGACACCTGTAGATTAATCCACATTGGACTACAGATTGGAAACCAATGAAATCTAAAACATAAAACGTGAGTGGAAAATTTCGAAACTGAGCAAAATATTCTTTTTGACCTCCCACGAGAATACCAAGCTTCCCTACCCTCGGAAGTGAGGAATAAAAAATCTTTATTGACATCTTAATATTTTTGATCAATCAGATAGACCGAATATAACGGATCTGAATTTTGGACTAGGCTGAAAATAACCCCGGGAATGCTCCTAGCTCCGTTAAAAATACAATTAGTAAGGTGGAAGGGGTGGTAATTTATTACCTGTTAGAGGGTTAAGTGGTTCTAAAATAGTCAAACTCTCAACAAACCCGCCGTGTACAAAAAAAAAAAAAGATAAAAAGAAACAAGCGCCTTGGGCTTCCTCTACAAGGGGACCGCTTGGGTTACAAATTGAGTCCTCATTGGGACAGTCCCTTCAGACAGATCTTTACATCGGTTTTGATCTTGTCCACTTCGTTCTTGGGCATTATTCAATATTTTTTCATTACAAATTATTGTTTTATTTATCTAGGTTATACTTTTTATCTCTTTGTGTATCAATATGTGTAATATTGGTACACAGAGAGAATATAATACAGAATACAGAATACAAAAAAAAATATGTGTATGTATGTATATATACATTTATCTTTTATTTTCCAATTACATTTAGTATTAAGCTAGTTTTTTTATTGGTTAGCCTATTGTTTATAAATTGTGTAGATGAATATATAAATATGTAATTTCTTTTTTTTTTTCTTCCATCACAATAATAAATAATTTTGAGAATATTTTATGTTCATTATTTGTGTTATTCTAAGAGGACTTATTCCCAGAATAAAGTTCAATTTTCTATAAAAAAAAAAGATAAAAAAAAGTGTGATTTAATAACAAATATAACATAATTTTAATTGGATATATTATTCGACGGTGAATACAAACAAATGATGATGGTACCTACAAATATCCTAGAGATCGGCCGAAATGTAAATGTTTCAGTTTAAAAAATGTACAATGATAAAACTTTGATATGAAGATTTGTAATTAATAATTTTAAATTACAACAAGTATATCAAAAATTAAATTTAAACATATTAAAAAGCTTTATACTTTTTGTGAAACGATTCCTAATTTAAGTAAATATTGGTAGAGCATAAATATTTATTATTTACTTATTTGAAAGCTTATGAAAAAAAAAGTTTGTGATTTTTTTAATATACTTTTTTTTTATTAAGAATTTCTCCCATAGCATAATTCGAATCAAACAAATAAATATAACTTATATCAAGTTAAATTCTTATTCGAAATGTAGGATTCTATTTACATTGTGCTGAAATGAAAACTCCTGAATATAATTTAAAAACTATATAATTTTAAAATAAATTATACCATGGTCTTTCAGGCAAGACCTTAGCCTTACTTATTTGGAAGTATTTAATTAATGAGTCATTGGAGACATATGTAATGAAATTATGTTTTATTTGAGGGAAAAATAATTATATTTACTATAAAGAGAACAATATTTTGATTAAGATTATTTTTTTATTTTTTAAATGCTATACAATGATATTAGAAATGACTTAATCTCTCTATTATATAAAAACGTTTTTGGGTACGTTCATATTTTATTTTATTTTAGTATTAGGAGAGTAGGAGGCAACAGGAGTTCAACTTTTCTACCCCAACTCTAGGATCGGTAGTTCTGCTCTTCTATGGCGATTATTTTACAAATTATCAGCTGTTCATTTAATTCCATGCATGTGGAGCTCCTGTTACTTTATACTCTACTACAAAATAAAGATTTTAGACCAAAAATTTGTACGGAAACTGGTATTCATATGAAGGTGGTAGTTTGATTTTACTTAGGTTGCAGCAGTTATTTTTCGACCTAGGTATTTTCTCTTGAATATAATATATTAATTTTTATATTATGTATAATATTATTTATATTATATTGTGATATAATTATAATTATTATGAAATAGAAATGGAAGCACAATATAACGTACAATGAAAATATTAGAAATAAAAGGCTCAAATTATTTGAGTTGGGCTTATTTGAAGCTGGACGAGATGAATATATATTATGGTTACAAATTGGTACTAACAATAATTATAATAATATAAAGTGGCCATAAGACGCGATGTATAATATAGATTTTTTAAATAAAATGTATCCGAACTGTGATTTGAACTACAAAATAAATGTAAATTAAAGTTATACGATTTCAGCAACGAGTAATACAATTAAATGAAGAGTTGTATAATTTGTAAAATGGGGGTTGGTCTGCCGTTATGAAGACAGGGAGTACCCCCTTAGTATAATAAAATTATAAGAATAATATGGTTAAGAATAGAAATATCTGTATAATGTGGTGCTTATCCAATTTATTATTGGATGATTTTTTTTTTTCTTTTGTGTTGAGAATATTAGATGTTTAAGAAAAATATTTTTATGAGTCCATATAATTCAAAAGCACTCTAAGAATTTCTCAACACTAAAAAAATAAAAGAAATAAATAATTAATAAAATTATCAAGACGATCTTGTAAATTTTATTTAAACGTTATTAATAATTATTAAGAGTGTGATAAAGTTGTGTTTCTTTCTGTACGGAATGACTCGTGCCCTTAAAAGCTCCTGTAACATACAACAATAGAGCAGCTAACTATTCCTAAGAGCGCACCGTTTGACGGAAGCTGAGTGTGAGGGTAGAATTGTTAAACAGCGGAGACCACATGTGGTGTGAGGTCCTTCACCAGCCGTTGAAAGGGAAAACTGTGCTTGGGAAAACTGGGCGAAAAATACCTTGGCAGTGACCTAGCGGCTGTAGGAGTCGAGTCACTGACCGCGTTGCATTTAGAGATCTGAGCTGCAGCCAAGCCCTGGCGTCTTGTTTTAAATCCGATTATATCGTCCTTAGTCCCTTACAGAGGATTATATTTTTGTAAAACAACAGAAGAATTTTAATTTATATTAAAAAAAAAAAAAAAAATAATTCCTTAATCGTTCATTTTGTTAAAGTAATAAAAATAGGAGTACTCGTTAAAAGATAAAAGAAAAAAACTTCTCAAAAAGAAATATAACAAGTTTTTATTTTTTTTTTAAAACAAGTAAGTGATTTAATCGGATAAACTTCAAAACTCATCAAAGTAAGGAATTATTTTTTCGTCTCTTGTTCTTGAGCATTTAATAATTTGTTCCCAAATGTAAGTTATCGAAAAGGCACGAGGGGTTACAAATCTAAATATTCAAAACTTTAAACTACTCTCACATACAGGTGGATCTACGGGAGGAAAGAGGGGGCTTTCGGGAAAAAAGTTCCCCTCCGCCAAATGGCAAAATATAACCATGCCTTATGAAAAACGCTTCAAATTATTTCGCAATGGTTTATTATCTCCAAACAATTATACATCTAAAGTAGTATTCCGAATTACAAAGAAAAAAAAATAACAAAAGGTGATTCCAATTATTGGACTAAACTGTTTTTCTTTAATCATTACTAATATGCTAAACAAAAATATCATTAGTTCAAAAACACATTTAAAATTTAAAAACCAAACCAAGGATATAACATTTGGAGTAGAACACATAAAAAAAAAACCGGAGACCATATCTTTGCTCCTAATTGTCCGATTTTAACGATTTTTTTTTGTTTTTTAGGAAATTTCTAAAACTAATATCAACAAAAAAGTAAAAGCTTTTCGAGTTATTCGGAATTAAATTTTACCATCCCTCGTAACTTTTTTTCCAGCTTCTTTTCGTTGAAGTATGTTATATAGATAAATTTAAAGGGCGTCGAGAAAATGATTTTAGCGAAGTTTCATTGAAATCTGTACATTCGTTTAGGAGCTACAGTCCATAGCAACGCAGGTTTTTCGGCCGTCATTTTGAAAGTTAAAGGCGGAGAGTAATGTCGATGAAGGAGGATCATCCTCGGGTGACCTCTGATTTTATACCAAAATTTGAAAAAAATCGGTCCAGTAGTTTCGGAGAAAATGCGCGGACGGCGTACGGCGGACGGCGGACGAACAAAAAAATTTTTATTCGTTTTTCGAATTCTACGCGTCCTGAAACGTGAAACCTCAAATTTTGAGAGAGGGTCATGTTTTTGAATTTTTTGGTCGATCACAATGTTTCATGATTGAAAATAATAAACCAAAAATTTTTGAAAAAATATCTTTAAAAGTATTATTGTAATAATTACATTTAAAAGGATTTCAAGAATCACTTAAACACCATTAGGCACATGTGGTTAGTTTTTCTTTCTTTTTCTTTTAAAGAAATTAAATATATATATTTAAAATATATATATAAAACTTTCGGGCTAGAGTCCTTTCTCCCAAAATTTAATCCTGGACCCGCTAGTGTGAACTAATTCACTTCCAACTTTGTGACCCTTTAACTAACTTAGTAGAGGTTGTAGAGGTGCACAAATCCTGAATGAAAAATAACTCAGAGAGAGAGGAGAAAGAAGTTAATAACTCTAAAAGGTACTTTTCTTCCTTCAAGTCAATTTACACACACATTTTCAACCCTCTACCTTACTTTTGATCAGTGTTGTCCAAAATCGGTCTTGGTCTTGCACTTTGCAAGATCAAGACCAATACCGCCTATCTGTTGCAAGACCAAGACCGCCTATCTGTTGCAAGACCAAGACCAAGACTGGTAAAAAAAAATCAATTTTTTAAATAAAAGTTGGTGAAATAGTTACTAAAACTTGACAATTTTAGTTACTATATGTAAAGAATTGATGTAACCAATATACTTTCGCATTTAACTCTTCTAATTTTTCATTCAGATTTAGGTAGATTTCTCATATCTAAAAAAATACAGTAATAGCTCTCTTGTAATTAGCTAATAGGTAACTGCAAGTCTGTTACGAGAGTCTTGCGCAAGACCAAGACCTAGACCACGACTGAGTTTGTAAGACCAAGACTCGTCTCGGTCTCGCATTTGGGCAACACTACTATTGATGGCCGTAGAAGTGGAAAAAAGCCAAGAAACAACCTAACATACCGAATGACGTCTCCCTAGGTACACGTTTATTCTAATTACTTCTTCGCTCTCATTACTTATTATTTATTCATACTTTTTTACTATTTTTTTTTAAGTTACGTATTATACTTTACTGCTAAACGTAATAACATATCTGGAATTGATCAGTCTAGTCTGTTTATGTCATGTTGTTATTGATTGGACTGTAAAAGAGTCAATACTGAGAATTATGAATAACTAATGTGATATCTCTAAACAAAAAATTATGTAACTGTCGTAAGATCGTAATGAAATTCTCCATTACATTGATAACAGTGATCTAGAATATATAACTAACATCAATTGTATCTGTTATTGTTTTGTCAATTGTAACTTATCACGGTTTAGAAAAGTAGGTTCGGTTCCCCAAGAATAAACTTGATATTTTCACTTTGGGATTTTTTTTTTTTTTTTTTAGTTGACTATATGATAAATCCCAACAAAAAATTGTTAAAATTTCTCAAATAAAATCTTGGTGCCTATTTCTCATTTTAAAGTGAAATTAAATGAATTCTTCATTATTCAATTTATTTTATGTATATCTACAATATATACTGACAAATGAAGATATTAAAACAATAAATCGTAATTTTTAATATGATAACACCAATCAAAGTATGAATATGAAAAAAGAATAAACCAATGAATTAATGTATTAACTATACTATTTCCAAATTATCTAAAAGAAATAGTATTGTTCTATATCATTGACAAATCCATATCGATTATTTTTATCTTTGTGGTTGCATCACTTGAAACCATATATTGTATTATTTACAATGGCAAAGATATTGTTTAAACAATAAGAGAACAGACTAAACATTGCATTCCACTGCGCCTTGTGTTAATAAAACCCATTTCAGTAAAAGATTAGACAAGGGCGTACACAGTCTTTATATTGGGGAAGGGCAATACTTGTAGGAATATCTCAAGTATATAAGTGATTTTAAATTGTATGATATTATATTAAATAGTTTATAAATATTTTTATATGAAACACAACATATTCATAGAAGAACAATTTTTAAAAATTATTTGACTAGGATTTTCGGCAAAGAATTTTAGTTATATTATGTTTTATTTTCTTTCATTTTTTAAGGACGATGTGCAATCCCATACGCCCTATCATGCGTACGCTCCTGGAAATAGTGGAGTAGTGAAAGGGATGTTAGCAAAATAATTCGCATAAGTAAATTTAGTAAGATATCATTTGTTTTACACTTGTACTTTTAGGAAAATCCCTGAGGATCAAATGAGATGGAGGAAAAACGCGTTGGGCTTCTTCTTCGTATAACAAATTTTGCATTTCTAAACTTCGAAGTGAGAAGTGCCTTTTGGAAGCCTGTTTTTTTTTTTTTATTATTTCTTAATGATGTTTACAACTGCATTAAAGAAATACATCTAGTAAATTTAAACATATGGATATAATGACGTGAAAAGACTTGCTGAGTAACTACCCAATGGTAGCACTCTAATGATATATCTGCATTAGGAGATCACGGGACCATTTTCTTTTCAGACGCCCCTGAGGGTTATCAGGATTCGAAGAGGAAGCAAGGTTAGAAACGAGAGGGTTAGGATGATTCTGAAGTTTATTATGGAAGGATAAGTATCTGGATTGGGTCAGATCTGAAACATAAGAAACATTAAAGTCATTATGGATGGTTTTATTTGTAACAAAGTTTTTACGAAGGATTTTGGATTGTAAGGATGGAATAAGAGAGGAATTCGATGGTTTAGTGAAGTACCATAGCTCAACTCCATAAGTCCAAATAGGCCTTATTATAGTTATGTATATGAGTCTTTTGTAATTAATTGGAAGTTTAGAGCGTTTGTCTCGTAATAGCTGAAGTAATCGGAATCGTCGAGCGGTTTCTTGTCGATTGAAAGGCTCAAATTCTTTTTTTAGTTTAGAAACTCTCTGTTGACGTACATTTGGGTACAAGTTCCGAATGAGTTAAACTATTACCGAAAATCTGAATGTCTCTGTTGGAAAATTATCAAACGTATATTTAATTCAGGTTCACCTTGGAATTTTGGGGAAAATTCTTTGCTCGTCCACCTGAGCTATCAAAAACATCCGTACTGGAAACCGGATGTGTACGTTAAAACTATTTTCGATCCGGAGACGACTAACGATGCCGCAGCAGACCCACTGGGTGTTTACTGAAAAAGCATCAATGACAAGAGCAATATTTGTCCGACCCCGGAGAGAGTTATGCCGGTCCCTGCAAGACGGTAATGGATGCACGAGGTGTCCGCATGGATTAGGACGCCATCAGTAGTCACAGAGCACAGGGTCGGCGGAAAGGCACTAAAGGAAATAAAACGATCAAGATGGAAGATTTCCGGTTAAGGGGAGGCGCATGCGTGGAGGTAATCGCTGAGGTGTGATACGTACCCGGCGGGTGGTGACTTACCCCCTCCCCCTCTCTTATCTCGAAGGACAAAAAAGGGTAAGGAACCGTTTGTGAGTTATGAATGGCAGGCGAGATAAATTCGGGACGAGTGAATGAAGATTCGGACGGCCGTGATTTATTGGAAGCGTTTCTCATGAATACAGATTTCGGAATGAGTCAGGAAAAAAAAAAAAAAAAAAATCGTAGCTGCTGTCTTTTTTAAGGCCACCAAGAATGGCAAGGGATAGTAAAACTGATTGTAAAAACGGAGACGATCTGTGGCATAGATAAAATGGAATGATTGTGGTATATTAAGAATATTAATTTTCAAGTGGAATCGTGTCCTTGGCATAAATTAATAACTTAGTCTTTTTGTTATATACTGACATGGAAATGGCGTCCAATCCCAACAAATGTCAAAAGAAATGAAATGATTTAAAAAAAACAAAGTCTTTATTTTATATTTTATTTTATACCGAGTACTTGTTAAGGAACGTTTACACATTTCACAAACTATGGGGAACACAATCATCTAAATAAACTAACAGCACTTGCAAATCCAGGATTTAATTTTGAGGGAGGGGCTTTGATCTGAAACATTTTTTTAATATATATAACGATAATTGTAATAAACTGTAAAAATTGTAATAAACTATTAAGCGAAGACGTTGAAACTATAAAACTAAATACGACAACGTTAATGAAAGCCGGTAAAGAACTAGGACTCGAAATAAACGTGGATAAAACAAAATATATGGTTAGCTGCAAAAATGGCGATACTACTGGTGATATCGATATAGATGGTAATATGTTTGAACAGGTAGATAAATTTAGGTATCTAGGTTCTACGATAACTAGAGAAAACGAAATTGAAGAAGAGATTAAGGTTAGACTGAAGGTGGGAAATGCTTGTTATTTTTCTGTGACAAAACTACTTAGTTCGCGCCTCTTGTCCCGAAACTTAAAAATTAGAATCTATAAAACAATTATCTTGCCTACAGTTCTTTATGGATGCGAAACTTGGCCGCTTACATTAAGGGATGAGCAGCGTCTTAAGGTTTTTGAAAATAAAATATTGCGTAGAATATTCGGACCGAAGAAGGATGAGTTAACCGGAGAGTTCAGACGGTTACACAACGCCGAATTGCGTGAGCTGTATTCGGGTAATATAATTGAGGTAATTTCATCGCGGCGAATCAAATGGGCTTGTAAAGTTGTTGGGCTTAGTAACGAGAGAATTCCTAAAAGGTTAATATTTGCTGTGCCGAATGGTAAGCGTCCGAGGGGTATACCGAAGCGAAGGTGGGAAGATTGCATTAAAGCCGATCTGAAGGGATATGGTTTGGACGGCGAACGGTGGAGGGAGGTGTGTAACAAGTGATTGGTGGTGTCGGCATCGAACCTTCGGGTTCGCTAAGCCTTATTATTATTATTATTTATTATTATTATTATATAACGATAATTACTTCGGAAGAAAAATAAAAAAAAACTAACTATTTATGTGAAATGGTGTTTAAGTGATACTTTAAATCATATTGAATGTATCCTTGAACACGAACATATTGAACATATTGAACACGAACAATAATATTTTTAGATATAATGTTTTAATATTTGTTTCATAAGACTTTGATATATTTTACCATTATTTGGAGGAGAGGCTTTCGGGCTGAGGCCCATCCGTTGATCCGCCTATGACTAACAGTTATTACGATTTGAATTACAAGGACTATTAGAGAATCCTCTATACATTCCTCTAAACTACAGAATGCTGAAGCACTTTCAGCATGACGGAATTCCCGTTCATTTTGCTGGTCGTAAGAAGCAACATCTGGATAAAAGATTTCCAAATCATGGGAGTGGTCCTATTAATTAGTCTCAAAGTTATTCAGACTTCACTGGATTATTCAAAGATGTAGTACAAAAACGAATCAAAAGAAACTATATGCATCATTAAAGGATGATATGCAACAATCAGGAGGACTTCGATAATGAAGTAGAAAATGATGATGAATGAGTAGATGATGAAGTTTATTTTAAAACATTTATTAAAATAAAAATCCCATAACTGAAATGTTAATACATATATGAAATATTGTTTGTTTGAGAAATGAAAAAAATATATGAGTTATCAAAAATTATTTTCCTGCGTGCAACCCACGCCTGGAGTTTTGCCCGGTCCTCATATAAATATATATACATTTAGTTTTTTTTTTCTTCACCATTAGAAAGCTAAATTCCTGCTCTTCCAGTTTATAACAATAACTTTTAAATTTTATTCCTTTATAGGTTAGATATGAAGAAAAACTTGTCAAACATTTTTATTCTATATCTTCAGTTCTGATGCGTTTAAAGATGTCAGATTAATGCTGTTTTTTTGTGCCTCTAAATCCTCGATAATTTTAGTATGGTGGGTTCATCTTGAAATTATTACAAACTTTTTGGTTTTCGAAAAAGTTCGAAGGCATAAGTTGAAATTCTGTGCTAAAAAAATTAATTTTTCGGTTGCTTAAAAATTCGTATTTAAAGATTTTTTGTGGTAAAAATCTCAAATTTGGTCCTGCTTGTTTTATATTTGTATTATACTCATATTATAGGTATCTACCAACTATTTTTTTTTTTTTTTCTGAATCGGTCCGTTATCTAAAGTCAATGGTTTTTATTTAAACATTAGAAAAAGTTCTCGGCTCACTGCTAGAATCCCCTGGGGAAAATAAATGTTAGAATCAGATTTGATACTATTTTGATCTCGTTGTGAGGTGTATCATATGTATTTGTTAACTACATGTCAGAGGACAATGGGAGAAGAAAACAGATCTGAAAGAGAAACTGAAATAGAAACATGTCCGAACATCATTTAAACATCACATAGTGACAGTATAAAAAACACAACTGTTACACACTTGTAAATATAGAACGCTTTCACTGTCATTAGGATATGGCCCCTGTCCAGGAACTTCACAATTCGACCTTGGTGTTCAAGTTTTCGTACATTTAGTCGTTTTTTTTTGTTTTTTTTTAAACTATTCACTCATTAGATGACCCAGATAACTTTGATATTTATGACATTAATGGAATTTAAATAAAATAGAAATATCTTTACATCCCATATAAACTATCGTAACATTTTTTGAGTTTTACAGAAGAGGAAAAATAGGTATCAGAGTATTGTATTGCTTCTTGTAGATGAAAGTGGCCCATATTTATTGTTAATGTTTTTCATATTTGATTACCCTTATACAATACTTATACTTGAAAAATATGTTCAGTCGGAAATATCAAAAAACGATACTTAAATCATAATCTGAAAAATTGGACTTAGGATAGTTTACATATAACTTGGAGATATAATTTAAACTAGAAGAAGTTTCTATCTAAAAAATGTGTCTTATTAATTTTTAATATCGATGATATATGAAATGGTTTTTGAACGTGATGAACCTTATAACAATTGTTCAAAAAAGTAAAAAATGCTTTTTTTATCATATTTCTCTATAGGAGTAAATAATTCTCTTAACGGAATTTCAAGAATTTAAATTTTTTTTCTGTGAACAAATAACCCTTTAAAATACTTCAAAACATATCTGTACTCTGAAGGTACAGGCCACCATATTCACATATTTGTATTTGTTCATGGGAGCCAATTTTCCATAACTTTCAGCTATTCAAATTTGTTCGTTAGTTACAAAATTATTTAATATAAAAATGGACATGGTGTACATCCAGTGTGGCAAATAGATATGGAACCGAGACAATGAAAGGTAGATAGGTCAAGTAATTAATATGATTATTTTACTAATACTAAATATTTTGTAGATTGAAGATGGGCTAAGTGCCTTGGAACGCTGTTCTGGTTAATTAATAAAGTATGTTTGTAGTTTTAAGGGTTATTTATTTATTTATTTTTACATTCTTTATCGACCCGAGCGGTTCATTAGTGGCATAATTACTGATTGATTACTAAATTATATACAATTAAGAGCCATATACATTATATTATTTATTGAAGTTTGGAGGTTTCAGCAATAAAAAAAAATTATCAAGAATAATTATATAATTACTCTATTATTTAATATGTTGAAAACTGAGATGGATAAGAACCGTAGCTAGAGTTAAACGCGAGTAGGCCACAAAAAAAATTTTTAAAGACGCATTAAACAGAGGAATGGTGCCTGGAGAAGTAGGAGTAATGAAGGAAGACTCCCTAAATTCTATTGAACCCCCGGATGAGGAGGGAATGGAAAATGCCCTGATGAAATTGAAAAATGGAAAGGCGCCAGGCCCGGACGGAATCCAGTCAGAGCTGTTGAAATGTGGAGGTGAAGAACTTAAGAAAGCTCTGCATGATTTAATGCTGGCCATTTGGGAGAGGGAAGCTATGCCTACGGAATGGGCAACAGCCATTATCTGCCCAATACATAAGAAAGGAGATCAAACAGAATGCGCTAACTATCGAGGAATCTCACTCCTTTCGTGTGCTTATAAACTGCTCTCTAACATTCTTTTTGAGAGGATTCTCCCGTATTCTGAAAAGGAACTGGGGAAATATCAGGCTGGATTTCGAAGAGGACGCTCAACCACTGATCAACTGTTCTCTCTGAGGATGATCCTAGAAAAGACTATGGAGCGTAAGGTAGTCACCCACCATTTATTCCTAGACTTTAAAGCAGCATACGACAGCGTTGATAGAACGCAACTATACTGTGCCTTGGAGGAGCTAAGCATCCCTCAGAAGCTCGTACGCCTAATCAAGATGACCATGGACAGCTCGAGATGTAGAATACGCGTCGGTTCTGACGACTCCAAAGAGTTTAAAGTGAGCAGTGGGATTAGGCAAGGAGATGCCCTCGCCTGTCTATTGTTCAACTTGGCAGAGGAGAAAGCTGTAAGAGACTCCGGTATTCAGACCAACGATATAATCTTCAATCGCCTGACACAGCTTCTTGGTTTTGCTGATGATATTGACATAATAGGTAGGTCTGAACAGGCTCTCAGAGAAGCGTTTATAGGCCTTGAAGCAGCTGCAAGACCACTTGGTCTAGAAGTCAACGAGAGGAAAACTAAGTATATGAGAGTTGGTGGTGAGGTGGATCTGAACTCTCCATTTGAGGTAGGTTCTTTTAAGTTTGAGAGAGTGAAAAGTTTTATATACCTTGGGTCTGAAATTAATAGCAAAAATGACATGGCTCAAGAAATACAAAGAAGGATCACGGCTGCCAATAGATGTGTCTATGGACTTGGCCGACACTTAAGAAGTAGGTACCTCTCAAAGAAGACCAAGCTGATCATATACAAGACTCTTGTTCGGCCTGTTTTGACATATGGCTCAGAGGCTTGGACGATGACCAAAAACGATGAGATGAAGCTGAGTGTGTTTGAGCGAGGAGTCCTCAGAAGGATTTATGGTCCAGTAAAGGAGGGTGATGTCTGGAGGAAAAGAAAAAATAGGGAGCTCAGTTCTCTCTATGCAGACATCGACGTAGTCACCTATATTAAACTGGCCAGACTAAGATGGGCAGGGCATGTGGCCAGAATGAGCACCGTTGAGATACCCAAGAAAATAATGATGGAGGAGCTGCACCTCGCAAGACGGGTAGGAAGGCCGAGGACGAGGTGGTTGGACAACGTGGCCTATGATGCGAGAACCCTGCTTGGTGTACGGAACTGGAGAGCTGCAGCAGAAGACAGAGCCAACTGGCGGAGGCTCTTGGAGGAGGCCCAGTCTCGGTAACGGGATGTTGTGCCACACATGAATGAATGAATGAGGCCACAAAAAAAATAATCTATCCATCAATATAATGAATGGATTGTTGTTGTTTATTTCAAACTTTATAATAGGATATTTAAAAATAATTATTCATTAAAAGTACAAGTTTTATCTATTTGCATAAAATTGTAGACACTCTTTCGAAGTTGCATAATTAGCGGGTAATTCAAATGATTACATTGCACTTAGCGATGGTAAAGTGTTATATATCAGAAAATATTTTTGCATAAGGTATAATTTAAACGTTGTAAAATTTGTTATCCATTAGTTCAATTATTTAAATTATACCTTATAAAATAATTAAGTATAATTTATTAATTTAGTGATTATGACAGGACAGGATGAAAATAAATTTTAATTTAAAATTATATTTTAATGCATAAATACAATATTTTGAAGGCTTTTTGAAAACTTTCCATATTTTTAAAAATATTTTTCGTTGTGAATGCCCAATGTCACAATAGACATTTCATTATTGTTAATCCTCTTGATATATTTATTTATTTAAACAAGTAACATTAAAGTGTGAGACTGATATCATTACAACTCAATCTAGAAGTTCCCAATGTACCTATAATTTAGTGTTGGCGAAACATGTTATTAGTATGTCATTGGTGATTGACGTGTGAAATTCTGACTCCGTCATTATTATAACTTTATTTTCCTGGTTCATCATCAAAATTTCAGCCATTTTTTTTTTGTTAATTTAAAGATTTTTCGCTAATTGACTTTTAGCGTATTCATTAGACGATCATTCTAACTGCCTAGTAGGAGGTAGGCAGAAAAATAAAATAAAAAAGTGGACAAACATCTCACATGGAACCCTGTACAAGACTGATAGGACAAGAGACCGCTCCACGTTTCCGGTTACTTCACCATTTACTTAATAAACTCTTTAAGCTTCCAATCAATTAAAAAAGACTCATATCTATGATCATAATAAGTCCTATTTGGACCTCGAATTCCTCTCGTATCTAATCCTTACAATCCAAAATCCTTCGTAAAATACTTAATGCTTCTTACTTTGCCATTAATAAAACTATTGTAATGTTACTTATTTGGCCCAAACTACAATGAGATAGCTATCCTTCCGTAATAAACTTCAGAACCATCCAAATCTTCTCGTTTCAAACCTTCCTCTCCGATCTCTGTTAATGCAATTTCTCTACAAGTCTTTTCATGGTGTTATATTTTCTGTTCACATTTATATGTAATGTAATTTTAATACAATCGTGAATTAGATGAATGAAAAAATCTCTCTTTTATATAAAAAAGTTTTAGTGGCCGTGTCATATTTTATTTTACAAAACGTCCGGTTTTTGTAACGGCCACTTTCTAACGAAGACACCAACTTCTTATTCCCAGAATTTGTTTTCTCTTACCATAGTTACAAATTGACAATAAGAATAATTATAATTATATACTAATATAAATTAGCAATAATGCGCGATGTATAATAACATAGATTTTTAAAAAAATTAAAACTTTGTCTGCACTGTGTTTCGTTACTTTATGTTGATAAAAAAATGATTATATAATTTGAACTACAGAATACATGCAAATTACACTTATATATATAATTACACTATACAATTACAGTATAATTTGTAAAATTGGGGTTGGTCCGCGGTGGTGTGCCGTTAGGCGGACATGGGGTACCCCCTATTAATAAATTAAATAAATTTTATCAACAGGAACAAGAGGAAATATATTTTATTATGTCAGTATCAGATTATCAGAACTTCTCATGTAAGAGGAAATATTACTTAAAATTTATTACTTTATAATTTCTTATTAAAGTGGTGCATATTTAAAATAACTACATACATATTTTTTTTGGGCATAATTATTCTGTATAAAAAAATATTTTTGAAATGAAAACTTCTTTAGGCGTGTTTTGCACTTTTTTTTTGTGGATACTTAAATTCGACCGGAATCGACTAATTCGAGTGTTTTGCATGTGGATTAAAATATCTCTAAAATTAAGAATCGGACCTGCATAATGTTCATTTTTCATTCTCTTTGTATTGATCTATTATTCAGAAGTGTATCTTAACGCGACACCGTGTTGTGTTAGAGAGGCGAAAAGAAAAAAATAGTGTCGAAAACCAAATGATAACAGTCCATAAAAGTTATATGGAAGATATGGATTAAAATATCTGTATGGACCTGCATACTGTATGCGAATAAAATATTCACCTTTTCATCCTCTTTATAATGAGATAGTAGTTATAGTTTATATTTCATATTATTAATCTCGCCTCGTTTTAATTTCTATCGTGTGGTCTAAAGCACACATATTATTTTTTTTTTTTATAATTTTATTTGATTTTTGAAAATGAAATTTGTGTGCTGTCTATCTGCTAATAAATCATAAAACTGTTAATAATAATAAAATTGTTAACATTATACACACACTGGAAGGTACCTTCTGTTGTAAGAATGTTAAAGAGGGATGAACCTCCATCAATCAGTCATGTTATTTTTACAGGCTGGCCTGTTAGGGCCACACTCAAACATTGAAACCGTCCAGTTGTTTGTTTTTCGCTATCTAGGTTTGGGGTATCTTTGGAAATAAATATTTGTTTGCCAAGCCTTATTTTGGTAAAATTTTTACGTTTCACGATTGTCTAGAGGTCGCAGGCAAAGACAAAATATTATTTCATGTCCTATCAGGGAGCTTTAGAGTCTTTTGATATAAATTATAATTGTTTGAAAGATTAAATTTATGAATAGTGTATATCTGACTTTCCAATAGAATAGGACCATATAGCCGGTTCATTCCAGGAATTAAAAAGATAATAGTACTAAACAATTTATCGAATAGCAATAAAATTTAAATATAATTAAACAATCGATAACTTATTGATATCTTAATCATGAAATAATTTTCACTGACGGATCAAAGTCTGAAGCAAGTGTGGATAGAGTGGCCCAAAATAAATGTCAATGGAAATTGGATAACGAGAATTACATTTCTTCTAGTGAAATCTGAGTAATTCTGAAGGCTTTCCTATATGTAACAAATAGCAATATTGCAAAATCACTTGTCTGACCGGCTCCTTATCATTTATTAAGTAAATCTAAAATGTATGGACCAATAAAAAATTGCACCAAAAAAAAAAAAAAGTTATGAACTTGAAGATATATCGAAGTGGTCTTGAATAATACTGTCATGGGTCCCTTCACATAGAGCCATAACTGGCGATGAAGATTAAGCAGCCAGAAGCTCAGATTCACCTAATTTAGGATCAACGTTTTCCAAAGAATATATTTAAGAAAATGAAAACAAATTGGAATGAACAGTTTGAACGAATGCCATTTAATCACCTCTGTTTACGCAAAGAAGACAATCATGCATGCTTGGCTGCACTCTACAAAATATAACATCAAAGATATGTTCCATAATTAGAAGGCTAAGAATCAGAAACAACAAGATGACTTGTCTCTACCAATTTGTAGGCTTACATGGAACAATATGACAAACATGTGACAATGCTCATCTCACTGCCCAACAAAAACATTATTCTGTATAAGAAAACAGTGTTATTGAAAAACCCACAAAACTAATAAAATTAATTAATTATATTTAAGAAGACCAATAAGCTACAAAAAACAAAAACAAAAAAAAAACAGCCAATTTAAATAACGTTAAAGATTTTAAACTTTAAAAAATAGTAAAAAATAAGATTGATAATTTACAATAAAATGAAGAATTTTTTGGAAGGTTTTTATTAATAAAATGTAGTCTTATTTTAATTCTTTGAACTAATTTAAATAATATTTAAATATATATATGTGTGTGTGACATATGCTTTTATGGTATTCAACATTGTTCTGCTTAATCCACAATTACGGGAATCCCACCTGTTCAACCCATGCACTAAGGACTCCAACAATGTTAACGTCTCACAAGTCTGTCAGACCGTATCAGAGGCCGTGTCTCAATCCGGAGATAAAACTAAGTGAGACATTTAAATTACAGCTGATATTAGGAGATTGTCAGATGGAGCGGATAACACGGGACTAAGACTGTGTCCCTGTTCTACGCCGGCCTAAATAAAATAAAATGAGACAGTGTTAGGACGACCTCTATTAGGGCTCTACGAAGGCCATAAATTCTGGCCCTAAGTTCCAGGACTCGCTGAGGGTCCACTACCGATTTATAGGCTACACAAAGAGGACTTATTCACCAATAGTGGTCCATGATAAATAGGAGGATGTGTCGTTCGTTGATCGACGATTTCCGGTTAGGACAGGTGTCACAGAAGGACATGTTTTATTATTTCTCTTTAATAAGTTTTAGTATCGTTACGATATTTAAATAATTTAATTTTAATCTTAATAGAATATATTAATACTAAATTTATCCTTTCTTATATTTTATATTACAAAAATTGGATAAAATATTACTCTAATGTTGAAACAGTATGTCATCGGAGTAGAATCGAATATCATCGATCTCGCCTCAAACGGATCAGGTAACTCTGGGACCGACGCACTATTGGCAAATGATCGCAAATCTAGCAGGACAAAATTATTTTATAAGCAGTTTTCATATTTTAGAACCTGAATTAAAAACAAAACAAAATATAAAAATAAACATTTAAGAACTGTTTTTTTCGGGTTATGTATAATCATGGGGTTATTTAAATAAATTGGCTAATCTTGATCTTTTTTAAGGAATTGAGAAATTCGTATACAATAGTAAATGTTTAAAAGATAAATAATTGGATTAAAAAAAAAAAACCTTACATTTTATTTCATTCAACGTATAATGTTGGAAATTTATTGAATTAAATAATTAAAAAATCATTTTTACAGCATATCTTTGAGATGTCTTGTTTGTTTATAAAAAATAATAGATCACTTATGTTTCATAGATTATCTACTTTACCCGCTAAACTTTCTTTACTTTTTTTTTTTTTTATATTGTCTTTATTAGATCCATTGAAATGAGATGTGATCTAGCAACGTAATGTATTGATGGAGTAGCCATGCTCTCTCATAAAAACTAAGACTTTTCTATATATCATATTCTATGTTTTAAATTATCCCTAAAATAATATATTTTTTCACAAGAATAAATTTGCTTTTAAGTAGTTTTTAAAATTATAGAAACAGAATACAAAATTATTTTTAAAAAAATCACTTCCATAAAATTAAAATTACAAATAATCAAAATAAATAATACATTTTTTTTACTATAATAACACTTTAAAATTTAAGAAGTGTAATAGGAGTCTTGAAAAAAATAGGTTGTAGGTCAGATCAGAAAAACCATTTTCCAATGTTGCCATACTTCATTGCGATTTTGCACTAGCTGTCGTTCATTTTGTGGGAAAACCCATTTTTCAACTTCTTCACCTCTCGACTGCCGCTAGGCTGAGAACAACTTGAATTTTCACCACTTGTTCCCGAACTGTTACTCCTTTATTTTGTTTAATTTAAGTTCCCAGACGATCACCGTCAGGAGAGGAAATCACACGACCTACTTCATTCTCTTTGGAGATAAAGATATTCCTAACCTCATTGATACGCCCCAGATTTTAATTATACTACTATTATTTGAACTTTCATGGCTACTGAATTAAAATCTTTAAACTAAATCAAATATGAACCTACCTGGGTTCAGTTTTATTAAGGATTGTTTTGTTGTCAAATAACATTAATCGTATTCACGTTTTCTCGAATATAGGCGAATTTTCTTAATATTTTTAAATAGTCTTACTTTCTAGTATTAAGCTTTGATAAAAAAATTCTTCTGTTTGAGTTATTGAAACCTATAATTTGTATGACGGATAAGTAGTGTAATTTATTATAGATTACTGTCTCTAGATTTTTAACAAAAGTATGTCGAAATCACATCCAATATAGTAACATCACTAATTTTGGATCTGTCATATCCTAAATCTGTGACACACTTGCCAGTAAAACGCAGTTTTATTTTCAAGTTTTTTCCTAAATATCGTTGAACAGTTTGAAAAGGCTATCTCTACCAATAAATAAAATATGGTAATTTAAAAAAAATAAAATGTTACTCATAAAACCGTCTTGATCGCGAGAAAAAAATAGAAAAACAAACGCCAAACATGACAGAGTTTTAGTAATCTCGACTTAATAAAGATATAAGAATATTTTTAAATACGTACAACTTCGGATAATCTTTATATGTGGTCAAGATCAAAAATGCTTTTTTGTTTCAAGATTTAAATTTTTAAATTGATGTAGTGAAAAGCAGTTCTTTTTTAAGATAGAGGAAGAGATGTGTAATTAGGTGTGAAAGTGGGCAAACCATATTAAGTATAATTATTTCAATTAGTGCAGTTAGTGAATTATTTTGCAATTTTCCATTTCAATTATGCAATTAGTGCATATTAAGTGCAATGTTATGTATGAGCATATTAAATGAAATTAGGCAAAGCATGAACTGAATGCGCTAGAGCCCACCATGTGTGCTCTAGTCATACCTACAAGAAGTCATACCTACACCATCTAGATAAAATTATTTCGTGTTTTTAAGTGAATGAGTGAATCAGCGGTTCTGATAATCACGAAAAACAATTCTCCAATGCTTTTATTTCTGAAGTTTTGATTGATAATTAAATCAAACTAATTAGACAAAGCTTAAAAAGTACCTAAAAAAATATTTAAAAAACGGGATCAAAGTGTTTATTTTTTAATTTTAAAATATTTTTTGAATCTAAATAAATTTTATTTTCATCACCCACGTAGACTGTAAAAGGCGAAAATACATTTTTACGACGGAATAGTAATTCCACAGCATGGTGGCGACATTTTTTTTTTTTAATATTTAATATTTTATTATGAAGAAATATGTCTTCGGCGAATAGCAGTGGGGAAAAATCAGGTTAGATTCATCTAATTAAGTAAAAGTTGTAGTGGAATTTCAAGTTTCAGGCTCGTAAAATAAGAACTACCCCCTTATCCATGAAAATATTTCTCACATTATTCAATTTCCATTGCGGTTTTTAATATAAAATATTAAAAAAACTTTTCTATTCAAGAGAATTTATTCTAGAGACTTGACATTTTTATTTACAGTAATATTCGGCTTGGATTTATACCCGAGAGTAGCTCCTTTTGAAGTTCTGTTACCCAACAATTTGTTTTAGTATCAGAGGCATAACTCAGGAGTAGGAACACATCTCTTACACTATCTCAACTATAACGTTCTAAATATGTAAATAGAATGTTATGGATGTAGATCTATGTTAGACTTTTTTTTTATAGCATCCATAAATCTTCTCGTTTGACCTGACCAGAGCAGTTATCTGACCTATGAATTATGAAGTTAACATTTCAATCTGAAGCTAATTGTACGTTTATATTTTATTTATTTCGCAATCTGTTGTTTTGTTTATCGTTTGGAGAAAGAGAAGGATATTTGACGGGTCGAAATTTGTTGCTACAAATTCGTACAAGTCCCTCCGAGACAGTTTTAGATTAATTTGTATGTTGCTTCTTTAATTGGGGTTTGGTTGAGGGGTTGGGCTCGTTAAGAGGAAGAATTAATGGGCGTTTTTTCATCGGTGTTTCCCAAACACAGGACAGCTCCGGGCCAAGATCGATATTACTTATTCATGTTACACAATTAAAAAAAAATGTTAAATAAAATAACAAAAATTAAATTGCGAAAGGGCTATTAAATTAATCTATTTTTAACAATTTTTGATACATTTCAATACAATGAAAGGTATGTAAATAACCAATTGATGACGGAATACTTTTGAAACAGGTGATTGAAAAATAAGTTGTATTTAATTTTTTGTCTGATTGAAGAAGTCAAAGTTCTACATTAATATGGTAAAAATTCAGGGTTGATACTTTTATTCAACTTTTGTGACATGTTTCATTTCGGCACCTTTTGTTGGACGTTTTTGGAAAACGGATAACGGACTTGAAAACATTTTTTTATTCTTAATGATATTTACAATTGTATTAAAGAAATACATTTAGTATATTTGAACATATGAATAGAATGACGTGAAAACACTTGTTGAGAAACTACCCAATGATAGCACTCTAATGATATTTCTACATTAGGAGATCACTGGGCCATCTTCTTTACAGACGCCTGGAGGATTATTAGGCATTGAAGAGGAAGCAAGGCTAGGAATGAGAGGATTGGGATGATTCTGAAGTTTATTATGGAAGGATAGGTATCTGGATTGGGCCAGATCTGAGACAATAAGGTCATTATGGATGGTTTTATTTGTACCTTTGATGATTTTACGAAGGATTTTGGATACGAGAGGAATTCGATGGTTTAGTGGAGTCCCATAGCTCAACTCCGTAAGTCCAAATAGACCTTATTATAGTCATGTATATGAGTCTTATGTTGTTTATTGGAAATTTAGAGCGTTTATCTTGTAAGTGCTGAAGTAATCGGAAACGATTTCTTAACGTTTCAGTCTGGTATGAGTATTCCAAGTTAGGCGTTTGTCCAGGTGGAGTCCTAGGTATTGGATTTTTTCAACTGTGATAAGTGGTGTATTCTTAAAGGAAACTGTAGGACATGAAGCCATAGGTTTATGACGAAGGGTAAAGGTATTTTGGTGGGATTTATTTTAATTCTCCAGTTTTGACATCATTCTTCAAGGTTTATGGTGTGTGATTGAAGTATTTGGGATGCAATACTTAAAAAGTTAAAATAAAAAAAAAAAAATTAAAAATAAATTAAAAAATAAATAAAAAGAATAAATACACATCTGAAAGATTCCTATAATATTAAAAAAACAATTCCTTAATTGTCGATAATGTCAACTTTGTCGTATTCTATACCCAAACCCACTTCCCTACAAAATCTAACCTGTAATTCATAAATTTACATATAGAATCCCAGCCTTATTATACAGCTTCTTTCATTTTCTCTATTAGTTTGTTATCTTTTAAGATTAATAATAAATCTCAAATGTAAATAAAATATATAATATAAATAAATATAAAATATAAATACAAGCTCAAAAGACACTTGTCTCAAAAGAATCGTGTGCTCGCACTATCAAGTAAGGTTACTCAACTTTATTTAATCGTAATGAACTGAACAGATTAATAACATTTAATTCACTTGGTGGTATACAACTACAAAAGCGATATTTTACTTACAAACAAGTAATTTCTGTAAAATATATATTTTTATTTTATTATGAAGTATTATTAGTCCTGAAGATCCCTGAATTAATAAAAAATGTGATAGTTTTTGATTATAATAAATTGAGAGGCATTTAGCAACAATTTTTCGAGTTCACTGAAATAAAGTTAAACGATATTAAAAATCTAAAGCTTTTAAATAATTTTACACACAAAACCAATTTCACCTGCCCCAATACAGTGTGATTAAATTAGAATGTTCATAAATAATTAATTCAACTGTGGATAATTTTTTTAAATAAACATTTTGCATTTTATTTGTTAAGTTTGTTTCAGTTATTTTTTCCCATTTAAAGAATTTTCAATAGAAAAAAGGGATAGACGGTTCTATTCTACTGAGATTATTAATCAATAATCCAATTCAAAATAACCCGAAATCATTTTTGTATATTTTTTAAATTGGCTCCTTTTTACTAAACTGCCTAATTTAGTGTAAATTAGCTAATTCGTCTTATTATTGTTAAACTTTGTGATGATATTAAATCTTCATTAATTAAAGTATCGACGGATACAGTTTGATAGATATAAATATACATTTGCTGGTGATCGATAAAGATTTTTTTTCTTGAAAATATCTTAGGAATGAACTACATATCTTTTATTTCATTTTGAGAATGCTGGTATTCCATTTATCTCAGTATTTATCTCCACTCTTTATACAGCACAGGTATTGTGATTCAGATTGAATTTGGTATGCAAATAAATTCAAAATGGTTATCGACGTCGAATTCCTAAGAGTACATAAATTTGATTGGTTTGTAAGCTTTCCGAATACCAAAAAAAAAAAAAAAAATATATATATTTACAGGAATCCTGATTGAGACACCTGAGAATTCGAAGCGGTATCTTTTAATATCTTAATATACGGTCGTAAACAAAAAGGTATTTCTCTATATTCCATACACTTTCAAGATTCCAAAGATCTACAAAGGAACTAAAATTGAACATAAGTAAAAAAATGATGAATCGCCTTGGCTAGTATTAGATTTTAATTTACGATAACTATTCCTTCTGAACTGGTTCTTGGTAGTTAACACTTTGAGGAATCGATCCAGAAGACAATGATATATTGAAAGTGAGAGGCTGAGGACCGTGGCGCCCAAACAACTTGCGACACCAGATTTTCAATTACTTGAAAGATTTATTATCTCTAAATATATCACTTCTCATTAACATTTAGTGGTAACTATTAATTTATTGGCTCACTTAGAGGCGTATTTTGCGTTGTTAAAATAAGAATAAAGGGCGAAAATTCATTATAAAGTAGTTACATACTTATTAATACAATTTAAAAAATTATATTTAAAATAATAGTTTTTAAATTATTCATCTAGGAGAATATTATAATTAAATGCTTTCGAAAATTGTTCGTTCAATTGTGTTGATTATTTTCATCTTTTTAAAGAGAAAGCAATGTTTAGAGTAATAAAATATAAAGGAATAAAGAGGGATGCTACTTAAAATAAACAAAATGTTAAATCACTTCTTTTATTATAATCTTTAAGCTATCGTTATTGTGTTTAACTACACATACACGCGCACACACTCATGCAGAAATATATTTTTATTTAGTGTATTTACATTTTTTTTAATCCTAAAAATGAAGTTAAAATATTATAAAATAATATAAAGGATCTAATGATAATGAGATTCTAATCCTAGGGTTATCATTTTCTTTATACGACGTTGAGATATGGTCATGTTTTCGAATAATATATCGAAATTTATTCCGACTTAGCAGAACCTTATTATTAAGGATCTCTGGAAGTAAATTAAGAAGATCGCGTAGCGAGCTGAAATGGAATAATTATTGACGCAATGATTATTCCGAATGAATTTCAACAGTACAAATCAAATTCCAACTTAACTATAAATAATAGTAAACAAAGAAGAGATAAATGGTTGAAGGAAGCAATAAGAGAATAGGAGCAACATATTTCATCCACAAATAATCTACCTAGCTTAGAATTTTTTTTCTTTTTTTTTTTACATATTTATTGAGAGATATTACAGTCTGTCACAATTAAGGACATAGCACATTCACACTCAATTCACAATAAATAAAATAAATTATATAGAAAAATAATAATCCGAAAAATAAATGTATATAAACTAAAATAAAGTAAACTAAACAAAAAGAAACTAAACTAATGAAAATAACTACCCAAATACCCACATGGTTCTATACAATATAAAAAAAAAAAATAAATAATCAAGATCTCCGAGCCAGTCCTTTCTCCTCACTCATGGAAGGAAATGCAGGACTCTAGGAGATCCCAGCAGTTTTTCAGCAGTGCAGTTACTAAAATTTCTAATTTATTGGAAAAAGTAAAATTTAATTATGGGAATTTTTGGAAACTCACCTTGCAATTATAAACGATTTCAAATTCAGCAAGCTTCTCTTTTGTTTGGAGGTTTTCGGTTGCTCAATTTAAATTTAATTGAAATTTGAAGGTGGCTTACAAAAATATTAGGCTATATGATCTCCTCCCAAAATTATGATGTATAGGCCACACGGTCCAATAATTTTGTAGATCACCTTTATACACAAATTAATCAGATTATCTCATTATTCAATTGGGAAAAAATGGTTAATCATGAGTTTTTGTTACTTCATTAAATTAATTAATTTCATTTCATTCGTTCGCTCATCCACATTCTATTTACAATACTAAAAATAAATGTATAAAAACAAAAATAACCTAAACTAATCAAAATTGCAACTTAAATACAGAGATACTTTTATTCAATAATTCTAAAATTCATGCACTCAGGAAAACTTAAAAGCCAAGTCCCACTCGTCGAAGGAAAGATAGGAGTATAGGAGATCGCAGCGCCTTTCACTTTGCCGCAACACTGCTATTAAGAGCCAGTGGAGGCAGAGTAGAGGTACTTTAACCAGACATAGATGTACTTTTCTTAAAAATAAATGGCCGTTTTCAGAACTCCAATGTGTGCTTATGTACTGTTATGTCGAATGCACTCAATATAAAAGTTGTAATTGAAAAGTACGATTCTTCTTTTGTAATATTTCTATTTAATATATTTTAGCAACAATTAGTAAATTATAATGAATCAAACAATATTGGATAATCGATTATTTTACTGAGATAAATGTACATGGATGGATACATGTACAAAAGTTCTATGGGCCACTGCCGCTTTATCTTTCGAGTAGGATTGTAGGGATGGGTGGAAGTAGATAGGTAAATTTGGAGAATTTTTCAGGGATAAAATCTAGGACAAATGGGATAGTATGTTCACGGTGTAGGGTTTTGTAGAATACATAGAACGGAGAATCGACTGTTGTTCGATGAACAAAATACAAACTCTTAAATATCTATAAATGTAATGTAACTCCACTTTCAAAGAAAACGGCTCAAATATTGGTATCATCGATATTAAATAATCGAACGTTTTATATATGAACTGATTATATCTAGATTACTTATGGATTCGTCAACCTCCGTATTAGATAGAGCCCATTACACACAACATAAACGGTCGTTTAAAAGCTCGCTAGTTATATATACTAGATGAATTATCTATGCATTAGTTTAACAGTTGATGGACACACTCAATTAACACGATGATCAAACACCTGTTCAATTGTGAACCATATGTAGTAGTGGGCGTGATGAAACTATCAGGAGCAGTTATCTAAACTTTTAATTAATAGGTGATGTATTTACATAACTCCATCCCTTCTATGTTTCGACAATATTCTTCCGATAGCGCTCAGCGATGCAGACTGTGTTGGAATAACTAAGTAACTGTAAAATATATCTGACTATTAAGTTATCCATCAAGGCGATGGAGTCGTTTCAAAGCAAGTATAATGTGCCGTTTAAAATTAGCTATTAAAGTCGTGACATCCTATTTACTTTGTAAAGTTACATAACGCTGAACCGGTTCGATATATTAACTATATTTTTATGGTTATGAACTGAATACAAATTAAATATGAATTGGTTTTTGACATTTTAGATATTTTATAAAGAAAAATAAAATAACTATATATAGAAAACGATTGTTGGAGCTATAATCAGAAATAAATAATACTATAAATAATCTTTAACTCAATATTAATGTCTGCTAAGGAATAAAGAAGATATAATGATATGAGAAGAACAAATATTTTGTTAATTTCTAAATATTAAACGTTTTTAATTATTATTATATATATTTTTTTTATCTTCAATTTTTCATCCGCACCTGTCATGGTAGTGACAATTAGCAGATTGGTGGTCATGTAGAAAATGGCATGATAGGCATGACGAAGAATGGAACCCAGCAGCACCTCTTCCCTGGTATGTTTACATCCTAAAATCAGGAAAGGAGATCTCTCATCCAGCTCCTTTTCAGTCGCCTCCTGATGAGCATTTCAGCCGTGGCCATGTCGTTGATAAGTCCATTGTGATGTCCGTGTAGTTTAGAATGAAATCGGGAGTAGAGAGTACGTATGTGCTGGTCAATGGTTGGTTGTCTTAGGTCGGTATGTTAAGTCTTGTTGTTGACGTACCAGGGAGCGCAAGTTATTAGTCTTAAATTTTTTGATTGAAAGGATTGTAGTTTTTGTAAGTGAGTCTTTTTTGCTTTATTATTATATTAAAATTGAATTTTTATCTGAAAAAATATTTTGTAATTCTGTATCATCCGTGGTACAGAACGCTTTTTATAAAATTATTAACACCCGCTTAAAACTTCGTGAGTTGCTCAATCTTATCGTAAACTTTTGTATTTACGGAAATTCTCGGAATTGGAGTGTTTTCTAATCTGGAAATCTTAATTAAGCTATTTAATTAGGTACTAAAAACTCAAGAACAGCCATTTGCTTCTCGTCTGAATTGTTAAATAAGTTGATCACAAAATCGAGAATAAAGGTGATCTAAAAAATATTGGGTTGTTTGGCCTGATATTTCATAAACTAACTTTATAATATAAACATTAATTTAAATAATAATATTTTAACAACTAAAAAAAAATAAAACTTTCTCGATTATACTTGTAGTGTAGGTAGTATATGCCAAATGATAAAATATTTTTGTAGGCCACCTTATTTATCGATTTTGTAATCATACTATCTTACGATTTAAGTGGTAAACAAGTGAATATTTTTAGTATTTAGTAACTAATTAAATTAATTCATTAAAATTAACTAGTTAAACTAAATTAATTTATAATTTAATTAAAATCTATAATAAAAGTTAATGAGAAAATGCAACGTAATCCAACTCAAAATGTAAACACTAAAACTATTCAAAGGAACATCATCTGTAAAATAATATTTAATGTACTCCAACAATGACGAAGATGGAAACATTTTAATTTAGCAATAATAACAATTTTTTCAAAATATTTATGTTAATATATGTGACAAGGGAATTGATAAATTTCCACTTTTAGACTCAGTAATGCTAATCTTGATTGGACTTAAATTTAATAGAAAGAACATATTTACTTTTTAATTTTAAAATGTGATTTTATTGATTTATAGTCAACACCAACAGTCGTATTGACCTATGAAAATCTGTTAACCTCAGGATCGGTTGAACGCAAAACCTTGTCAGTATTTCTTATCTGATTTATATTGTTTATGTACCATCAACTCAATGGAGTAAAACAAATTGGAAATGAAAAAAAAAAAATTGGCCTCTTATTGACAATAAATCCTTAGGTTATCTCACGGATATAAATAGCTCCAGGCAGATTGATTTTTCCTGTATATTTTATTTGATTAAGAATAATATTTATGAATGGAGCAATAAGATATACGAGTTCAATGATATGGGGGCATATTTGTTCGCCCTTGTTTCATTTTTAGCTTATTATAAAACTGATTTGACAATTAGTTTATTATTGGAAGAAAAAACATTTGAGTTTCTCCAGGGGCGTCAAAATAAGCCCGAGTCCAGTACAAAATAATAAATATAAGTCCCTTCTGTCGACTCAGTATTTAATCTGGGTTTTTTTTACACTTCAATGAATTTAATAATATCGGAAAAATCTAAATTTTTTTCATTTGGTCTCTATATGTTTCTGTGGGTGATCTAAGCTAGATAGTTAATGAAAAATGTACTCTTTATAATCATAATGCATTTATTTCAGCTGCTAAATGTTAACACTTAAATAAGTTTTTATTTTATTTTTATAGCCCTTTACTCAAAAAATATTGTATATAGTATCTTCCTTTTTCTTCTATAGTAATTGAAAAAAAAAACTGGATCCGCTACTACTTAATAATGATAATTTATAATTTAATCAGTTTTGTTTTTGTGACAGAAGAGGAGGTCACAGCCTATGGGTCCCCGATTAAAAACATTTTTTTTTGGTGATTCTACATAAACAATATTGAACAAATATCGCATTTATCCATATGGGCCTTGGGAGCAGGGAAAAACTATTTCTATTATTTAAACAATATTTTATATTATTGTTTATAATAACACTGATCCCGACATTATTATGGGACGATTCGATGGTTATCATGTTCCAATCGATTTATTTTCATAGATAAAATAAGAAAATAATATTGCCGATAGTGTTAAATGCGTTTTGATATTTAAGAAACCACAAAATTCAAAAGACGCTTTTGTAAAGTAAAGTTGGATATGAAGACTTTTCAGCAATTCAGATTCGTTTTAGAGTTGACTTTACGACTTTCTATAGAAGTAAGAAACATAAATATAGGATTCATAACTCGTTAACATTTTTTCCTAATCCAACGTTAATACCATTGTTAGAAAGCTGAATTAGTGCTCTTTCAAACCATATCAATAATATTTAGATTTTATTCCGTTATATGGTAAGACTCATCATATAAAAGCTTCAAGTTATAAAAAGTAAATCGATCTATAATAACTCACAGTGAGAGGTTATTTCTTGTCAGGAACCGGTCGACTGATAATTATTTGACAACCATCCCGCGCAAGATCTACAAACATGTTATTCAAATATTCTGTCTATCAAAATTTCTTTCAAACCCACAAACCAAGTAGAATGTTTGACAAGGGCGTCGAACAAAGCCGAAATCTTTCAAAGTTGTCAAAATGTTTGAATATTTAGGAGCCTCTTATGAAATGAACGTTTTGCCAATTCAGGCATTTGTCAAGACTGAGAAACGTGCAAGCATGTTAACACAGACCCGGGATAGCAAATTTCACTCCGACAGCCTTCAAAACATTAACCCAACAGAAATATTATAAAATTCCATTACGATTCTATATGTATTTATCCAAAGCAGGTTCTCGAAACATGGTACGCCTACGGGTAGTGATGCGGTAGAACGTTCCTGGTGGTACATCTACAATAAAAACGTGATAGATAAAAATATATTTTTAATTTCAAAGAATGTTAACATTTTTTTTGAAATCATTGATGGACAATGACAAATACTATTCGGACACTTTCTGGGAATATGGTCATCTGGTTTGGATTTTTGTTATGTTTTTGCAGTCCTCATGATGCCTGAATTGGCGAACAGTTGAATGATTTGGTTGTTGACTGCTATTTGGGAAATTCAAGGCTTTCTTTTGAACTCTTTAAATAATAAAAATAACATTTTTTTTTCCATCTTTCAATATTTATCTACATCTGTCGACAACTGTTAACAATGAGCAGATGATCTGATTAAAGTAACCAACTGACATTTCAGGCATGGGGAAGGATAGCATCCAGCAGTACCTCTTTCCTGGCTTGAATCAAGTGCCATGGTTTGTTAAGGAGGTCTCTCATCCAGTGCCTTTTAATCTCCTCTCTGATTAGTATGTTAGTATATACGTGTAAGTTATTGTGAAATCGTTTTTAAAGAGTTCTTATGTATTGATCAACAGTATGCAGAAGGAAGTCGGTATGTAAGGTACCAAGATGCTTTAGACAGTCGTAATATGCTTGCTTGAAAATTTTGAAGTATTGGATAGAATGGTCTTTTTGCTACACCATGATGAGTAAGTCCATATAGGTTTAAGTAAGTATACGTATGTATTCAGTTTGTGTCTCAGTTCAAGCTTTAAAGATTCGGAAAAAAGTGAGTAAAGTAGTTTGAGTCGTCTATTGAGGGCCTGTCATTTCATTTTAATATGTCAGCCCCATGTCAACCTTCTGTCAGAGGTAAGCTACATTTTTTATTATTGTACCTAAAATGCAACCACTTTGCCACAAATACGACGATATTTTTTTAATATGCAAATATAACTTTGAAAAAACAAATTAAAAGGCTATCTTTAAGTAATTCAATGCATAAAAACTAAAACAAATGATTATAATGAGCTGCTAATTGGTTAGTTAATTAAGCTCTCACTGGGAGCAGGACGGTGCTCCACCTGGGCGATGCTTCGCTGTCTTTTTCTTCAGCACCGTGTTCCGAGGAGGCCTTGAGTGATTGCAAATTGAAATTCATGGAAACGGCAATCCAATGGCAATTACCATTCACCTTAAACATCGCTCCTTCCACTGCAATAAATATACATTCTTTTTCCTTTTTGATCGTTTCTTCATTTCTTCTTAGTTAGGGAAACCTACAACGACCACAGAAAGAAATATTTCTCTCTTTTATTTTATTTATTTAATTCTAAATTTAGGTTCGAACATCCATACTTTTAACCAATAATTTTAAACGTTAGTTGTTACACATACGTGCTATGAATCAGTCTGACAGAATTATACGACTCGTGGCTAAATAAATAATGGTCTATCTTTTGTTAAAATTATCTCATAAATATTAATAGAAACAAATATGTAATATTCATATTTATTTTTAGTATAAATGTGGTAATGTAGTAATGTGATATGGTAAATCGTGTAGGTTTATGATTGTTTACCCCCTAATTAATTATTTAATTAAAAGTTCCCATTTTATTAAGGCTGGTTGTGCTCCAAAAGGATCTCCCGACACCAGGATCGATCAACGGATGGTGAAAAATTCTGGAAGTAAGTGTTGAACCACTGAGCTACTCCGCCATTTTTTTTTTTCAAAAAATCTTAATAGCTTCATGTTAAACTAAATAATCACAATCGATCTTACAAAAATTTTCCTCTAGAAGCTGAAATTCTTTAATACAGTATCCGTTAAGTTGACAAAAAAATTTAGTCCACTGGACGGATCAGACGTGACTCGACGGATTGACGTCTGATGTGAGTGTACCTTTACCGCTCAAAAATATAGTGATATGAATAAATACATCTTTATAGATACAATGTTTCAAAGCCAATAATTAAAATAAAAACACAATTTTGATATACCAGGACAAAAGTAATTTTGCTAAAGATATATTTTACTAAAATATTAATCATAACTAGGAACAAAATATACTGTTTTGTTAATTCTTAATGGATATCAAATTATTAAAAAAATCTTCTACTCACATAGTAATTAATGGGTGAAAAAAAAAAGGATTTCACAAAAATAGTTAAGGTCATTTTGAAATTCAACAACTTAACTATTATCAGTATTAATAGTACCAATTTATAACTACTATTCGAAAATCTGTCTGCTAAAGAATAAACATTTCAACATATCTGACCTCAATTGCGCTCACTGAAACTATAAGATTAGTCTTTATTAGATTGAATCCAGATGTGAAACCTTAGGAAAACAGTACATCGTGTTATGCAGAAGAATCAATGTAATTCATCAACATTATTATTAATTCATTTTATAAAAAATCAGTATTTTAATATTTTATTTATTTTGCCTTTATAGTGACATTGATGTTTAACGTCACAATTCTTATATAGTATTTACATTATCTTTTCTTGGTCTTTGTGGAGAATTTGTTCCTTTATCATACCCATCTCAAAGGTTTCTCTTATAGCAGCATTCTATAAAGACATGCGTATGGTTAAACATTACGTTAAGTTTTTTTTTTTTTACTTTAAATATTTATTTGCACCTGTCTACTTGTTTCAACAATCAGCAAATGTGTTGAAATACGAGAAATAATGATGTGTAGAGACTTGGGGAAGGACAGTACTCAACAGCACTTCTTGCCTGATTTCTCAATTGTTTAGGTTGTCCAATAAAGGAGATCTTTCATCCAACGCCTTTTTATTCTCCTCATGTTCAGGAGTATGTCATCTGTTGCCATGTCTCGTATTAATCTGTTGTTATGTCCATTCAAATTTGTATAAAACCGTTGGTAGTGGGTCGTTATGTGTTGGTCGATTGTTGGAAGGTGGGGGAGGTCAGTATGTAGTGTTTTGTTGGTCCCAAATAAAATTTAATTTAAACTTTTAGTGTTGCTGTTAAAAAAACGTTGCACCGTTTATATTTTTTTATTTCTAAGAAATCTGTTAACTGTATTTGGTGATGATTATTTTTCAGTGTGCTTATTTATTTATTTTTTAATTTAAATTATTAACATTTATTAGTTTATTTATTAGTTGTACATATTTGTGGCTCACAATAAATTTGCCATCTACCTTAGTATTCAGCAAATATGATATCAAGGAGAAGAATAACAGAACAAAAAAAAAAAAAAAAAGAAAAAAAAAACGTAGTAAAATAACACATACATTATAACATAATAACAAATACACACACAAAAAAGATAATGCAGCAAGTAGCTCAATGCAATAAGTCTCTTGGCCACCTCCTCAGCTGTCTTCTGGGCGGATTATATGGATTTGTGTCAGTAGATAGAGCTTGAGTAAGTGGATTGGAATTTAGAGTCAGTCTGTCATGAAAATTATGAAAGCGGTCAGTGGCAGTTGCCGTGATGAAAGGAGTGTTAAGTTCAGTGTGTAACGTGAGATTTGAAACGTAAAAGGGTGCGTCTACTATTTTCCGAAGGACTTTTGACTGAAATGACTGAATGATTTTTACATTTGATTTCTTTGCTGTTCCCCATAGTTCGATCCCATATGTCCATATTGGTTTAATGAGGATTTTGTAAATAGTTAATTTATTAGTCACAGATAATTTAGAACGTCTGTCAAGTAGCCTAGAAAGAAGTCCGTATCGCTGATTAAGTTCTTTTCTTTTTTGTTTTATGTGGTATGTCCATGTCAGTCGTTTGTCTAAGTGGAGACCCAAATATCGTACAGTTTTTGAAGGTGTTAGAGCAATATTATTAAAGAACACTGGAGGACAAGAGTTATGTTTAAGTGTAAATGAATAACATAATTCTTAATTGTGATAATGTTTATCTCTTTGATTTGAGCTTAAATATTAGCATTGTACTCCAGACTTCATCTGAAAATTCTCTAGTTTCTGTCAGATTGAAATTTCAGTTCATTCCTGTTATATGGACTATAGTAGATTTATCTTTTAAGAAAGTAAATAGTTGTTTATTTATACATAAAGTAAAGTGTCGTGTAAACTTAGTATTGCCTTGACGGTTGATTTTTTTAATCCTGACAATTGTTTTTTAGTTTACACATCAAACTGTGTTGTGAAACTTGTATGATATGTGGACAAGAAAAAATCGGAATAAATTAATTATTTCTAAAACAAAACAAATGTATACATCGGTGTGAACCGCCTGGTCACCACATGCTGTTTGCTGTACCTCAGGATTGCAAACACATCTGCGACCTTGGCAATGAGATACAAATGCTGTTGCAGCATTATTCGTAACTGATTTATCAGTTGTAACTAGTCTGGTTTTGTTATACAACTCTATTTGTTTATTGAGTTAAATTACTCAATAATATAAATATCCTTTTCAATTAAACTAATTTTAAATTTATTACTGTAATCAAACCTATCATATGGGTAAACATTTTCGTCCTGGTGTTAAATATTTGACTACATATGTCATTCGTTTCGAATACATTCTTCAGTTTGAAATATTTGTGGTTACACAACAGTTGTAAAGGACGACCTTCGTCATAGATATTTATATGGCAGCCTTCAGGACCCTGAATCGATCTCAATCATCCGTAACATATCGATAGTGTGATGTTTCAATCGACTCGCTGCCTATTTAACTGATGGGCTCGTTTGTTTCTATTCACAGCTGAGGCCTGATCCACGTGTCATGCCATGGTTAGATAGGATTGGTTCGGAAAAGTGGGTCCCAAAGCTATCTATAGGGAGCAAGCTTCTTTGGAAGGACACAATCGGTAGAAAGTCACCCACTTCGTGGGACACCCTTTTCGAAATCAATTCTTAAGAAAAATTCCGCTTTTCCAACGCGCCCTCCATTCTGAAAACAAATGGATGTATCCTGGTTTCTTTCTTCTTAAATTTCCTATTTAAATTGTCTTTCATGTTAAGGTGGCTGTCATTTTTTAATGTACCCTCCTTACTAAATCCGTCGACGGTATCATTGGCTATGTAAGTAATTATAATTTTTTTAGTGTATGCATATACACTTTTCAAAAGGTATAAGAAATTCCAGTAAAATACGAACACCATTTATAAGGATCTGTAAATGCTTGCATTATACATTTATAAACTTCTTGGTCTTCCTCTAGTCTCCGGAGTCAAGAAAGACTACTTTCATTTCCTATACTTTACTGTCTGCTGGTCTCTCAGATATTATTACTTCAGTAGGTTGGAGGATCCTTTTTGGAGTTCAAAGGTTAAAATAAGTTTGTCCTACTTAGACTTCATATTTCATTTCAGGACGTCTCACATACATAATTCACCACAAGCCGAGATGAAGGAAACAAGAAAATAATATGAATAAGTACAGAAAACAAAACAAAAGTATTTACGAAAACATATTTTCCATATTTTTTTTTTTTATAAACTTTGTTTACTACATTCTATCGTTAGCCATATTTAAAAAAAAATTCGATTATCAGTGTTCTAAGTTCATAGCAATAAGTTGACAAACATTACACTCTCTATATATTACAAAAATTTCATAAACAATAAATATTAGCAGGAAAATAACTATCTTAAGACCATCGTTGTGTCTTAATTGAAATCATCCATAATTACTTTTACATCCCATAGTTAATAGATAAGTGCACTTACATAATAAACAGGAATATTATTAAAGATGATGAATGATGATCAGGAGCATATTAATCCATTAAAGTACCTGAAAACAAGATGGATTCGAGATGTTTTAACTAAGAAACCCTATATTAAGGGGTTGTTTCTTCACAGATCGCACTATATTAAACTGTATAAATAATGTTTTAATGAAAACATAAAATAAAAAAAAATGTTTTGTTCTAACATTACGTTTTAAAGTTCTTAAATTAGTGAATAGTTTGATGAAATTTCCTTTTGTGATATTCCAACAGTATCCACTTACAATTAGTGTGACAACTTTTAACCTGTCTATGACAGATAGTAAACTTAGCAATGGTAAATAACAGTTTAATAACTAAAGGTGGTACAATCCATAATCCACTGATCGTGCAATCCATAATCAACCGGTGATATAATAAATAGGACTTTTGTTATTTCAGTGGTATTTATGATTTGTTAGCTGTATTTTTTTTAGCTGTAGCTCAGTTAAAAATGCAATTCAAAAAATTTGTAATGATATAGTTATGCCCAGAAAATAATTTTTATTCAAAGTTGAGCGGTAAGTGAAAAGTGTGCGTTCCCCGCCCACAATTACGCAGATTTTTTTTATGGGAAATGAAAAAATATTGTAGAACAAGCCGAACTCCCTTAGAATTTTTTATTCCAGGTTCCGCTTTCCGTCGGGCCTGTTAATTACTATATATAAATCTGATCTATATTATTTAGCCATATTAATTTGACAGGATATTCTCTTACTATAGTTAAAAATAAAATAAATTAAAAATGTTTCGGACCCATATTTTTAATATTGTTCAGGGTTGCTTCATTAAATGGTTAAAGTGGCTCTTTCCTTCCATTCGAAGACAATATTTCCTAGGTACGTTCCTCTACCGTCCTTCTTACGTCTACAACCTTCTCCAATTCAAGTCCTCAGTCCACTCCCTCTCCACAAGATCTCGACCTTCCGACCTTTACATTCCTTCTCACAGATCTGCCTCGTTCCAAAACTAGTTTATTGCTCGCTCTGTTGATTTTTGGAATTCTCTTCCTATGAAAATTGCGCATTTTCACTCCCTATCTACATTTAAAACTCTCCTATCCCAATTTCTATTCCAAAAACAGTCAGACATCCCCCGCTAACCTTCTATGTATATTTACATATTATTCAAAATGATTCACATAATGATATTTTTTAAGTATATACTTATATTTTACCACTGTACATAGTTTTAAGTGTCTTTGCATGGTTTCAAGTGTTTTGTATATAGATTTTTTTATTTTGTACAAAGTATGTTTAACTAACATTTTCGTTACTTTTTTTTTCTTTTCTTTATTTTTACTTGTTACTTGTTATGTTTGTTTTTACTTAGGCCAGATATAATTCTTTAATTTTGTACTTTTTTGTTATTCTAAAGGGACTTCGTCTCGCAATACAATTATTTTCTATTCTACTCTAAATGTACCTGGCTATTTCTGTGGAATGCTATTAAATCTTAAAATCCTGGAAATCTTGTACTATATCGGAATGGATAATCGATTTTGAACGGTTTCAATTCATTTTTTATTCAAATTTCGTATGCTAATTTTCAATTTACAGATACTGAATCTAGATAAGTGTTCGAGATACCTAAAACAACTGCGCCTACTGGTGTAGCACAGACACCAACACATCGCTGCCTGAGGGCCACACATGATCCTGACAACCCCCACTTACTTCACATTTAATTATCTATTTACTAAACAAGGAACCTTGTGAGACGCCGGGCCCTAAGGCCGCCAGGAGAAAGCTCAGTTCTAACACTTCGAAATAATCTCTAGATGGGGAAGATACACTTGTTGTCCAAGTACTTCCAAAGTTATTCTATTACTTCGAGCCAGAGTAAGTACGGTACTTGTATGGGATGCGGGCTATTCCTACAGAAATCGGATACGTATAATGGACCACACATTATGTGCTTAGCAGGAAACTCTTGAGTCTGACTATGGTTCTGATTTAATCTGCCCACTCGTAGATTTTTTAGATTACTTTTCCAAGAGATCGCTTGTCAAAAACACGTAAAGAACGAACGAAGTCACTAAAGATATTTGTTAAATTATACTGAAAGAGGATAATGATACAGTTGTTTATTTATTTTTTTAAAAGTGTTTGATATGATCTGTATTAATAAGTTTGTTACAATAATATTTTAAATAATAATAATAATTAATTCAGCTTTTCTTAAAATTTAAATTGTATTCCTTTATCCTCGCCAGTCAATTACTATAAAAATTAATTCAATTAAAATTAAGTCAATTAAAATTTTCTTTTGATAAAATTTGTGATAAAATGATATAATATTTAAAATGTAATTTGTACCATCCATCTTACCGTGTAGCATTTTTATTCTGAAAGCTAACTCTTTTATATGTTATATGTTATATGAAAACCTGTTGAATAAGTTAGAAATGATTAACATGTTAAGTGGTTTGGTATAATTGGAATTATATTTTTTATGAAGTAGAACGGTTTTTATGAAGTAAAAGTAAATTAATTGTTTATTCGCTTACGACAACATGTGAAAGTCTAATTTATTCGAGTTAATGTAAATAACAAATAACCTCGGCAATTATATCACATACATAATAATACATATTATGGTTTTATTTCAAAAAATCATTTAGTAACATTCCATAAAATTAAAATTAAATCAGTTAGTACTTTATTGAATTTTTCCTCTTTGAAATCAGGACAGTGTTGCTATTTTTTATTTATAAAATTCACAATAATTTTAAACGTTTAACTCTATCAAAAATGTACTTACAAGAGGAGGATGCAGTCAGTGGGTCACCGATTTCAACCTAATATTTTTTTTGTGATACTACATCGAATAATATTGGACACATTTCCTGGCGTTCGTTCCAATGGGCCTTAGGAGTCGAGAAATTTTTAAAAATATAATTTCAAACAAAATTTATATTATTTATTTTTGCCTTTGCTCCTAGATTTTTAGGTTATCGATTTCTTGTTTTGTGCGGAATAAAAAAAAAAAAATTGGCTATTGCATTATATGAGTTGTAATGTATCATAAATTACTAAAACTAAAAGGTGCTTCCAGAAAATTAGGCCAAATAATTTTTTTTGTGATAAAACAAGTCTATAACTATAAACAAACAAGATTCGTTTATATTGTCCTTTCCATTTTTCTCTCTAAAAAATATTTATTTCTGTCCAATGTTTTTCGATACAGTATCAACAAAAAGAATTTGGTTGAAATGGATGACCCACTGATTTGGTTAGCAGTTTATTGATTTTTCTTAATTTTAAAAGTAGTGAGAATGAGATGTAACTTTTTTTAGATTTATTTCCGATAAAAATTGAACTTTTTTTTTTCTCGTAAATTTATATTTGCAAAAACAAAATTCTTTATTTTTATTGTGTATTTTTTAAAATAAAAAATGAACGGACTTTATATATTTCCTGTTTAATTAAATAGTTAAAATTAAATATTTAAATCTCATCTGAAAATAGCTGAACTGAGAAATAATTATCATTTTAATTGTTTAAAAAAATAATAATAATTATATAAGAAACTATATTATACATGAATATAGCGACTATAAAGAATAACTAATAATCAAATATTGGCTATTCCTTATGTTTTTATAGGAATGATGTTTATGTTAGCTAGGTGCTAACTGTACTGCAATTAACTTTTTATTTTTTGCAATATTAAACGCCAAAAATCTAATCAAAAGAAGATTTTTTTCACAACGGGACCATTGTCGCTCGGCTAATTTAATTTCATTGAGGTTTTTCATTCAATATAATCGTCTCGACTCTAAAGCAGTTTTTTCCTGGTACTATTTTCCACCAGGGAATTTTCCTCTTGCTAAGTAATTTTTTTCCCCTCCGATCTTCTAAAGCTTCATTGTGCTTCAGAATTTTATCTATGAAAAACATATTAAATAGCTGTAATTTCCTAGAGCGCCTCGGGGACTGACGAACCCGGCCAACCCAGTGTCGGTCGTAATGTTATGCTGAATTATCATTCTTGCAGCTTCAAAAAGCCCCTGATGGCTCACGTCTTGACAAAGGGGAACAAAGAAGCATCGCAGAAGTATAAAGGAAATAAAAAGAGATGTTACATTCGGAACGAATTTCGTTTAAGGGTACCGCATCCACAGCCTTGGCAGTCTCTCTCGGTGCCCCGGCGATAAAACACTGCAAGCCCTTTGTTGGAAATTTAATTTAATTAACTTGCGGCTGATCTCATTTATATAATATATAACTGGAAATCCTATATACAAAATTTAATAAGTTAAAAAAATGAATGATTGGACTCATTCTAATATTTCAGTCGATAATAAACCAACTCGAAAAATAGCAAACAGAATTATGTATTAGTTTTGTACTACAATGACAAGTAGTTTTGACATAACTATAGGCAGTAGGGATTATTTTTTAAAAATATAAAATAAAAATCTAGAAATATTAAATAAATAGCTATTCCATTAACATGACCAGAGCGAATTATTTGGAATTATTCAAAATTGAAAATGAAATCTGTTTTCCTCAAGAACCTGTTTTACTACACGATGCAATGTTGCAGATTGAGGTCCTTTATTTTCAATGAATAATAACATTACATATATTTTTCCAAAATTTTGAAGTTTATTTACTTTGTTCTGCTTGTGGTATTTATTATTCATACATGAAAAATATTTATATGCATATCGTGTTTTATTGTATCATTTGCTATTTACTATTCCCATGTTCATATATTATATATTGTATACTATGCCTTTATTTAGCTTTATTACTAGTGCTATTTATTACTATTTGTCATTTTATTGCTCTCTATATTTAGATGTATTATTTTGAATTATTGTATTATGTAGAATATTATATTATATTTCTTTGTTTATATTTAGGCATATAGTCAGCTGCTTGGTTGTTATCAGGAGAGGATATTGTCACTGAATCCTAATGAATTTTACTTTGTATATAAGTTGTAAATGTTTTTCATATTAATTTGTTCATTGTTATCATTAAAGCCACCTCTATTTGTATGGGGCATTCCCCGAAAATAAATAAATAAAATAAATGTGGAATAGGAATAGTTAAACTGAAATTTTGGTTTAATAACTTTAATTATTTTGAAATCGTATAAAAGATTACCAGAGAGAAATATTGTCAGTTTTATCATTTTTCTGATTTACAAGGGCACAATTTTAGGCATGAAATAAAAAACATTTCATCAACTTTTGAAAATAAATAAATTGGTATAGAATGTAATTAAATACGTGAAAAAAGTACGAGATAACAAATAAAATAAGTATAAAAAACGTCTATCAGGTTAGGTCAATATAGTTTCCTCGCCGTTTTCATTGGCTAAAAAATATCTATATCAAAAGGTCTAATTTTTTTCTTATGAGAATAAAATCTCTGAAAGAAGCCGTTTTTGGGAATTCAGTAATATCTCAGTATAAAGGGACTTCATATCCACGAGTTTTGTTAATCAGCAAATACTAAAGTCCGAAAGAGTTCCAGATTTGCAGATTGAATATTTGATAATTCGTTATTAAAAAAAAAAAATCCAGTACATACTGAGTATGTATATCGCTACTGAAAGTGCAAAAGGATGTATGTAAAAATTGATTGCTTTACAGGAGAGCATAAAAACTAATCATTTCTTTATGATTTATTAGTATAATTGTATCACCCTCTGCTGTTTTTCATAGTAGGAGACTACTTATATCAATTGCAGACTACATAATGTCAAAAATAGAATGAAAATTGAAAACTTTTACATACAACCTTTTGTATTAGTAGTAGTGATCTATATTTAATAGGTATGTTTTCACTCGTAAAATGGATGGAACAAAAAATCCATAGGAAAAATTCAACTTTTTGCTTGTTTGGAGTTAATGAGACCAATATTTTTCTTCAGTCAGAACAAAACTAATTAATTTGGAATATAAAAATATGAGTGAAGTTAACACAATTTTGATATTTACTGAGGCTGGTTGGACTTCAATAAAGACATAATAGACTTCAATAAAACCAATCGCAAATAAGTCTTTTATTTACGAACTCTGAGTAAAAATTACTGTCCTAATCATAATTCCCAAATCATCTTAAAATCCTTACTGCCCTCAAACAGTTTCTGAGATTCAGTGATTCTATTCCTGATGGGTTTTAAGTCATCGGCTCATAGTTCTCTCTTATTTTTCCTACTTCAATTATGGCTACTTTCTATATGGCGGACTGTCTGATGGTCTTGATATTAGATTAAATAGGCTAATGAATTGTTTCATTAGAGTCCTCAACCTCGAATCCCACGCCTCCAGTTTGTTTGAAGTACCTCTTCCGACGGCAATATTTCGTTGTAGTATTCCTTTTCAAAACCTTTACTACAAAGAAACATACTTACCTTTTTGATTTGTTTACTACTTGTGCCTTTATCCATTATTTAAACACAAGATTCCAACCCACAAACTTTTTATTCCTTTTTACAGAATTGTTTCCTTTAAAAAATGATTTATAATGTGAGTCACCTAGATTTGAAATCCCTTCCTAATCTTTCATTCATAAAATATCATTAAATTCGTTTAGACATCAATTATTTCTTTGCTTCCTCAATGTGAAATAAAAATGTGAAAATAATTTTCTTAGAACATTAATTTTATATGTCTATTATTTTATAGCCGCTTCATTTTTATATTTTACATTACTTTCTATTTCAAATATATATATTCTTATATAATGTCATTGTATTTTATTTTTAAAAGTTATTGTTTCTTAATTATATTTTTATTATATTTATGCCATACAAATTATATTTTTATGCCATACAAATTTAACTTTAATCGTTCATTCTGTTAATAAGTTTAATATTATTCTATATAAGTTTAATATAAATTATATAAGTTTAATTGTTATTATTAGGATATTATAAAATATAAAAAATAAAGTAAAAGTTTTTTAATACATTTTTCTTTCAATTATAAATCAAGTTTCTCTGTTTCTGACTTTCTACTAAAAAACGATAGTTGTATGATTTTTATCTCGTAGAAGTTGCAGAGTTTATGTGCAGTAAAGTAAAGTATAGAATTTCCAGGAGGGTTGTTAAACTCCACAGGTTGCCTTTGCTCGCCTTAGTTGGTCAAGTTTCTAACCAAAGCCATTCATGGTGAAAGCTCTCCTGAAGAGAACGTTAATGCTCGGGAGCGAATGGAGGTTTAAACCCAACGGCTTGTATCATTCTTGCTATATTGAAACCGTTTAACTTTCCAATGGCGCTTAAATAGTTTCTTCTTATTTGGTTTCGCTAACGTTAAGAAATGTCTTCTGTTAATTAAAAGAATTTATTGGTTCTTGCGCGATTGGTAACCATCCCATTACGGCGTTTCTACATTGATATAAGATCGTGTCATTCCACAATTTTATGTCTTATACTTAAATGAAAATAATAATACATATTATCATTACTATTGATGAACATTGGATGTTTTTTTTTAAAGGAAATATTAATTAAAAAATGATGTTTCAATAGTTTCAGGAACCAAATTTTTTTGTGATTTCCCGATGTACATGATATATATATACAAGTATACCAAATTGAAGTTTTTTTAAAGTTTAAAGTTTCAATATATCTAAATGTGACTCCGGTCAGATCACACTGCCCTTTTGTGTAATGTCTGCTTGCGTAGTGAAAGTGCTTTTTGCATAGCTCAAAGTTCAGCCTTTCATAAACTATCACGGCAAAGGTCTATCTAATAGGAAGATGATCTTAAAGTTAACAAAATAAATTTTATATATTTCATAATTTTTAGTAGAATGATGAGACTGCTTAGAACCAATAAATATTCGAATACACGATGTATTTTTCACTATTCAATCAGCATCCTTTCTTTAGAATGATGGATGTACAATTTTCGTATCTGTATGACGTTTCTAAATTTATACAAACACAAATTATAAAATTACCAAATATCCATGGCAAACTCGGGTGCCCAGCAGGAGATTTGAGGGGGCATAGTTTAACGTTATTTTTTTAATTTTTGAGTTACACATTTCGGAGGGGTTATGAATTTTCAAAATGAAAAGTTTCATACTAAGGTACAAGGAGAAAACATAGAACAGACTGCAGTAAGTTTAATTTTATATGATCTACGATGGCCGAATGTCTAAGGCCGGCACTAAAACGTACTCCGTTAAGCGATTATTATTAATTTTTAAGGAATTATTAACCGTGATGATTTCGTGTTAATTTTGTCAAACTACTTCCGCTTACTTAAGCACAAACGTATATTTTCTATCATAGCTATATTTGGAAGATACCAATCTGAGTTTGAAGAAAGATGGGAATAATTTTTCAGAAGATCCAGTATCAATTTTATCAAATTCCATCCATTGTTGACGGTATGTATGGTATCAAGTGTATGTATGAAAAACTAATTATTCTGTACAGTTTATTTTCAGATGATTATTGAATCAAATTTCAAACGAATCATCGACTTTGAAATAAAAGTATTTATGCACCTACACTACAAAAATTGTTAGAAAGCTTTACTGAACCTACATACTTTTTTTTGCTTTTTTAATGGTAGTTTTTTATTTTCGTGCAAACTCTAATTTTAAAGAACATCTGTTGTTTTCACTTCCACTGCTATCGTGAAATTCATTAAACCAATATGGAAGCTTCATCAAGTAAATGGCCCTTTTATTTCGCATTAGATCCCACACAAAAATATTTAATTTTTCATTCGAATGATCAATTATAATTTCAATCCAAAATCCCATTAACGTCCAAGATACTATCGGTATTTAATAGATAACTAGAACGCGCCTACAGATGTTCTACTCGCCCCCTGATTCACAAAACATGACGTACCATATTAATCTCCAAGTATCTTCCATCATGTAACATTCAGTGGTAATTAAAAACACTTAAGAAAAACGTTTTGGTTTTGATATAAATGATCAGCATATGTCGTACATTTATTTTAATCTTTTCAATTTCTCATTCAAGAATGATTGTTAACATATGATGGATAGAAATGAATGAAAAATATTTTCGTGATCTTGTTTCTTTTCTTTCTCTCCTTTCCACATTTATTTCAGTCGATTCTGGGTAATCAGTGCACTAGATTTTTTAAAATTATAATTTATTTATGATGACCAATTACAGTATTTAAGTATGATATGAAATAATTTTTTTGGTGGGGAGGATAAATAGGAAATAAACAATAAAATGAAATATTTCATAAGAAAAAAAAAACTTAAGGACGGAGGAACACTTCGGGTTTGGAATAAAGGAAAATAAAGGGTTCATTTTTTTTCTCCTTTACCCCTTAAGAACTACCCCATTTACCCCTAAGAGCTATTGTAGTATTAAGTTAAACAATAAACTAAACAATATTCGTCTTTAAGGGATTTTATTTTTTCATACCCATCTTTAGATTTCACCTCATAGAATGTGCTCCATTCTAAAAGAGCTTCTTGTTTTACTATTTCGGCAGTTTGCCAAAGAGTGCACGTCGGTGGGATAACTCCATTTTTCATTCCACCTTGTCTTATACAATAAGGCAAATGATTGAAAATAACCCACTGCCTTAAAAAAAACTATGTACTGTATCTCGGACTCTACTTAGATAAAAGACTTAACTGGAACACGCATAATAAATTAAAAAGACGAGAACTGACTAGACGATATAACCAACTATCACACTTTATTTACGAAATAAGTGGCTGATCTATAATACCATACTGAGACCAATTCGGACATACAGGGCAGAACTTTGGGCAAAACAAACGCACATTAATAAAATACAAACAACACAATAAAAAATTCTACGAAAAATTGTCAACACACCTTGGTGCATTTCAAATAACGTTTCATCCCATCAGTAAAAACCTATATCCACGACAAATACAATTCATTTCATTCCTCAACTCAAAATCACATCAATCCATTAGTCCTTTTTATTTCCTACTCCCTGTTACCTGATCAACGCAGACCGAAAAGAAAATGGCGAAGGCGAAAACTTTCATTTACTTCGGTATGTGACAAGGGAAAGTATCGCGATCGAAAAAAACTTCGAATCTCAGTTTTCGGTTAAAATTCACGTTTTGAGGGCTCCTAAGTTCAAATAACCAAGTCAAAAATAAAGGTCAATGGGTATCTGTGTGTATGTGAACAGCCAAGTTCAAAGAACAACAAGTCGAATGGAACTGAAATTACGTATTTAAGGTTGATATATGCCCGCGATGTTACAGCAACTATTTCTTTGGAATGTGCTAACAGAAAGTGCCATTTTATATCATCGATTTTACACATTTTTATTATATAGTCTTCAAGAGCTCCTAAGCTTACACATAAGAGGAGAGACAGGATTTAACAAAGACATTAACAAAGAGACTCATTAACATTTAGATTAATGCATAAAAATGATTCCATGTCTATTGCTTTGTTCCGCTAGTGAAAAAGTAAAATATATATATATATATTTTTTAAATTTTTTAAACAAAAATATAATATTAAATTAAAAACATCACATAAATGGTATATCGGGTTTTTCAAAAGACCCACTAGGAATATTTTTCAATTAAATAAACATATTTTTTCCGAAAACAAATTATTAAGATTTTGATGATTTAAAATGGAGTATTCTTTATGATGACTATCTAGTAGGAAAGTTTCAAGAAACCTTTAATGTCTGATTAAATATTTGTTTTTTAACTCAACCGTTCTCCAATCGACTCCATGTTGGATTATCAAAAATGTTGATGAGAACAATATGAGTCATAAGCTTTCGTTCATAGAAATATTTTTAGCATGAAATTAATTTTGTTTCTTACATGATTACCTTATTATTTTTTTTAACCAGCACACGAAACTTTTTAATTTTAATTTAAAATTCCACCACGCGTAACTGGGTGGCCTCAATTCAAGGGATTTTTTTTTCGAATTGATATTGATTGTTGAGAGTCAATTTGTTGAGACTAATAGATCGAATTGGCCGATGGAGTACATCATGCTGTCTTGGTGATTGGTCGCGTTTACTAATTGATCGATGGGTTCATTCAGCCTTTGTTATCATATTAGTCATTATTGAGTCTTGCAAAAGGAGAACACGTGTTTCATTGAAATAGTGCCGCAATCATAAATCAGGCCTTCTGATGGCTAAAAAAAAATATTACTTAATGATCATTATATTATGAAAAAAACAGACATTATTTTAGTTTCACAAATATAAAATATTCATTTAAGTACAAATGTAAACAAAAAAACTGTCTTTTTATTTAGGTTCTAACAACTCATGAATACCCATTTGCTTTTCACTTGAATCGTAAGATAATATGATCACGAAATCGGAAATAGAAGGTGGCCTACAAAAATATTAGGCCATTTGTCTATATAACTTCGTTATTTTAATATTTTGGGGAGAAGGTCACGCCAAATTGTTCAATATTTTTTGTTGATCACCTTCTTTTCGTTTTTGCAATCATATTATCTTATGAAGAGAAGAATAGTTGGGGTGATCAGTCAAATAAGAAGGCAAAAATAAATGATAATATTTATTTTGACATTTTCCGACGTTTCGACCTGAAGTTCAGGCCTTCATCAAGGCTAAGAAAAAGAACCAGATAACAAGGTATTAGGAACATGAGTAGTGTAGGTAAAAAAAAAAATAAAGTGAAATGAAGTTGGTAGAATAATGACAATAATAAGAACTAAGAGATAAATAATAACTGTTACAAAGTGTGTTTACTTCATCACTCCACACTTTGTAACGGTTATTATTATTTATCTCTTAGTTCTTACTATTGTCATTATTCTACCAACTTCGTTTTACTTTATTTTTTGTTTTTACCTACACTACTCATGTTTCTCATACCTTTTTATCTGGTACTTTTTCTTAGCTCTGATGAAGGCCTGAACTTTAGATCGAAACGTCGGCAAATGTCAAAATGAATATTATCATTTATTTTTGCCTTCTTATTTGACTGATCACCCCAACTATTCTTCTCTTCATTATTCACGACAGTCAACCATTTACCCACAAACATTATCTTATGATTCAAGTGGAAAGGAATTGGGTATCCATGAGTTTTTAGCACATAATAAAATAGACTCACTATAATTATTGTCCATGTTACAGATTATTATATTTATAAATAAAGAACTAAAAAAAAATTAAGTAGATAAAGTTTGATGATCTCCAGATTGAAATCGCCTCAATTCTGAAAATTTTCGTAAATGAAATATTTGTAAGTTATGATGAGATGAAGCTATTTATCAAGTTTACGGTGGATGTTAATAATTAATTAAAAAAGGATGTATACCACGGACTAAAAGACAATCATGTAAGATTTAAATAACGTCAAAAATTCTCAAAACTGCAATATCTATTGCACTAACAAGCTTTTACAATGTGGCTGTCGATATGATTTCATGTAACAAATAGACTGTAATTTTTTTATAATAAGGCATACCATGTCTGTAGGATTATTTTTATTTTTTATAAATAAAAATAATAGTATAATATGCGTTCTGTCTAACGCCATTTAGTGCAAATAGTGTGATAATCATATTCAACCATCTTCATGACCAACGTTGTTTTTTTTTTCAATTAATATAGGAGGATAACTGATTGCTGAGGAATGCGGATAGGGAAGTCGCAACGTGCAAGATATCTTTGACAGAAGTGGATGAAACCCGCATGAGACGACGAGATTTAATCATATGGAAGACAGCTGGGTACAATTTGGTGGAAGAGACTGGCCACCAAAGGAGCCTGTTGTGACATAAATTCCATAAACCCATAATGGAAGTGCCAGGCTCCAGAAGGGGGACACTAAAGAGTTGAAGAGGGACCGATAGCTCTTAGATACGGCCTTATCTATCGCTCATGGGAGCATTATCACCATTCCTGATCCTAACGACATAATTCTAGATTGTTTTGATTACAAACAATAAAGAACATTTGGCTAAAAGCGACCTGATTGGGCACACGTACGCACTAGCGGATCCAGGATTTAATTTTTTGGGGGAGGGCTTCAGCCCGAAAATTTTTTTTTCATATATATAATGATAATTAATTTAAAAAAAAAAGAGAAAGAAATAAACTACCTATATGAAATGGTGTTTTATTGATTCTTTAAATCCTATTAAATGTAATTACACGAACAATAATACTTTAAGAGATAGTTTTTAATATTTTTTTCTATTAAACATGGTTATATTTTACTATTTTGGAGGGGAGGAGGAGAGGTTCAGTCCGAAAGCACCCCCCGTAAATCCGCCTGTGGAAGGAAACTCCAATTTTGACCTTATCGGGAAAAATAATCTTAAAAATATACCTGCAAGATGGCTTTGTATTTCCGTAATATGTGTAAGCAAAGTAATAATTTTATTTATTTTTTCTTGTAATCAATAAATAATTTATATTCTTAGAGGGATCTCTTTGATTGTAAGCAATATCCTTCCAAAATATAATCCTAAGAGGTTAAATTAGTCCTTGGCCTAATAATAATACGCCTTCACATTGACTTTGTTGAAGAAGTCTTTAGGACATAATTTTCGTTCATCTTTTTTATTTTTTTGATATAGTCCGTGGTACAGACCCCTTTTTATCAGATTATTAACATCCGCCTGAAACTTCGTTAACTAGAACTATTTTAAACTCTTGGGATTGGGGCGTTTTAAATCTGATGATCGGCAAGCTTTGTCTATTTAATAAGCTAATAAAAACTCGTAAATATACATTTGCTTTCCTCTTGGATGGTAAAATAATTCGACCATCGAGAAAAAAGGCGGCCTACAAAAATATTGTTTGGCCTGTATAATCTCATTATTATTGAGGATGTAAGTCATGCCAAACGGCTTAATGTTTTTAGAGACTTTTTTTCTTGATTTTATGCTCAAATTATTTTACGATTCAAGTAGAAAGCAAATGGGTATTTACGAGTTTTTATTACCTAATTAAATAGACAAAGTTTGACGATGTCCAGATTGAAAACGTCCCAATTCCGAGAATTTTCGTAAATAAAATAGTAGGAGGTTACAATGAGATGAAGCTATTTACGAAGTTTTAGGCGGGATTTAATAAGTTAGTAAAAAGGGGTCTGTACCACGGAATAATAAATAAATGTTCTAATTTTTCTACCTAACAACAAAATTAAATGGCTATTGTCTGAATTTGCTCTAAACAATAAGCCATCTAAACTACATATAATGCTTTAGTACAAATTTATTTCCCGGCTCTCAGAAGCATGCTAGTTAGAAATAATCAATGATTTATCAAACAAAAAGGAATCTCAAGAAGTGACGAATCTCAATTTTTATTTATTTATTTAATGAAATTAACAACTGAATAAAAAATACAACTAGTAAAAATGCACACATTAGAAATAATGACATGAACAGACTTTAAGAGATACTACCCAGTGTTAGCACTCCCTAAATCTCAATTTCAAATCGTTATTGAATATTATCGTATTTTATTTATGAAAGTTTTGAGAAATGTGGCTTTTTCAATTTCGGGGTTGGTAAACTTTGTCAGCTTAATCAGATACCAAAAACTCATTAACAAATGAGCTTTCTACTTGAAACTCAAGATAGTTTGATCATAAAGTGGCTTTGAGGAAAAAAGGTGGTATACAAAAACATTGGTGTGACCTCCCCATGTCAAAATTATGATGTTATATAGGCCAAACGAGACACAATTTTTTGAAGGGCCACTTTTTTCTTCATTTTCTGATGAAATCATCTTACGATTCAAGTGGAAACCGAAAAGATTCCTCATTAAATAATTAAAAAATATAATTAGGAAATATGGTCCTAAATAAAAATTATTATTGAGCAGGCGATCAATTTCGTTTAAGAGCGGTTCTTAGGCTATGCCGCGCCTGAGCACTTGACCTATTCGACGACCAGCTTGACACAACATTTTACATTACACGAGACAATTTAATTGCGGTTACCTGTGCCACTGCGATTTACATAATCCGAAGGTCGGATGACACAGATCCAGGTATTTCGACTCACATCATCGGAAGAGCGTTTATCTGTTAATCAGCAGAGCGCGGTATTACCAGCGGAAGAGGACGTGGTCACTACAGTAGGCCACCGGGTTACTCCGTTCGTCGGGAATCCCTCCGTCACGGTAGGAGACTCGCGAGTGCTCCTCCATTGTCAAGGTAAATGCCTATTAATAATTGGAGCGGGTGACGTGGAAAGGAAAATAAACATTATATGATGGATGTCATCGAGGAAGTAGTTCTTCCAACTTACACAACCGCTACATTAATTTGGTGCTTTGTGGGAAACGATTATTTGCGTAAATGTATCCCAGAAAAACAGTTTCCTTGTATGTATTGCGGAACCAAAAGTATTTTGGTTGGAATATGAATAAAATTGAATGGTATCGGCACAAGGAATGTAAACGAATATTAATCGCGTTTTAACTGTATATCTTTTGAATGTCAAATACACTAACTCCTGCAAACAATAATTAATGCTCTATACTATGGAACAAACAATACTTTGCTTACTCCATGGCTTCAATATCTCATTTGCCATAAGTCTTATTCTATCCGAATTCATTAAATATCTTTATATCCTAATCCATTTATTACAACAATTTCCCTACATACTTCATTTATTGGAAAGAGGTTTCCATATTAAACAGTGAAACTTCCCTGTTTCGGCTCTGTAGCCGAAAAATTTGGGAACTCTATCGAAATTTGAATAATTAAAAAAGCTAAGATCCGTTCCATCGCCACAAACTGCGTGAGGGCACAACTACACTTTTTATACCCTCGTGTTCGCCATGGTTTGGGTAATGTGCAAAAGCGGTTTAACAGAAATTAAAATTCATTAATAGACAAAGAAATACACTCCTAGAATAATGATTACATTTGTTTATGGAATGCATCGTCAATTCTTCAACTTTTCTAAAGGTGCGTTTAGAAATTTCACAAACTATGGGAAACAAAATATGTTTAAAAATATCTCTAAGCTATGGTTTTTGTTTCTTGTTTTCAATGTTTTCCATCTGCTGTTGGTAACGTGAAAAATAAAAAGTTGGAGCATAGCGCTAATTTCTTTATTAGATGTTAGATAATTGCGTTCCCTTTAGCTTGTGAAATCAATCAAGTCCTGATCCTCTGCGATTGCAAAACTTTCATTATTAAGTTATATTAACACAATTGATTTAGGTAATTCTGTTCTAAACATAGCGTGTGGGAATTGTGTCTAGCCAGTTGTACGCTAAACACAACTTGCAGACTACCATAGGAGTTTTCAAAGCGAGGCGGCATGGGAATGCCGCTGTAAAAGACCAACTCTCATCCAGCTTCCACTGGCTTCCAATGCCATTTAAGCGAATGTGTAAAAGCTAAGATCACCTATTGTCCCAGTTTTTTCTCCACGAGCTTGATTCTGGGTTTCCCAGACAGAGTATAAACATTGTATATAAGTATAACTAAGTTAAAGATTTTAGTTTAATTTAATCTATTGATTTCACTATTAATACAACGATCATACGTTTATGATAATGTAGATAAATACAGATTTTGTCTATTTAATTATGAATTAAGAAAATTATCATTATTATTATTTTTTTATTATAATTTCAGTTTGCTGACAGATAATGATATAAACCTTTTTTGTTTCATCGATATTCTAATTTAAAATTTAAATCAATAACCTTTTTTTGATCTTTGTGTTTTTAGATGTGTTTCAAATCTGTTCTAAGTTATATGTAAATCTGTTGTGACCATAGGGTGAGGGATGTGTGTCCAGACAGTAGACTTGCAGACTGTTGAGGGTTTTTTTCTTAGCGATCCGGCATGGAAATGTCGCTGTAAAAGACCACATGTGAGGGTCTTTATTGCTTTGTTGCTCCCAGTTCCCAGGATGGCAAGATGCCTACCGTTTGTTTCTCTCATTGTTTGTGTTTTTATGTGTGAACGCTTTACAAATTATAAACAAAAAAAAGAAAAAAAAAAAGATACACCTCAAGGATAAATGTTTTCAAACAAAAAAAAAAAAAAAAAAAAAAATTAAATATGTATAAATAACATATACTTATATGAAATAATATAAACTTGTTTTTATTGGATTTTTTTTTGAGAAAAAAATATATATGGTTTTTATTCAGATACGAAGAAGAACAGTTTTAAATATAATCAGTTTGACAAAATCAATTAAAAATATTTTTTATCGTTTATAATTTTGTTTTAAATACTGAAAATACAAATTTAAATATGTTGTGAAATTAATTTTTATTAATCTGAATTTTTTATTTCTATTCAATGATAAAAAAAAAAGAATACACTCCGATTTCCAGTCACGGCTGCTTCATTTTACATAACATGAAAAAAATAATCACAATTAATTTAATTTAAAAATCATATGAAAATCCTAAATTTTCATAACAATTTTCAAGCAAAATTCGAAAATAACTGCTTCCAAATTATGTACTTGAATATATTCCGCCAAAGAAATGTACAGTTAATTTTACCGAACTGCTGGACCATCTGGCAGTTGGTTTGAATGGTATATTATTAACTTAATAGATACTTTTTTAAAAAAGGAACTTGTAATAAATAAGTAGCTTTGGTTTAATTGATTTTATTTTGTTTTGTTGTTTTGAACTAATAATTTATTTAATGGCCATTATTTTTCATTCGTAGACGTCATAGGAGACCAGTTTTTAATTAAAGAGAATAAATTCCATGTAATTCATAAACCGTTTAGACATTTATTATACAGATCTTCTGTTAGACAGATAATATACAGATGAAAATATTACAAAAAATAATGAATAAAAATAAGATTGTTTTCATTTTAAAGAATATATTATTGAACATATCAAGAGTTGAGAAATAATATTTTAAAAATACTCTCTATTCTAAGAATTTCATTAAAAATGTGAACACTTATTATAACTTTATAACAACATATTTATACAAAATATTTTTTAAAAATTAAATTCAGTTTACTTTTTTTTCTTCTTCACGTGATTGTTTTGTTATAATTAATATGAAATTAAATATTTAAATAAGCATATAAGCAATATTTTACTATTCTTCCTTAATATATCGCCTTAAAATTTTATCCCCATTGTTCTAAAAATATTAATTGACAAACGGGTTCGTTCAAAATATATTTTCGTGGGTTTTTTTTTTTAATTTTGTTTTAGGAGTAAGCCTTCTGCTACTTTAAATTTGTATTAATTATTTTATTAATTTATTATTATAATTAAATGTCACTTTAATAAGGCCCTTGTCTACTATATTTAATTAGCTACTTAAGATTTTAAATGTATCTTCGGTTTATTATAAAAAGTTCATACGTTTTTGAGAATTTCGATCTTATTTATCGATGCAAAAAGTAGGAAGTATATAAAAATAACTTTAAAGCTGCTATATCTTTACATTAGTTTCACTAATTACAGAATTATTTTTACAGAAGGAAAATTCATCTAAGTGATTTAATTATATCAACTTGGTATGATTGTGTCATATATCACTATAATTATTGTCCACGTGACAGATTATTATATTTCTAAATAAATAAAAAAAAAATTATATGAAATGTTACTCAATGACGATATATTTTATTTGCTTGGTACAAGAATATTTTGATGTCGGATGTCCCGCTTTCTGTAGTTAATGTATTTTACCTATTACATTTATTTATTGCTTCTTCTTAGGCCCGTACTCATTAGAGGAACATAGGCAAACGAACGCTGTTCGCCAAAACGTAGTCGAATGACTCAAATCGCTACAAATCGGCTGGTGCTAACTGAGAATTCCTTCGTGAATGAATTCCATCTAATTTATTACGTTTGGTTGACTAAATCTCGGCCAAGTTACTATTTTTATCATTGATAGTTGTTTTATTTTAAGCGTATTTTATTAACCACTGAAATAAATAAATTGAGTTTTATGATACTAAGGATTGGAAATATGAGTAAAAGTATAATAATATCTACTTTGACATTACGAATTTCTCTATCAAATTTTATGTATGGCCACACAGACATTTATTCTGTATCTGTAATTTGTCCTAAAGGGACAACAGTCCCAGGATAATAAAAAAATATTTTCATTTCATTTCAAAAATCATTATTTTAAATATTCATTACTATAAAACATTATTATTATAATTGTATAGTAGACTTTACACTTAGGGTCGAGAGACCTTCTTTGGGGACACCCAGCCACTATGAAGTGGACACTCTTACTTAATAATGAATTAAGGAGGAAACCAGGCGGTTGATCGTGATCCTAGACCGATCATCTCCCTAGCACAACCGTAGGCATTGAAACTTCTTTACAAAATCCCAAAACCATTCATGGTTTGTAGTGGTAGTTTTTTTATTTATTTTTTTATAGTAGTTTTTACTACAAGGACCTAAACTATATTAGATAAAAAATACTTTAACCTTTAATAAAAAATACTTGAAATAGGTAAATGGTATTAAATAGTATTATATTGAATGGTTGAAAGATTGAAAGGCATATAATACGATTTTCAGGCTTTTTATAAACGATAGCCAGACTGACTACAATCGAGTTGGTTGCCAAGTTCAAGGTGTTCATTTCTGATCCTGTGGGTGACGTTACGTTATTTTTTGAATCCGGGCCAAAACGGTCCCCTCTAACAAGAGCCACCTCGTTTAATGATTCTTTAATAGGGGCTGGAAATAAAGTTCTAAATTTAAACAGATGTACACAGCGGCGTACCACTTAACACAAATCATACAACATATTGTCCCCGCTCTTTCCGACTAAAGGAAAGGCAATCAAGGAGATGGATTGTGACAGATACGGCTGTCACTGTGACAAGTTATTCTTGTTTCTTACCCGTTACTGCTACTTTCATCTTACACCTCTTGTCACACAAGAGCACAATGTAAAAAGCACCGCTAAGTACTTCATCGTTTAACTTCGTCTAATTGAATGTACATGTTACTTTTCCCTTCGTGTTATCCGATTCATGTGGAAAAGCTTTTATCGTTTACGAATTATTAATATAATTAAATACCTCTGAATATGCGATATAACCAAACCAGCATGTCCCCCAGCTATTCTTAATTTTATAATAATTTTAATTGATCTTATCGATATTCTGAAACATATGAAATTAAGTTCATTATGGATAATTTTGATTTATGAAAAAGGAGCAATAAGGATTTTAGGATTGTAAGGATTGAATACGAGAGGAATTGGTTGGTATAGTAGAGCCCCAAAGCTTCATAATTCCAAATATTTGTTACGCAATATAGTATCAATAAATATAATATAGTTAAGTAAATATATTATAAAGAGTATTTTATAGTTAATTGGGAGCTTAGAATGTTTTTCTTGCTTTCATGCAGTCAAAATGGTCAAGCAATTTCTTATTTAAATTAATTTTATTATTAATAATAATGAACATCGGTGTGTCCATTATCTTAGTCACTTAACACATAGTAATTGTTATTGTTATATTGTTACTCTGTTATAGTAAAATGAATATATTAAACAATGTTATAAAATTAATCTACATACTTACAGTCAATTACTGTAATAATACAAACAAATTTAATTTAAATGTTTGTCTATAATTTAAAAAAAAGTAAATACAGAGTTTTATTTTACTTTTACTGTAACTGATATTAAATATTGTCTCTAAAAAATATTTTTATTGTTTCAGGTGAGTAAATATTTCACATATTCTCCTGGAAGCACTTGTGAGTATTACAGCTATTTTAATGTTTATAAAGAAGAAATAATCTCTTTTCTAAATTTTTAATTAGGGATTAATGTTTCATCATTATCATAAATAATTTTAATTTATTTTAAATGCTCTCTGTTTGGAAAGCTTCTTTAACATACTCAAATATTACTTAATTTAGTGAATATGGGGAAAATTTCATGTTTTATACCTTTCTTAGTTTCGTTAGTTTGGGAAGATTTGCTATGTTAAGTACCTTACATTGTTGAAAACATACAAAAGATGATTTCGAATGATTTTAGGCTTTTTTGTTCTAGCTCTTCTATGATAATTTTAGAGTAACTTAATTCTTAGAACCAAAAAAAAAATAAAAAGTTTAAAATTGTACATTGGAGCATTAGAGCCTCTGTTGTAAAAAATTGGTCTATAATTTTATTTGGAACAAAAACGTGATTGGAAAAATGTAAATAAGAGGTTTTCCTATGAACGCGACTATATATTTTCTGTAACATTGTCTTTCTAATACAATTACCTAAAACTTACGTAAAAAAAAAAATTATTTTGGAATTTATCGTCTTAAAATCTTTCAAATAACTAGCTCTTCCCTTAATCCAGGCTTCATCAAAAATGTAAAATATAAGATCTAGTCCCATTGTTCTAAAAAGATTAATTGACAAACGGCTCAAAAGCTGGCTCAAAATGTATTTTTGTGCGTTTTTTTTTTATTTTGTTTTGGGAGTCAGCGTTCTACTTCTTTAAATTTGTATTGATCAATTCATTAATTTATTATTATAATTAAATGTCACTTTTAATATGACCCTTTTCTACTATATTTAATTAGCTACTTAAGATTTTAAATGTTCGGTTTATTACAAAAAGCTCATACGTTTTACGTATAAAACAGACTAGACACGGGACATCCCAAAATAGGATATACATCTCCCCCAAGACAATTCAATAAATATTGCTAACTAGTTTAGGAGGTTGCACAATATGTATATGATACATTTTTTTTTTTTTTTTTGTATAGCCTGTCTTTACAAGTATTAAACCTGTAGGCCTCCCCAATTAAGAGGGCAATGTTCTAACTTCCCGCGGGGACCATGTATGATACATATATTGTATACTAAACTATTTTAGAATTATGTAATAGTCGATTTGGAGGGTCTATTTTAGGCTGCTTGTTCTGGATTGAGGAAACTTTTACTGGTTAGTTATTTAATAGTATTTGAAAAACTGGTATTCCTCTCCAATAACTAGCTAAATAACTCGACCGGTAATAGAAGATGACGACATAAAATTTTGATGACATTGATGTAACCCGATCGAGCTGGGGTTGTAATTTGTGTCCATGTTGTCTGTTTAAGATGAGTGTTAAAACTGGATGACTTAGAGATGTAAACAAGTTAGAGAACACAGCCAAACTCCTTAGCCTCTGACTGAGATTTAAATGCTAATGGAACTCGAATCCGTTAGGCTTTGATTCGACAATCGTGACTGTCCGGCTCTATGTTGATGTAAAGATATCTCTTAATATCTATTGGAGGGAATGCCTTTGGAACAGTAGTGTTTCGAAAGTTGGAGACCATCTAGTGAAACAATAAAAATTCTTTTCCATTTTCTAATTTGAAATCTGAATATATTCGAAATTTTATTGATTTCGGAAATTGGGTCGAAATCGGGAATATCCAGAACGAACATCAAATTTCATTTCTCTTGTTCTAAATATACTTTATTGCCATAAATTTAATGTTTATAAATTCTGTATTAAATTATAAACAGGTAAATTATACTATTACATAACAAATATACCCATTTTTCTTTTATACTAACCGCGAAAACTACTGAACCGATTTACATATATTTTTTTCATAAATGTTCAATGTTTTTTAAAGAGGATCTTAAGTCATCGAAATGTTCGATCAGGCCAGTAAAAACAAATATACAAATATTTTCTCATTACTGTATCTTTAGAGTGTTGAATAATTATTCTTACGAATGTTAAGCTTTAGATTGTTGTTGGAATCACATGTTGCTATTGTGAAAAATGGCAACTAAATGCTTCTAGGAGAGGAAGGGTCACTAGTTTTTTTTAATATATATTTGAGTTAAAGTCGAATCTCAATAACTTCAATCTCGCAATATAATAATAAAATCATGTCTCATCTTATTCCCTCAGCTTATCCGGTCTTTATGAATATTTTGTATTATTTAAAAAAAAAATTAGACCAATAGGAATTTACAAACAATTATTTTTATTCCTTTATTTATTGTCGACGTTTGTAGTTATCTATTCAATTCTATAATGCATCAACATTTTATCTATCTTATTTTGAATATAAATTGTTTTTAACTAAAATCATTATCATTTTTTTTTCGGCCGGTTCTGTCATTGGAATATGATTTTCATGTCTACTTAACTGATCCATGGTTTTAGCAATGGACAATTTTTAATTAGAATTAGATAAATAAAATTAAGATACGTGATAGACTTGAATATTGTTCTAGATGGTCAAAATGCCGGGGAAAATAAATTAATAAGAAGAACAAAGAGTAATATTAATTAATTAATTAATAAAGAATAAAATCTGAAACACAAAGCTAATTTTAATAAAGAATTTGATATATTTTTATTTTTTAATTCTTTATTGTTTTCTTAAAAGTGTATACTGGTCTATCAGTGCAAATAGCTTTAAGTGTCTTGTCATAGTGTTAATTGTTTTGTATATAGTTTCGTTTGTTTTGTAAATAGAATGTTTACCTTATATTTTCTTTAAATTATTTCTTTTTTTCGATTGATTTTATTTTGGCCAGATGTAATCTTTTAATTTTGTTATTCTCAAGGGACTATGTCCCAGAATAAAATTATTTTATATCTATCTATCATATCCTAAGAATCGTTGCTAATTATTGGTCTAAAATTTATTCAAACAATAAAAAAAATTCACTTGGTTTTCTCTGAAACTATTGAATATGTTTTTCAGAATATAATTTGATAAAAATTTATGTAGCAAATTTTCAATAAAACAGGTATATCAAAATTATTATAATATTATATTGAAAATAAAACAAAGAAAATTGTTAAAATTGAAAAAAAAATCAAATAGGTATATTTAAATTTTTAATGGCCTTGCTGGATTATTTTCAAAGGTCTCACTAATTTTTCATCTTACATTATTTTAGTTATTTATTTTGTTTGGCCTTTTCCCACTTTAAAAGAAATTATAATAAATTAATATTCTTAAAAAAAAAAGAGTACAAAAGTACTGACGATCTTTTAGTATAATTAGAAAATTAGAACCGCTTTGGAAAAGAACATAAGAATTCATATCCGACTAGATTAAAATCAACCTGAAATAAGGTACAGTTTTGAATAAAATAAATTTACGTTCTCTGAATATTCTGGAACAAAATGAAATACTGTTAATATTCTGTTTTGGATGGTTTTTTTTTTGGTGTGTTTTGGTTTCATGATTTTAATAAAAATTCTACTTTGCGTCTTTTAGAAATATACTTATTTTTACACCATTTTAAAAATAATGTTTAGATTCATTAAAAAAAAAAAATTGTACCTTCCGATTTATAGGATGTTTTTACACTAGAATCGATACTTACCTGTCATAAGGGCTCAATAGCGATTCAAAATTATTTTTACAAATTTAAATATTAAAAAAAATAGAATAATTATATCATTGATTTTTTTTTTTTTTTTTTAAGAAATTATGACAGCTTTGACTTGTTGAAAACCAACATTTTTTGTTAATAAAGTTAACAAACAGTCAAGCTATGATACATAATTTTATAAACTATATAATATAAATTATAACACAGGCGGAACTATGGAGGTGGGGTCTTTCGGGCGGAAGCTCCCCCTTCCACCCAAAATGATAAAATATAACCATGTTTTATAGAAAAAAATATTTAAAACTATCCCTTAAACTATTATTGTTCGTTTAATTAAATTTAATAAGACTTCAAGAATCACTAAGGCACCATGTCATATGTGTAGTTAGTTTCTTTCTTTTTGTTTCAAATTAATTATCGTTATATGTATGAAAGAAAAATCCTTCGGGTTGAAGCCCCTCCACCCTCCTCCCCAAAATTAAATCCTGGATCCGCTAGTGATATATAATAATATATAGGTGTATAAATTCAACGAAGTTTTATCGGTGCCAACATTATTCTTCCACCGAAAGTATAAACTTTATAAGCCCATTCTCTATTATCGTGATAACTAAATTTTATCAAAATGTGATTTATCGAAATAAATCTTCCATATCTCGGTAGACGTTGCCTACCAATAAGTCGAACGTCTTAAATTATGGAAGATATAATTTAGAAGGTAGTTAATATATTCTGGGACCACTAAAGTCATTGTAGCATAACTAACGCTGTAAGTTATATACACCCCATCTGTTGAGGCTGGATCAGGTACCTACCTACCAAGCAGGCCTAATATACAACCTCATTCATCATACTTTTGGTTCCAGGCATCTGGAGCGTTATGCTGACCACGGAATCACCTCGAGGAATAACCTAAGTCTGGAGCGAGAGTGAAATTAAGTTTTACTTTCACGTAAGGAGGGCATGGCCACGAGGTTCACTAGCCTTTACGGTCACGAAGTATAGTTTTCATATTCCAGAGTTGTGCTAAAATTATCGGATTGACGAATGACGATCAAATTTTAATTAATAAAAATATTCAGGACTAATAAATTGTTTTTTATTCGTTAGTCGCGACTAACTCCCAACTCTGTCATATTAGAATATTTGATATTTTTTCTTAACAATATTGTAGATGTTTCGAAAAGGGTCCAGACCGATTTGACTATTATTTGTGCTCTATCACAAATTCTTCTGTTGTCTAAAAAACCGAAATGGCTTATCCGGAATAAAATTGGCTCAGTTTATATTAACTCAGTCAGTATTTACTACCGACATTGGACGGTTAATGCCTTAATGGTCGTTTTATCGCTCTTTGTTTATTGTTTTTATTACTAATTGCAACGTAAACTGAGAGCCCAACTTCTTAAGAAGTCCAAGAATAGATTTAGCTTAAGCAGATATTTTGAGAGGCCGTTGAGGAGTTCAACAGATCCCCTGGGGAATGTTGAATATTCAACTCCTTATACCATAAATCTGTAAAGTTTTTAATTTTTTTTTAAATAAATAAATATTTGTAATTGAAATTGACCATTCAAAGACACCTAAAAAAAACATTTCCGAATAAAGATATAAAATAAAAATAATGAAGAGAAGAATAGTTGGAGTGATCAGTCAAATAAGAAGGCAAAAATAAGTGATAATATTTATTTTGACATTTTCCGACGTTTCGACCTGAAGTTCAGGCCTTCATCTGGGCTAAGAAAAAGAACCAGATAACAAGGTATGAGAAACATAAGTAGTGTAGGTAAAAAAAAAAAATTAAAGTAAAATGAAGTTGGTAGAATAATGACAATAGTAAGAACTAAGAGATAAATAATAACTTCATATTCTTTTTTACATTTTACTGTAAGATTCCCATTTTAATACTTATGTCACCTTTTTTGATTATGTTTACTTCATCATTCCACACTTTGTAACGGTTATTATTATTTATCTCTTAGTTCTTACTATTGCCATTATTTTAACAACTTAATTTTACTTTATTTTTTTTACCTACACTACTTATGTTTCTCATACCTTGTTATCTGGTTCTTTTTCTTAGCCCTGATGAAGGCCTGAACTTCAGGTCAAAATGTCGGCAAATGTTAAAATAAATATTATCATTTATTTTTGCCTTCTTATTTGACTGATCACCCCAACTATTCTTCTCTCATTATTCACGACAGTCAACCATTTTATCCACAATTTCAAATAAAAGTAGTTTGATATACTTAAATCGATATTTAGACAAATTAAAAAAAATATTGAATTTAAAAAAAATATATATGTAATTAAATAAAAATATTACGTTTGGAGGATGAACTTATGTTTTAAAATAGTTTGTTATAATATACTTTAATTATAGATGTATTTGAAGATTAATGATATTTTTATTGATAAAACTTCATAACCTCTTTTTAACGAATATTATGAGGTTTTAATACCTCAAAAAATGAATTAATTTAATGAGAAAACGTCCCATTTCCGAGAAATTTCACAGATAAAAATTTTGTAGGTTACGATGAGATGAAGCCATTCACGAAGTTTTTTTATGGATGTTAATAATTTTGTAAAAAGAGGTCTGTACAACGGACTATAGTTTTGAACTTAATATTACTAGAATTGTTACCTCTATCTGCTGTAAATTTGCCACCAGCTCAGTGAAGAAGGGAGTGGGTCATTAATAAAAAGAGAAAGAAAAAAAATTAGAATGATATTTATAACAGAAAAGAAAAATAGAAAAAGAAAAAATAAGATGGGCGCCACGTCTTTTTTTGTTACAATAAAACGACGGAAACTTTCATATAACAAAGCCTTAAGAAATAGACAAAAGTTGATGAATTGTTATCTTAAGTTCTACGTAATCAACTATAATTAATTACTATTGAAACCTTCTTACGAAAAATGGCTACTTTATTCCCTATCGAAAAAGCATAGACCTTGAAATATTGGCAAATATAAGTTCAATAAAAGAAGAGAAAAAGCTATCCTGAACCTTCTAGGCAGACATTTTTTAAAAATATATTTTACCAAAATTGTTTTGAATTTGAATAAGATTTCCCATTATTCAAATTCAATAGCTTAATTTTAGAACCCGAATAGTAACGCCCAGTTCAAAATTCTGATATGTCAAATTGACTGGTTTTGTAAATCTATTTTTTATTCAAATGAGCATTCCTATTAAAATGATTATTTTTAGGCTAATATTTGAAGACTAAAATTTGCTATTTTTATCATGTTGATATTTTACTTATATATTAAATAATTATTAATTCATTGTATTCATAGAATACAAATAGAGATAAAATTATGAGGAATATATGAAAAATGATGAGGATATGCAATCATTTATGTTATATAATTAGTTTGCCGACGTTTCGACCCTAGCCTGTGGATCCTCATCAAGGCTAAATATTACAAAAAAAATACAAAATTACATCAAGAAAATGAGATATAGATTGAAGTATGCAGATAAGAGAAGATAAAAGTAATACAAACATAACAGTACGCTAGGAAAATGTATTGTTATATAAATAAATAAAAAGTATATAAAAAGTAAATATAAATTAACTAAAATATTAGTACAGATAAAAAATCCATCATTAAAACTTAAACATATTTTTTGTCAATAATTTGATTGAAATTTTTTAGTCTTAACTTTCCTTAACCAATTATTGAACATTTTATTATTATTTATTGAACATAAATTCATAGTGACACCTAAATAAATTTATACTTTATATAAACAATTTTTACTAAAATTTGTACTCTTAATTTTTCTTACAAAATTATCAAAGGGTTTATTATAGTTTTCAGGGAGATAAATACAGAATGACACCAAAATCTTTGATAAATTCATACTTTATGTAAAAAAAAAATTTTTTCCTGAAATTTTGGAGTTTTAAGTTTTCTTTAAAATAATTTTTAAGAAAAATTAAGTTTTTTCAATTTTTTTTGTTCATTTTTATTTTGAAGTTTTTAAAATTATTTTTGGGGCGTAAATTCATGGTGGCACCAAAATCGTGTCGTGTTTATCTGTGATAAAAAAAAATATGAAAAGAGAATTTAAATTGGAAAAAAATAAAACACCTTCGACCGTATAATTAATTGGAATTGCGTAAATTTAGTTGGAGATCTATGTAAAAGATTATTTAAATAAAATAAAAAATATTATTCAGCTATTCAGAGTTTAATTAATGAGTTTCGAAATAGGTTAATCCGTTATCTAACAACATAAATATCGTTTTAAGTTAGCCTTGTCAATTTGTAAAAACTATCCGAGACTAAAAGGATATCTAAGCTCGCCCTGGATGTTACCGAAATCCTCCTTATCTTTTCAATTAACATTCACATCCAGTGTTAATTAATTGATTTGAATAAAATATGCAAGGAATGCCCGTTGTTTACTCCTTCTGATGCGCCTTTTTATTTATTTTAAGGCCGCTTTTGTGAAAAGAAAAACCTGTTAAGACTGATTACGCTCTATGTGTGGCCTAATGTCCTCAACATTTTTTATTTATTTATTTTTAAATAAGTACCAATTAGAAGTATGCTATTGTTTTTTACAATCGCGAAGTGAAGCTGCAATGAAACTTTACATCTTATTTTATCTCTAATTAATAAAAATCCTTCTCTATAAACATGTCGCATATTATTTTTTATTTCTCTACAATAAAAAATGGAGTAAGTTTTGCATTCGGGTGCCACGAAAAAAAAAATTCTTGATTTTTCAATTAATTTACCCTAATGCTCAGTCTACTTAATTGGTCCAATTAACAAACAAAGAATAAAATCTGATTCAAAAGATTTTTTTTATGTTTTCTCCTTTGCACCGTATTCTCTCCAACTGCTAATCCCTTAATTTCCGGAGCAATACAAGTTTGCCCGGTTTTCGTGACGTATATTTGCATTTACGTAGTAGTTAGCTCAGAACCATGAAAAATGCAGGTGATATTAAAAAAAATAAAAATAACTTCCTTAATTGTATTTCTTCGTTAATTATCGATATTTCTACGAATCAAAACTAATCAGAAGGTTAGGTATTAGGCGTTAATTATAGGTTAAGTGTTTATCAATTGAAAACTTCTGTTAAAAATGTTGAACTTCTTTCATAGGCCGTGGTTTACGAATTATTATATATTCGATATTATACGAAGGCCCATTTTATCGTATTATTAACAAACTTCGTAAATAGCTTCATCTCATCGTAATCTACAACTATTTTATTTGCGAAAACTCTTGACATTGGAGCGTTTTCAATCTGGAGGGGTTCAAACTTTGTTTATTTAATTAGGTACTAAAAACTCGTAAATACCCATTTGCTTTCTACTTGAATCGTATCAATCCCATGATCACGAAATCGATAAAAAAACGTGGCCTTCAAAAATATTGAGCCGTTTGGCGTGACCTACATCTCCAAATTAACGAGGTTATATAGGACAAACGGCCCAATATTTTCGTAGGCCACCTTTTTTTTTTATCGATTTTGTGATCAAATTATTTTACGATCCAATTAGAAAGAAAATGGGTATTATGGGTTTACCCTTCACGAGATTGAAAACGCATCAATTCCAAGAGTTTTCGTAAATAAAATAGTTGTAGGTTACGATGAGATGAAACTATTTAAAGTTTAAGCGGATGTTAATAATTCGATAAAAGGGGCTTGAACTACGGGCTAGTATTTTAAGCCTTTTTAACATCCTACATTCGGACTTCGATAGAGAAACCTCCCTCTAATTCACTCATTCAAATGAACCATTCAAGAACGCGTCCCCTCAGACAATACATTAATTATAAAAACTGTAGCCCGATTCAAATTACATTTTATAAGGACCCGTATCGTTCCAATCTATGTTACGTGACTCTGAGCTTTAGCAGGAAGCATCTATCACGGAAAGTATCCAGTCATTAGAATAACAATCACGGGCGATCTGTTTGTTGATTAATGATCCTAGGTCCTTAGCCGAGCTATTAATAATCGATTAGTTTTAAATTAATTACCTATCGATTAATAGCAGCACCCGAAGTGAAGGGCTGCCCTTCGGGCGACAGCAGCTGCTGGTAGCCTGAATAGTGACTTCTCGAAAGAAAGAAACTAAGTTATTAAATATCCGTGATTGATGTTCAGTACAGAAGTTCAGGATGATTGTTGATGTTTTTCTTTTTCTTTTTCTTACTATAAATTTCAGAAATTGTCTTGTATCGGTTTCTCTTACCGAAATATATATATTGTATACCTGTAACGGTGTGTATTGGTATATTATAGTATTGATATTGTTTATGCTGTGTGTTATGAAAAAAAAAACTGTATATATACATAAATATGTGATTAAGTATAATTAAGTGCTATGTTAAAAAAAAAAGGATTGATGAGTATGCTGTGTATCGAGCAACCCTATATAGTCAGGCAGCACTGCTTTAAATTAAAGTATTTCTCACTCTAGTTAATTTTCATTTATTTGCCAAGTTATTAAATATTCATTATTGGTCTGATGTACACATGTTTTAGTCGAATAAAAAAAAAACTAAATTATTCAGAGTTTACAGACTTTAGACCACACGACAGAAGTGAAATCATCTGCAAAGCGAGATTAATATTATGAAATATAAGTTATAAATAATAGCTCATCAAGAGGGTGGAATGTTGAAAAATTCTCTAGGCTACAGTATGCAAGCTCAATTTTGAGTTTCTGAGATACTTTAATCCATATCTTCAATAAAACTCATTATCATTCTGTTTTCAACACTATTTTTTTCCCTTTTCGTCTCTCTAGCAAGCCATCGCGTTAAGATACAGTTTTGAATAATAGCTCATTACAGAGAAGATGGAATGCTTAATAATTCCCTTGCTTACAGTATGCAGGTCCGATTTTTAGTTTCTGAGATATTTTAATCCATATGCAAAACCACTTCACGTGTTCACACGTCGACTCCGGTCGAGTTTACTCCAGCGTTGCACACTCCAACATCTGATGTCTCAATCTAATTCAATCATCACAAATAAAATGAGCGAAACGCTCCTATTGAAGGTTTTAAAAAAAATTAAAAATATTAAAACTGTTTTCGTGAAAAGTTTCCCAAATACTGTTAAAACGGAACTGTTTTAACAGTTCTATTTAAACTTTTTAAAAAGTTCAACCACTGCAAAGAATACTTTTTTAGATCTACTTTTCAATGGAAGGAACTGCTTCAACTGAACTATTTATTTATTTTTTTAAAATAAAAATTATATAAAACCTTTACTTGAAAATTTATAAGTAAAAATGTCTAGTTCCGAAACAAAAGCAAAAAAAAAAAAATAAAGATTTCAGTCATACCGAAATTGATTAAAAATAAAAATTTTATTTTGAGCTCTGCTTACTAAACGTTAAATATGAATAAAAAAAATTACTTTTGTGATAAACTATATAAAAAAAATATTTATATAAAAAGGATATTTTCCTCCATTTATCATAAAATAGGAAAATTAAAGTTACAATTCACTTTAAGTGATTTCGGGAAATTATAGAATAAAAAAAAATATGTTAACCAATCACTGCCCTAGTAAAAGTAAAAATGCTCCATCCATCACTGTGAGATTTATAATCACATTTCCATTACCGGTCTGCCTTACTGACCATTCACTACGTCTTCACGCTTCTTCTTCAACATTCTTCTTCAGACTTCCATGTCTCCTGTCCAATCACATTCTATCCTATCGACTTTTCTACTTGTAATGCTACAGGCACACTCCATTGTAAAACGTGAACCGGTTTACGACTTGAAGCGAAACCTATTTCTGTTATTAGAAATCCAACTCTAGCAATAGTTCGTAAGTGAACTATTCGAAAGCATCGGAAAATGGAAAGAACTTCTAATATTCTACGTATTTATTTTATATGTTTGTGTATTTTCTATGTATATGTATAGTCCATCTTCAATGGGCTCCCATACCAGTGACGCCGCTGCGATAGAAGCGATGGGATCTCTTAGAGTCTTGCCTCCATTCGTAAGAAAGGACCGAATCGAAATTCTCGCGACTGACTGTAAATGTAGTAATTATGTATGAATGAGTTTTTTGTAATTTTTATATTTTATGTAATGTTATTTATAGTTTTATTTCATTTGTTTTTGTTATAGTTTTTTTATTTTGTTATAATTTTTCTTTTGTTTTTGCTTTTAAGTATATGCGATGTGAATGAGTCTCACATAGCTCTAGTCTAAATATTTAGTGCAATAAAAAATTATAATTTTGAAATTAAGAAATAAAATTTCACTTAAATTCAGTACATAGTATATTAAAATTACAAGTACATGTATATATCAAATGCTCATTATTTTTATATATACATATATATATTTTTACAATATCAGGAGTGGGGAAGGATACCCAGCTGTACCTCTCGATTCACTAACCATGGCTGATAAAGGATGGGGATCTCCCATCCAGCGCCTTTTTAGACTCCTCGTATTCATGGGCATGCCTGAGTGAATTAGTGTGAAATCGTTTGTTTTGTTAGGCTCGTACCAAGGTGCTTCAGTTATGAGTCGTAATATTTTTAATTGGAAAGTTTGAAGTTTTTATGGCTGTGTCGTAAATCTTTGAGACGTATGTCAATATGTTTTTAAGTATGTGTATATATGTATCTAATCTCTGTCTTTGTCCTTGTTTCGAATATTTAGAAAAAAAATGAAAGAAGTAGTTTAAATCGTTTGTTAAGCGTATTTCATATCATTTTCCGTAGCAGAGTCCAGAGCATCCTTTTTTCGGAGTTAAGTCCAAGACAAACAGCAAATAAATGAGAAATTTAGTTTTTTTCGATATAAACTGGAGAACAGAATAAAATAAATGAGCCTTTCAGTCGATAGTATGACTAACTCCAATTTCCACATTTTAGTGAAATTTCTAGTTGGAAAGTTTATAATATCTGCACAGACAGTAAATAAGTTGATTCCATATTAGGTGATTGCAGTTTTGAAATATAGAACTGTGAATAAAGATATAAAATTTTCCAAAAGGCTCAAATAAATAACTAAATCATTAAAGTATTTTTCCGTCTCTTATGTAACCCATAACATTCCTATTTTAATCGTCGAGATTTATTAAACAATATTAATCTATTTATTACTAATAGTCTCTACTAAATTTGTCAATATTTTATTCTTTTCTGAATAACGATATCATTATAAGTATATTTATAAATATACTTTCAGGATTTAAGATTATTTGGAAAATATTTATATTTAATTTCGATCGGTTTGAACATCAATACCTTATACAATTTATGAGTCTGAAAATAAGTTTAAAATTTATTTCGACATTTTACAGAATGCATTGGGATAATATGACATTTATGACTTGTGGATAAGTTTTTTTAAGTCATTTACGTATTACCCATTGATATTTCTTTGAAGTGTATTATTATAGTAAAAGGTCATGGGCAAATCTTTTTAGAAGTCTGTAAGGATTATGGGAAGAGAAGATTCCAGAAGATATTTTAAAATTGTGTAGGTTATAAAGATGATGATAAATATTATTTTTGACACATCAGGCCGTTGAGGATTTGGGATTGAAAAAATAAATTTTGAGAATTTGGCAAAACCTTAGTTTTGTAGTTCAATATTATTATGCTGATAAAATCCATTTTATTGTTATTATTTTTTTGCGTATAATAAATTTGAAGTTTATAGTTTAAATTCTTCAACGGTTAGAATCGGCGTACAGTTGGTTTAACCTTGTGTATGGATTCCACGCGAGCGGTTTACCAATAAGAAATTCTAGGTTATTGACCTCTGTAAGGTAATATTTTTAAATTCCATTAAAAAAATTAACTCTAAATGTTTTGTTTTTTGCTAGCAAACTTAATTTATATGAACTTATTTATATATATATCAGACATTATATTATATCATTGATTTTTGTTTTATTCCTACTTTTATTGCTTTTTGATCTTATTAAAATTCCTTAAAAGTTTTGAAACATTATTTAGTTAATTGTATTAATATATATATATATATATATATATATATATATATATATATAATTAGTTTTTATGTTTAAGGATCATTATTTTTTTTTAAATATATTATATCTTAAACATTTATTTTGAATAATTATAATTTTATCAGTGAAATCTCTTCTAATAAATATATAGGATGATTTATATCCCGTTTAGGTCTGAAATATATTTTTGTCTAACAAGTAATTTTATCAGGTTTGTGGTTCATTTACCTGAAATATAACCTTCATTTACTATTATCATAATCCATAAATCACTTTTTTTTAGTGTTCAAGAATACTGAAATTTCAGTGAGTTCTCTATTAACGTTTACATGTATTTATCAAAGAGTATGAATTTACATCAACACCTGAAAAAAAAAATGTTTAATAGACGAAAAAATTGGTTAATTAAAAATACATAAAAAATTGGTGGTTTTCTAGCGTAATTATTATTATTATTACAACCAATTAAAATTATACAGAATATTTTGAAAACAACAGTGTAGTACACGAGTTATAACCATAAAACGGAAAAATAAGCTTTTTGATAACTACGCAAATATAACACAAATGCAAAAAAAATTAATAATCAGTTATGAATTAATATATTTTTTAAATAATTGGGGATATTAATTTCAAATAATAAAGAACTATTTATTAATCAGATTAGTAATTAAATAAGTTGATGATCTCAAGTTCTTATAAGTTCTCACTTTTGAAGAAAAAAATACACATTTTTTTTTTAATTTATTGATCATTAGATTGAAATAATGTTTCAACGGATGCAAATTATGTTATGTATACTAAAACTTTTACATATTTATTAAAAATTATTATTTCTTTTCTTCATACCTTCATTCGCACCTGTATGGATGAGTTCTTGGTATAGTTATATATCTCGGTATATCTTACTCCATAACGAAATCCTCCCTAGACAATGCAATAGCCATTGAATACACTGGCTAAACAAGGAAATATAAATTAATCAGTGAACGGATGGGCAATGACAACTGATACCGTATATCAAAGGGCGACGACAATTAAAAGCTTAGAACTTGCCAGTGCTGAATAGGGATGTTAATATCGATATAAATTACATCGAATTTTAACTAAATCGAATTATTAATCCAATATGTCGAATAAATATTTTTATAATTGTAATCTTAAAAGGGGATGCAAATTTAATACTGAAATACCAATCAAAATTTAGTTAATAATAACTAAAACTAACAAAACTTATCAACCCTTTCATTATAAACCAACGGAGAACAAAAGTTAAGAAAAAAAAAACAAATTAATTGGTTCTCAATTGCTGTTTCTAGAAATATTATTAGTTCACCACATAGATCATTCATCATAAGGTTTCAACCTCACCACGTCTGATTTTCTAAAAAATTCTGCACAGTTGTACTATTTGTAAATAACTATAAAAATAATAAATTTAGTTCAGATAAGTCAAATCCTTTTTGAATTAGACAGATGTAAAAAACTCACAGATAGACTCAAAACAGAGAAAAAAACTAGATTGAAAATTGCTGTAGAATCTTCTCTAATTTTGCAATGGGTCTGAGATTGATGCCATTTTACAGCATTTTAAATAATATTTTCTATGGCCTAATACTCTGTATTTATATTTTATTTAATCTAATTTAAAGTTTCAATTTTAGATAATGTTTTATTAAATTATAGGGCAAAATATAAATGTAGCATGATAATGGTAAACAATATATGTTGGGTACTGATAAAAAACAACTGGTGCCTTATGTTCGATTACGATAAATTTAACTCTTTATGGATTCAATTATTAAAATGGTACTTTCTATTATTATTTTCAAGCCAAATTTCCGAATGAATCAGTTCATAAATAAAAACCATATTATAGTCTTGGAATGCTAAATAAATAATTAATGTTTTATTCTTTACATTAGAACAAAGGATTAGATCTTTAACATCAACATGATCTCTTTCACTAATATCCAATAGTTTTGGATAAAAAAAAAAATGCTGGATGATCGTCCGTTATTATCTTACATAAGGCTGAGTCAAACTTCCGATAAGATTGGTAACCTTGTTGTATTTATCTCATGACCCGAAAATATCTTATAATTTTACAAACTAGCTGGCATAAAATTTGAAAGAATTATATTTATCTTCATATATATTCTTAATGAGCAATGGATTTGAAATTTCTTCACTTTCATAGTTACTATTATTTCTAAATGTCTTTACCGAAGCCTCTGATAGAAATCTCGATTAGTTTTATTTTTTGAAGTTGGGTAAACAATATAAGAAAAATATAGTCCTAAAATTTTTCTTATATTGTTTACCCAACTTCATATATATATATATATATATATATATATATATATATATAATAAAAATATTATTTTATACATTTATGTTTTTTTTTTTATTAAATGTTCGGTGGTATTTTTTTTTAAGTTTCTCTTGAAGATCTTTTAAGCTCCATTATTCTGTGAGTGTTTCTGATAGCTATAAAAAACAGGCACTTTACACGAAGTATTCGATTGACAAATGCGTTTTTCTTTTATTGGAGTTACCTCACTCTGTAAATATGTGGTTAGTGTAATTCGTTTCCTTGTTTTCTATTTTTTATTTTATGCTATTTTAAACTACCTAAAATTCTTATTTGAGTAAAAAGACAATGCCATAGATAAAATACCAAAATAATATAGATATAATAAATGAGCAAATAAAAATAATCTGTATATTAAACAAGTAGCTCGATTCATTGTTTCTTTTTCCATTAATGAAACAAAAAATGATAAATTAACATTTTTACGTGATTTTGTCTTTTAATGAAAAAATGATTTTGTTGAGGAATTTATTTTGAGCAATGTATTTTTATGCATAGTCTATTTGTTTTTGTACAGAATTACTAAAATAATTGGTGAATGAAATAATTTTAATTATTTACTTTTTGGGCTAAAAATTTATTTATGTAGATATTGTATTTTCGACATGTTTGATTAAATACGAAGAATATTCTAGGCTATCAAAATATAATCAAAATTTTATGTGATCGAAAGACCAGTATTAAAAGTTTCATTTTTGAAAAATAATTGTTCATCGATTTTTCTCAAATTATAAATGATTAAAAAAATAAATTAATGGCATGACAATGTGAAATAATTTAATTATATGATATAAAAATAAGTTTTATTGAAACAACTTACCCATTATAGAATTCTATGTACTTTTACATAATCTTCCTATGTATAGCCTGTCAGAAAACTATATAAAGTTCTCCAGACAACTACGAGGTCCATACAATTAAAAAAAAATTGTAAATTTTTTATTTCGAATTGCTCAATTTCACCTATATAAAGTAGTAAATACACTTGAATTTCTGTTTTATCAAAACTGATCTGTACTTTCCAGTAACACTACAAATTTTAAATAGATCTTTTTGTCTTTGTAATTTTTTTTTATTATTATTACCAATACATTCGAAAATCAATCAGAGCAATATATGTTAAAGTATGATTTCGCTTTCATTCTAGCTCATTCATTCATTCAACTGAAAGAGATAGGATTGATAGTTTAATGGCTGGTTTCCGATTGTACTTCTTCTAAATGAACTTTCTTTTTCCGTACTCTCCTACCGACAGTCCGTTGTATAGATTGTTATCAAGTCCTTGTTCGATGGCATTTCATCTGATATTCCTTTTTAGGAAATGAATTGTAAGGTTGATGTGTCATGAAAAATTAAATTATTTTTAATTTACCAGCCTTTAAGAGCTCTTTCGTTGGCGAGAACATCCTCATGGCAGTTAAAAGCGCTGGAATGACGTGTTAAAATACAGTTAGAAGTACTAATGGTTTTGTGATGCGAATTTGCATGGAATAATAGTCAGAGGTATCGCTATGTCACGAAGATGGAAATAAACTCGAGATAGTTTGCCAGCTTGATGGGCCATGACTAAAATGTTCATGGATAAGTTTTGTGTGAACTTTGGTAAGTACAAGCAAATATTAGCTCTGGGTATTCCAGTTGTTTATTGATTAATTCTTGTTAATACTTGTTTATTGATAAATATCACAATCTGTCTCAATAAAGGGCACTTATAATAGAGTTCAGAGAGCGCATTCTCATATTTACAAAATCAAAAAATAAATGACGTAATTTTAAAATAATATACAGCAAAATAAAATATCATAATGAGGGAAGAAAATATAAATAATAGTAATAATAAACTAAAAATAAATAAATAAAATAAGAATTAAAATGTTCATAAAAAAAAAGTAATAAAATCAAACATCTTAGACGCAGGTATACCTATTTACACTATTTACAATCGCCCATGGGAACTCCGAACCAGACTTGTCCCCCCACTTGTGGAGGGAAAAGACAGTCACCCATATACGGTTGATGATAATACGAAAGTTTTGTATTCATGTGCAATATGGTATCATGTGTGTTAAATTTGAACTTTCACAAATCGTATTAATTGAATTAAATTGGAAGTTTAACTTATTTAAATGTTAATAAACCAATTATCTTAAAAAGTCCAACGATTCACTCTGGACGAATAGCGTGTTATAAACACGAACCAGAGAAAAAAATTCTTGGATTAATTCCAAGAATGATACCATCATTAATAGGGAAAAAAACGAATAACCATGTGGACAGGCAGAATCAGTAAAGTTGCTGCAGTTCAGATGACCAAAGATCTAAAAGGTCTGTATAGGTATCTCAGGAAAAAAAAAAAAAAAAAAAAATATATATATATATATATATATATATATATATATATATATGTATGTATATGTATATGTATATACTATATAAAGACTTTAGACTTCTTTATCTAAATCGGATATACTCTCTTGTACGTTAACAATACAACATTGTACACCAACACATTCTAAATACATGCAGACTGACAACAGAATATTTCATGACAAACTACAAAGACATATTATTTCACTAATAAAAACAGTGGCCTCTACCTTTGTTGTTGAGAACACAAATTGAAAATGACGCGGATGAGAGATCTGCACTCGTAATCTCTTAAAGTAGATCAATGCCAAGAAGAATTACCGCTAGGCATTGTTCTTCCTCATGTTTTTTTTTTTTAATTTTATTTTTCCTTAGTCAGACTTTTGTACCAGACAATACCTCGGTTGTTAATTTTTTATTTTGTGTTGGGTGAATAAATAAAGTTAAAAAATAAAATAAGTCATTTAGAATGAAAGGACTCCGAAGAAGAAAGAAGAAAAAAACTGGATGCAAAGTGGTCTCAGGAAAGAAGAATGAGACGTATTGAAATGATTAAGCAATACTTGAAAGGACGGAAAATAAAACAGCAATGAAGGATGAACTGAAAATGTTACGTGATGTCTAGCAGACCTCAATGGTGATTTTTAAAAAATAAATAAATAAAAGAAATTTAAGAAATTTGAATCAGTACAACTATAATATAAACGACAAAATGCATGAACGGAGAACTTCTACAGTTGGGAGGAGATGGTAATAGCGCATCTACAAGTACTTAAATGTTTATGTCTTTATGTACAACTTATTGAAAGGTTTAATGTTCAAGTGTTTGTTAAAATTTCAACTCAATTCTGACTCCTTCTCAGATTTCCATATTTGAAAGAAATTACGAAGATCTTCTTACCCGATTACGGCGAAGCCACAAGCATGGGCGGATCTACGGGGGGGAGGTGAGCGCTTTGGGGCTGAAGCCCCTCCCCCCAAAATAGTAAAATATATCCATGATTTATGGAAACAAATATTAAAAATGTATCTCTTAAAGTATTATTGTTCGTGTAATTACATTCAAAAGGACTTTAGAAATCACTTAAACACCATTTCATATAGTTAGTTAGTTTCTTTCTATTTTTCCAAAGTAATTATCGTTATTTTTATGAAAACAAAAAAAGTATCAGCCTCCAAAATTAAATCCTGGATCCGCTATTGGCCACAAGGAAGGTTATGTGTTTGGTATGACAACCTGTAGGTGTCTTACTATTTTTTTGATCGAACGTCTGGACCTAGTTTAAAGTTCAATGTCTCAAATTAATCTGTGAGATTGCGTGAATGTTTTGAACCATTTCGAGCACAAAATACTGACAAATTATTGTACGATATGCGTTTAATTAATCTGTTAAGAAGTATTTAACGATTTTTTGACCGAACGGCTGAATCAAGTGTTAAGGTCGATGGCTCATAATTTTCATTAATTCTTAAAAAATTAAAAGAAAAAAATTACAGAAATAACTTTATAAAATGTCCGGGCATATCTACTTAAATATCTTAGTAGATTGAAATCAACAAATTTTTAAAAATTTTTTCGTAATAGGATTTATTCCAATACACAATATGACTCCTGGCAACTAGATTTCGTCACATGTTCCTATGGATGTCGATGAGCGAAAGAGTCTTGAGTTTCGTTCGGTAGTGAAAATTTCCCAAGTACTAACCCGTTTAAATATTTATAAATCAAATTATCTTACAATCTACTAAGGTGTTTAGTAGATAGTAGATATATAAGGAAGTACATTCCTTTAGTTATTTATATAGTCAGGTTTTTAAAAAAAATAAATTATATTTTATTCCTCAATTATTATTTTTCATATTACAATTAAAAAAAGCATTTGTAATTTCTGGCTGATGGAAAATATTTTCTACATGTTCAGTTTTATAAAATTTGCTAAACATTTTTATGTTTGACAGGAGGAATGACATTCACATGAGTGATCCATGCAAAACCCGTGTAACCTAATGGCAAGGAAGAGAGGAATGAATAAATAAAGTTATTATTCCACTGTTAGAAATTTCATTCGTCTATATATTTAAAATATTAGAATGAAAGTTCTCTCCTACAATACATCCTAACTTTCATAACATTTTGAATCCTTGAGCGTCAAAACCTTCTCGTTTTATTGTAATTATGGTCCCATAATCATAATGTAAGATTATCTTGGATCAAGCTTTTCTCATAATGAGACCATTTCAACCATCCGGATCTTGAATATGCCACCTTAATTTCAACCTCTGGATATCATTACCTTTCCTTAAGTGTCTAAATAAAAAAGTAAATTCCTTCATTAACGCCATAGAAGTAGATATTTATTCCTCCATAAAGGCCGTAAGGCTGCCTCCTGAATGGTGCTTTCCTGAATGATCTAATCCCGGCAACTTAGTAAGCATGCTATATCGATAGTGGTGACTTAAGCCCCTTTATCGATTCCGTCCTCGAACCTTTGTAGTAGCCATTAGTAGTTGGGCCGGCTCTGGCAGTAAAGATGTCCCCGCCACGTCGGATATAATACGACCATCAATATGGTAGTTGTGCCAGTCGGGTCGCTACGAATAGTGCCGTCCACCCAGAGAGTCCAGGCCACCTTGCATATTGAGTGCGGTCGGAGGAATTGTCTTCTTGTCGGTGTATGGCCGTCGTCGATTGTGTCATATCCACACTGCGGGATAGCGAGGTCAATAAGACTGTATTTTGTGGAAATGGATCTAAATGAGTTATCAAAATATAGACAGAAGTTTATCGTTTTAGAACGTGATATTCATTGAGCCATGAGAAATGCTATATATAATAAAGGTAAAACCAAGGAAATTCGTATCACAAATTGTTGGTAGTTATTTTCGCCTCTTCAGGCGGCTTCGGAAATATAATCTGAATCTGAATTTTAAAACATTTAGTCAATTTCCATCTGAAAAATGTATAAAAAAATTTTTAAGAGAAGTTAGATGGGTAGACACCAGTTCATTTACAAATGCATTGGAAAAAAAATTATAACAAGCCAATACTATATTCATATAATAGACAAAACCTACTTGCGTATAGCGCTACCCCGTATTGCACACCTAGTCCAGTACACACAGAATAAAGTCAATCATTCCAGAGAAGAAGAAAATTTGACAACATTATAATATTAAATCGGTAGTGGGGTAGCTCAGTGGTTGGGCACTGAGCTTTCAATGCTGAAGGTCCCAGTTTCGAATCCCGCCTCATGGCAGAAAAATTATTTAATCTGTTCCATTGGCCGTGAGGCGACCCTATGTCGGTAAACCCTCCTGAGGATCATATATAAAGTGGTTACCCTTAGTTAAAATAATTGATTAAAGGAAAAAAATCTGGCAGTTGAGCGTGATCTTGGTCAAATCACTTCATTGCACAACCGTTGGCCTTGAAACAGTACTTTTCCTAAATAGTACTGAGCCCAAGACCCTTCATGGGTTGTAATGGTACAGGCTTTTTTTAATAATGTGAAATCCAAAAAATTAAATATATATAAAATCAAAAATAGTAAGGTTATAAAACTATCTAATGTTACTATTATTTCTATAAACTATTCCACTATATTAATTATTGATAATTAATTTCACTATGTTTAATTTGATTATTCTAAGCCATGTGTATAAAGGAATTAGAACAATGTAAACAACTACTTGGTAAATTAAATTTTAATTTCGGTTGTAACAATTTATTTTTAAGTGGTGTCAAATTTTGGTGCAGCTTATTAGAATTTTTGTATGCTATCATAATTTCCTTTATATTATATTCAATTAATGCTTTTTGAAGGGATTCGGAAAGATTTTTTATATAAGTTAAATATTTGTATGTCGCAAAAAAGTGGACTAACATTCGCTTGGATGTGGTAGATTGTGTTATTATTCAATTTATTAAGGAAATATTATTTATATCTTTATCATAAAACTTTGGTTGCCGTATATCCTGCAATCTTTATTTTATTATTATTTCATCTTGCATTTTATTTATTATTACCTTCCTTAATTCTTCAAATATATCGATCGAGCCATTATTTTGAAGATTATTTTCTCTTTAAGGTTCGAAAAATAAGGGCATTCACAGAAAAGTCAAGAAAAAAAGTCATGACAAAAGGGAAAGTTTATTTGCGCGTAAATAAAAAAACTATTGGATTATACCTTTGATGATTTGAAAGGTTCTAAAGTTCCACAGGAAAAGAAAAAATAATTAACGAAATTGAAATCGAACCATTTTTAGCAAACGCTTGCCAATTGTAATGGTACACGTGGCTTATTAATATAAATGAACCATTGTAATCGCCCGAGGAAAAAAAAAAATGTTCTCATAATGCATCGAATTTACTTTTTTTCACGTTTCATTGCTATTTGTTCACTGACTAATATGCTGTAAGAATCGCATTCGTATTAGTCAGTGAACAAATAGCAATGAAACGTGAAAAAAAGTAAATTCGATGCATTATGAGAACATTTTTTTTTTTCCTCGGGCGATTACAATGGTTCATTTATATTAATAAGCCACGTGTACCATTACAATTTCATATTTTATTTCATATTTTACAATATATATACAATCTATATATATATATATTATATATATATACTATATATATATATATATATATATATATATATATACACAGAGCTCTATACAATAATATATCCACAAATGCGATTCTTACAGCATATTAGTCAGTGAACAAATAGCAATGAAACGTGAAAAAAAGTAAATTCGATGCATTATGAGAACATTTATACATATATATATATATATATATATATATATATATATATATATATATATATATATATATATATACATATTGATGAGTGAGCTAGGTTCCGATATAGGGTTCCATGGAGGAATAATATATGATGGCGACCTTAATCCCTGACCTGAGTATTTCACGGTTCCATCTCTTTTAACGCCTACCCTTGATTTATACCTCAGGTAGGGCGTAAACGTCTGAAGGCCCACCCTTTTACGATCGTGGCCTTCAGATGCTTGCCGTCAATTTGTCATCGCAGCCCGGAGGATCGAGGAAGTGTAGAAGATATTATGTAGAATAGAAATAACTTCCTTCCAGCTCCCAACTTCTTTATGATGCAGAATGCGTCCGTGAAAAAGCATTTATCACAGACCTTCTCAAGCAATAAAAGATGGATGTGTCGAAATATTGAAAAAAATTTCTCCTGAACTACAAAACTTCGAAAAATTGTGAGATCTATTGACCTGTTAAAACTGTGCAACCTTCCATTCCTGCTTTATGATTAATTGCAGACACTCCTTTTTTTTTTTTCTTTTTTACCTAAGAAACGTAGTACCTCGCAATGCCCTTGACATCCTAACCATTACAGAAACTACTATTCAGTACTGCATTGACTTTCACCACATGTACCATTTGTCATATGCAATGACTTTAAATACCAAGTAGGGTAAATTACACTCAAATAAATCAAGTTACTAAAATCTAAAGATGTCACAGTTTATTTTGCTTTAAACGAAAATCTCCGTTCATTAATCTGAGCCAGTTTTGAAAGACTGATTTACAGTAAGATATATTTATATAGCATCGGTTTATTGCGAAAAGTAACATTTCATAATATTAAATTACTAACAACTTTGATGGATATTTCCTCTGAGAAATTAATTAAATTTAATTAATTTCTCACTTCAATAAATAAGCTGAAAAAAAAATAATAAAACCAGTAATGCGGCTGAGTGAGAGCTGCTGTGATCTCTGGGAGGAAATTCTTGACTCGAAGTTTCTCTAAGTGAATGAATTTTTTAAGAATTGTGTAAAAGTATGTTTGTATCTATGTTGATTTTTAATCAGTATATTTTTGTAAATATACGTTAGGTTTTTATTATTTTAGTTATTTTGCTGTTTAATTTATTGTACATATATGTGCTCTCTGAACACTATTATAAATTTACTTTGAGACAGATTGTAATGTGTATCAATAAAAAAGTTCTAAAAATTAATTTATTAATTTTACGGAGATCGAGTTTATGGCACAAACCCGAACACCGAAAAATTAACCTGCCACCCTTATTCAGTTAGCCTCTTTCAATTTAATTTACGAAGAAAAAAAAAACGACAACGCAAATCTATCTATCCTAAGAGGATGTCCACTTTAACAGCTTGGGAGAAAAACAGAAATCAGATGAATATTTAAAATTGGTATAGTAGAGGTTTGCCTTCCATTATTACTGACCTATTTATATTTACAAAATTTTGTAAAATATATTTTACACTTTATATACTATATATTACACTAATTATTTTTTAAAGATAATTTTAAACTATTCTTTTTCTTTTTTTTTTTTTTTTTTAGTCCTTTCGGTGGGATCTAGGTTATTGTTGTGAGAATGCCAGAAAGCCCTCTGGTAACCTTATTAATTTACGTGAGATCTTTATTGTTGCTTAAATCCACGAACTTCTTAGGATAGCCCTGCGCATTCAGAATCCAAATGGTTCACTTGGCCTCAAATGGTACTTTCCCCGGTTTGCGAAATCAGCTCTTTGCACCTGTCGAAACTTTTACTTCATCCGAATAAAAACATGTGGTCAAGAAAAAAATATATTTAAGGTCAATGTACCCGTTATAGACACTGTACTTGTAATTGACGCTTTTCAACTCATTAGCAGACAATAAGATTTATTCTCCCAAAAGAGAGTGCAATCATGACTAGATTTGAAAATTAACCGGGTGAGGAGAGTGATTCTGAACCTCAATGGATTTCATACCTCAATAGTTGATTTTTTAATTAGGCAAGGCAGTCTATGATTATGTTTCATACAGGTTTTTTAAAACTTTTCTTTAGGAAATAAGTTACAATTTTTAACTAATTGATATAACAAACAATTTTTATTAATTGAGCGTTTCAGTTAGCAGAATGACTAACTCCAATTTCAACAGTTTTAGGTTAAGTCTTTTTAGTGATCTTTCTAAATGAAAAATTTATAATATCTATACAGTAATTTTGTTGATTCCAGAGAACGTGGTTGTAGTGTTAAAATACAGAACTAATAAGTGAATAAAAATATAAATTTTTCCATTAGAAATATCACTAAAATTAATAATAACAATATATACCCTGTCTGAATTTGTGTCAGAAAATGATTTCTACAATAATTAATTAATTGACTGAATTACAAAAACAAAAGAAAAAAAATAAAAGACTAAATTTTCTGTCAATTAAACCCATTCGCAATTACCCACCATCAGAACTAATCTTGTGGTTCACATTTTTTTTTTTTTTTTTTTTAAATTTCTTTATTGAGTATTATAACAATCTGTCTGTTCGACATTGGTTATAGTGAGGTATGATGACATTCACACCATATGTACAAAAAAATAAAATAAATAGAACAAAATAATAATCAAAAGTATATACAATAGACAATAAAATAAAATAACCTAAAAAATAAGAAAATTAAAACTAAGGAAAAAAAAAAAATAACATGCATACCTATATACAATCAGGCGAGGGAACTCCAGGAGAACCCTGCGCTACTCTTCCAACCGCGTCACTGGTACTAAAGCCAGCGGAGATTGGTCGAGAGCACTTTAGCCACATACACACATGTCTTGAGTGAAGAATCTGGCCATTGCCAGAACTCCAATTTATATAATTTACAAAAGGTCGCGAGGCCACTGCCGTTTCAACCTTCTTGGAGGATTATAGGGATGGGAGATGCTTGATAGGGATTGTGCAAGAGGATTTGGGTGGTAAGTAAGGTTCTGGTGAAATTTGGAGAACTTTTCTGGGATAAGGTCTAGGACAAATGGGATGTTAAGGTCATGATGTAGGGTTTTGTTGGATACATAGAAAGGAGCATCGACTATTGTTCGAAGGACTTTAGACTGGAAGGATTGGATGCGCTTGATGTTAGAAAATTTTGCTGATCCCCACAGTTCTAGTCCGTAAGTCCAAATAGGTTTCAGTATTGTCTTGTAGATCAGTAGCTTGTTTTCAATGGAAAGTTTAGATTTTCTGCTTAGTAGTCGGTATAGTTGGTCGTATCGTCGCTTGAGTTCTTGTCTTTTGAGTCTAGTATGCGGGTTCCAAGTTAGTCTTCGGTCTAAATGAAAGCCAAGATACCGGACTGTGTCTGAATAAGGAAGCTGGATGGAATTAAAGAGTACTGGTGGACAGGAATTGCGTCGGAGTGTAAAAGTAATATGTTGGCATTTAGATTCATTAACTTTAATACGCCAGTTATTACACCAGTACTCAATCAAGGTGAGATGACTTTGGAGATTTAAGGATGCTATTTCGGGATCAGAGTTGGATGATAAGATTGCGGTGTCGTCAGCGAATGTTGCAAGAAAAGTATCGGGATGAACAGGGATGTCAGCAGTAAAGAGGATGTAAAGCACGGGACCCAAGACGCTGCCTTGGGGAACACCGGCTTTAACGGAGTAGATATTGGAAAATTCTGTTCCACAGCGAACTCGAAAGGAGCGGTCAGAGAGGTAGGATCGGAGGACTAGGTACAAGGACTGAGGTAAATGGATTTTAAGCTTGGAGAGCAGTCCGGAGTGCCATACCCGGTCAAATGCCTGTGCAATGTCCAGAAAGGCACCCGAACAGTATTCCTTGTTTTCTAGGGCTGAGGAAATATGATCAACAACTCGGAGTCCTTGTTGAACAGTAGAATGTTGAGAGCGAAAACCAAACTGATGGGAAGGGATATTTTGGGATTCTATAATGGGTAGGATTCGTTTCAAAAGGATCTTTTCAAAAATTTTTGAAAGGATTGGGAGTAGGCTGATTGGTCTATAGGATGTTGAGCTATTGAGAGGTTTTCCTGGTTTTGGGAAAAGGATAATAGTGGAGTGTTTCCATAACAGAGGGAGGGAAGTGGGTGGTGCGTAGGATACAATTGTAGATATATGTAAGGAATATGACTGCTTTGGATGGAAGTTGTCGAAGGATTTGAGGTGTAAGGAGATCATGTCCAGGAGCTTTACGGAGGATTAGTTTTTTTAATTGAAATTTTACTTCGGAAGGATGAATAGCTTTTGGGGGCAAGGAAAGTGGGATTGGTGATGTAAGGAGTTCTTCTACTGTTACGGTGTGGGCAGGATGGGATTCCGGATGTGAAATAAATGTATTGGATAGGTGAATGGCGAACTCCTCAGCTTTATCTTCGTCAAATGCTGCCCAGGAGCCATCACCTCGTCGGAGAGGATGGGAAATGCGGTGAGGATTTAGGATTTTTGTTGTGGTTTTCCAAAGGGTATTGTCGCGAGAAGAGAGGGAGGATAGGTAGGAGTTGAAGGATTGTGATCTGAAGGTGGCTAATTCCAGTTTTAATTGTTTGCAGTAGTAATTATAGGAGCAGCGGTCGGTAGGATGTCGGGTTCGTTGCCATAATAATCTGGCACGGCGTTTGGTGCGGATTAGGTTAAGGAGGTGTTGGGGTAGAATGGTCTTTATAGGAATTCTGGAGGAGTCTTTTGGAAAGGAGGCAGTCCAGGCGGCTTGTTGGATTGTGGTAGTAAAGGAATTTACGGCACTATCAAGGTCATCGGGAGTTTTGAGGGATATGTTGAGATCAATATTATCGGAGATTATTTGGCGGAAAAGGTCCCAGTTTACTGGGCCCCTAATGAATGACGGTGGAGAAGGTTTGGGAACAGGTTCAAGTGAAACATTAAGGATTAGAGGACTATGGTCAGAGGAAAGTTCATTTAGACGTGTAATGGAACAATTGAGGGGACTTAAGCCGCTGTGGATAAAGAAATCAAGAAGATCAGGATTACGGTTGGGATCTGTGGGCCAGTAGGTAGGAGAGTTGGGGGAAAGGAGGTGAAAACGTTGGGAATTGAGTGCAGACAGCAGGGTTCGGCCACGAGAATTCGTGGTTCTGGAACCCCATTGTTGGTGCTTGGCATTTAGGTCTGCACCCAAGATGAAGTGATGTCCTAAGGAGTCGAGGAGAGAACTGAATTGGGCATTGGATATGGATCGGTTAGGAGGGCAATACGCTGATGCAAGAGTGACCGGAAAGGAGAAGGTTTTTATCACGATAGCGGTGGACTGTAGGAAATCATGTATTGGTAATGGGAGTACGTGATGGGAGAGGGATTGGTGTACAATTACAGCAGTACCGGCATGTGCTTTTCCGTCAGGGTGGTCAGTACGATATGTCAGGTATTGTGGTATATTGAAGTGCTGTTTAGTGGTTAGTCGAGTTTCAGTAATTAGTGCCACATCAATGTTCTTGTCAAGTAGTAAAGTAGATAGTTCGTCTGTATGATTTCTAACACCATTCGCATTCCAAAGGAGAATGGATATGGGTTTAGGGATGTGAGTCATTTAAGGATTTTTCAAAGGAGGGATGAGGTGAGATACGAGATTCGTGAGGAGTGATATGAGTGGAGTAACAAGGGATTTGAAATCGGTGAGGAAAGATGCTAACAAACTTGTGAGATCTGTTGCATTTGAAGGAGGAGGAATATGAGGAATTTGTTGTTGGTGGTTAGGTATATTAGGATGAAGAGGATTTTGAGGTTGGGTTTGAGGTTGTTGTTGTGGCAGGGCTTGACATTTATCGGTTAAAGTCTTACCTCTAAGTAGTTGGGAGAATGATACATCATTGTTTACAATTCTGGAAGGCTCTCTCTCTCTTCTTGTTCTTAGTGCTTCATCTTGAATCCGGTTTTTCTGGTGTCTGGTTTTGAGATTCTTGTAAATTTGGCAGCCTTTGTAGTTGGCCGGGTGTCCCTCCAAGCATAGGGCACATACTGCTGGATCTTGTATAGGTTTGGTGCACTCTACAGATTTGTGCTGTTCACCGCACTTCACGCAACGCGGCAGATGGTGGCAATATGTCTTCGTGTGGCCATAGGTCTGACAATTATGGCACTGCACGATGTCTCTCTTGGGATATGGCTTCTCAACTTTCACCATTGTATAGTATATTCTTGTGATATCATATATTTTTTCGATACCTGGTGATGGCTCCAAGTCCACGAAAAACAATGGTAGTGGGATCCTATTTCGTAATCCTGGCTGCTCCCTGTCCTCCTTCAAAACGTTTGTTACCTGGCGTACATTGAAACCAAGCGTCGTTAGTTCTTCTTTAATAACTTCAGTGGGGGTTGAGGAATGTAAATTTCTTATCACCACTCGTAAAGCTCTTTCCTGCCTCAGCTGGTAAGTGTGAAAATTCGCATTTGTTTCTGATAAGTACTTCACTATTTTTCGGTAGGCTTCTGCAGAATCAGGTGTTATCTTGGTGTCATTGGTCCTGTTAAGGCATGAATAACTGCCAGAGCAGATTTTATTTAGTTGGGTGCAGAACATCTGGAAATTTTTTATATTTTTCACAAATATCGGAGGAGGCTTTGGTTCTCTGGGTATTGCTGCAGACTCCATTACTTCTTTGTCATTTTGAAGCACTTGGTAGGGGTTTGGAGTTAAGAAAGGTGATTCTTCAATCGGTTCTTGTGCAGACGTACCTGGTTGGGGCTGAGGTTCTGGTTCTGAAGTGTTCATTTTGGTCACTGGAGGTATTTCTCGTAGGCAGCGACGAGTCCTTTGTTTGGCTGGTGAGCTAACTCCGTCTGACCGAGACCTCTTGGGCACCTTACTGGTCATCACTTGCTGATCATACCGCATATCATAAGAGAAAAATAAATAAATAAATAAAAAAAAAGAAAAAAAAATTTTTTTTTTTTTTTTTTTTTCTTAAAAAAACAAAAAAAAAAGATGCCAACAGTAAATATCAACTGCTCTGATATACACTTTAACTGTATCACGTGAATAATCAGAGAGATTCCGCTATAAAATTGGTAAAAACTGAGAGAGGGTTCACATTAATGTTGAAAATTTCTCTTAAAGTGTCTATTACCGTTACTCCCTTTTTTTATATTGCTTTAGTTAAAATATAATGTTAATATATAAAAAAAAATTATATTGTTTCTATGTACTATGAATTTAATTTTATATGTTTTCATTTAATAAATAAATTTTTTTTAATGGCGTTTCACGTTGTTTTTAGAGATTTTCAATTTTTTTTCTTTTTACAAAAGACAAAACCTCGGCTACAAAAGGTACCTTTTAGATAAGAGAAGACTATTTTTATTGGGGTTTTCGACCCTATAAAATTCTCCCCTCCAAATCGGAGGCCTTTTAAAAAGAAAGGTAGACAATCTGGCATGTAACTTTTTCAAAGTTCACGAATGGTTACTTAAGAAACACTGCAATGACCCCATCCTGATTCGGTGACGTCCTGCTATGCCATCGCCAAATAGGAATTACGAGTCCCTCATACTTAATTTATTTTTTTTGTAAGGGGAGGCGTCTCCGGAATACCTCAGCTCTATCATGGCTACTGAAGTAAAAAGAGAAACCGACAAAAAAAAAAATTAAAGAAAAGGAAGAGGAACACAAGGAGTTACCACGCGGCCTTTCAGTTCCATTCTATAAAGAGAAATAAAATTAATAGAGAAAAAAAAAACACTTTATTTATAGAATACTAAGGCATAAGCTTATGTTTTTCTTATAAAATGCTTTAAATGATTATGATAATGTTGTACATAATGGCTATATTATCCTCGAGTGGCGTAGGTCCACAAAAGGCCGACAGAGGCTACTAGACTAGGACTAAATTACATTCTTTACATGAAAGGGTTATCTTCCCACATATTTTATGCCCGCCAGTCAGGAGAACACTGGCCTTCTATCCTTCTTAGGTCAGGACTCTGATAAAATTCTGATGGACAATAAAATTCAACTCGTTTTTTATCATTAGTTTATTATAGGACGGAAAGACTTTCATCTATTGATTTCTGAAAAAAATATAGAATAGAAAAATAACTTTGTTCTGAGACAAACTCCGTTAAGAATAACAAAGTAGTAAAGAAATGGAAAGGATTACTTCCGGTCAAAAGATCTGTTATATCTAAAAAGTATAAAAAATACAGAAGAATTTGTGACAAAATGTATTCTTTAATAATAGAAAAGAAAAAAAATTAAATTGCTTTAATTAATAAAAAAAAATTATCAAACAAAAGTATAATACAAGACAAATGATAATTATAACATAACTACTACTATAAACATGAATGATTTTAATTTTTTTATGTAGGCATCCTTAAATGTAATTTAGTTGAAACGAAATTGTTAAAAGTTACATTACATTTATATGGATTGTTACTGTGGCCTAACGGCATTTTTTGCATCGTTCATTGTTCATCGTTCTTATAATCTCGTTATTAAAATATAAAAGAATTTCAATAAAATCGGTTCTGTTTTGGACATCCGTAACATTAAAATAATACTTAAAATTAATTTGTAATATAAATATGAAACAAGACACCATAAATTATTTGAAAAAATAATAACGGTTACGACTAACAGTTATTTTTACTTTTATTAATTGGCGATTGATATAGACAGTTATCTCCGCTACTATGACCTAATCTTTAGCTATATACTGCAAGAGTGTGTGCCCAGCTCTAAGCAGAACACTGAATTAAATTTATTTCATCTAAATGGGAATCCATGCAATAATTCATATTAACATAAAATAAAATAAATTATAAACAATACAATTTTTACTTTCACTTCTCCTTTGTCTGATAATATTTATTTATGCTTAGAAGAGGGTGGTGAGTGAAAGTCGTGTGATGCGCGCACCAGATTTCTATCATTAGATGCCGCAGTTTCTCAAGTTAATTCTATTGATTTCCCAAGTTTTCGCTATTTAATTTAATTTAGCTGTTAATTAATTCTAGCACTAGATTAATAAATATTGCCAAAAGATGTCTTGGAGGCCGTGACTCCCCAACTATGGTTATTGGATTCAGCACATCCGTGTTGTCCTTCTTCATTGTGAAGGCAGTTAGTATACGGCGTCCATTGCCAAACATGAGCCTACTCAATCCTAAAGTAAAAGATTAATACTACACATACATTCTCCCAAGAATATCCTAACGTGGTTGTAAAATCAAAAAGTTTCAGGTGCACCCTAAGAACTTATTCAGCAACATTTTGTTTTATACAGTTAATAGTCCAATGAAATTTGTAGATGAATTACGACAGACTTAACAATTAGTTTCTTCTTTAATTAATGTATCACTGAAGAAATACATTAGAAATTTAGGGGTTATCTTGGATTCTAACTATTCTATTAATAATGGTATGCTGGAATGGTTTAAATAAAAGATTAGTAATATGTATTACGCCACCAGCTAATGCAAAAGAAGATTCCTCCAACGTCACTTTATCTTTTCTTTTAGTATGTTCTTGTTTCCTCAATAAGGTGAATCAATGATGTTTCATTGTATTAATATATTATAAAATATTACATCAACTGATACATTATCACTAGTTTTAACCTCTTCTTCTTCTATGGATTCTCCTCAGCCCCACTCTTCGGATGGTTCTATTCCTGGCCAGCGCGCTTCCGTGTTCATTTTCTCAAGAAGGCTCCTTGTTTACCCTGGGCTCCGTGCATTCCTTCTGTCACGCTGCAGATCTTTATCTACAAGGTCCCGGCAACATACTAATCCTTTTTTTAAAGCCTAATGGCGTCGATAAGGTTTTACTAATAAGCCTCACAAAGCCCTAATACTTGTTTATGAACTCGGTATCCTCCAAGTCCGACGTGAGGGAATCTGTTTTATGTTGTTGTACATTTAGTATCAGATTTACATTTTGCATTACCCATCTAAAGGACGAAATAAAGAGTGACTTTTATCATTTGCAATTTAAAAGTTTCAGGAGCTTCATTCTACGAATTTATTTATCATTTTACTGGTTGTTTTGTAATCATTTGAAAATATACCCCGCAGTTTGATCGCTGCTATTTTTGGTATACACGTGTCGCACATAGAACATATGTGTACAAATAAAATGTATGCGGAAAAATAAAAGGACCAATCACAACAAATAAACTAACTTGACAGAAAGTTTTTTCAGAGTTTGAACACTTTTTTTTTTTGTATTATAATTGCATATATATATATATACATATATTTGCTGAATGGGTGCATTGTGTGACAGTGATGAATTCCTGAGGTTTGTTCGGTGTTTATAATTTTTTATGTAGGTCACCGTTGTTATGACTTTTAAAAAAATCTCGTTGATTTTCATAGGAAGGATATTTCATTATTACATGCTGGAAGTTTTCTTTCTAGTTACACTTATCACATTCAGAAGAATTTTTAATTTCAATACATAAGACATGATCTGATATAAGTCAAGAAAATTTTTTTTTGCGGTTTATTTGACTGATAAAATATGCCTGTGAAAAACTTCTGATGACAGTGGTACCATATTTTTTTTAATCAACAAAAAGTAATCTGTGTATGGCAAAATTGTGATTTATCAGCTGGCCGGGCAACACTTGTATGCGCAATCTTTACCACACTCGGTCATTCCGCCCTGAATAGCAAGGGTACCCACTAGGGGGTTTCATGGCACAAATTTTCGTGGGGAACATATTTTGACGGAGTTTGGAATTTTTGATGAGGGGGGAGGGCTCATGTCGAAAGAATTATGAATTTTCGTCGAGAAAAGTTTCAAACCAGGAAACAAGGGGGAAAATATGGACCAGATCACATATAATTGTATAGAAGGAGCGGCACACAGTGAGACGAGTAAGGGATAAAATAATAATTTTTTTATGTTGAAATATTCAATGAAAACAGTAAAAAAATGTATATTGTGCCAATTCAAAATATTCTCGGTAACTCCGTCAACAACACAAGGTATCAATAAAACAGTTTATCTATTTTTTTGGGTTCTAAAAAAAACAAAAAAAGATTTAGACAGATTCAAATAGATGTCGCGAGTTTTCTCTTACTCGTCTCGCTGCACGGTGTGGTGGACGGGTGGGCTAATGTGTGTGCACTGCACCACGCGTTGCCCGACAACCTGATAACCATAGTTTAGATGGAAAAATATTACAAGTACAAATCCCAGTACCCGATGGGAATTTTAACTCCATAATTTCCCCGCCCTCCGGGAAATTAAAATTAAATTAAAAGGCAAGGAAGGGGAGAACAAAACAAAAAAAAACTTGTAATTGTATTTGATTTATGATTTTTGTAACTCTATTTTGGCAAGCACTGTTTTAAAGAAAATAGCTTAAAAAGATTTCTTGGAGGGGGGGGGGGGGTTAGTTCTTGCGTCATCGACCTTGGGGGAGGATGGGCACTGCTGCTGAAACGTTCTGAATCGAATGTGCATTATAATTGTGAAGTAAACCATAACATGAAAATTCAGAAGTTTCTTTTATTTTTATAAGCCTGTTCTATAGTACCTCCTCTCCGATCTCTGAACCTAAATCTCTTAATAGTTTTAAACCTAGCAATTATTTTTTTATTCGGTGAGAAAAGCTATTCAGAGTTGACTAAAAAGCAAAAGAACACTCGCCTTACTATTAGGTCTCTCTTCCTCTCTATATATACACAATTACAGACAATTCTCTTAACAAACAAAATATCTATACGTTAATAGACAGCTCAATATTCAGCAGGCCCAGGTAATGACCATGATAGACCCGGAACCGGATGGGACATGGCCCGCTGCTGTCTGAATTTCTTAGCGGGATTGGGGAGGAGGAGGGAGGGGGGGGGGGAGGGTAGAAGAAAGGAAGATGACAATTCTTCAGAATTCACAATCATCTAAGTCAGATTGGTTGTGAGGATCACGTCCTTCGATATTATACCGTCGCTGTTTTCGTATGTTTATAGATCTCCTGTGCTCGTCGGGGTGTCCAGGCTATTCCTGACACGACAGCCACGAGGTGATTCAACAGCCACGAGAACTGGTCGGGCCGCAGGGACATTAAGAGCTGGTTCTTTATTGAAGAGACGACGTAGCCTTCTTCAATACCGTATTTCTCAACAAAAAAAAAAAAAGGATTTAATAGAAAACAAAGAAGAAATAAAAACTGGGACTTAATGATGGCTTAGAAATCATTTAAAATTTATTGGTATTCAAGAAGTGAGTTCATTGCAAATTCCTGTTATAATTGAAGTTTCATGGAAAGAAACTTTCTTCGTCCTAAGGGAAGGTTGTTAGATAACTTACTTTCCAATATGAAATGGCATTTATATTTGTATCCTAATCCATATATATATATATATATATATATATATATATATATATATATATATATATATATATATATATATATATATAACATAATAAGAAGTAATGTTTTTACAATAATATTTTATATTCATCAAATGGATATAATATTGTAAAGCGAAATGGACTAGATAAGAAACCTTTCCCTTTTGCCCCCCTCCCCCAACCTAAGGAATACGCTTACGCATCGCTACTATTAGTACAAAAGGACGTATGTAAAAATATTCCATTTTTTATTCTAATTGCGCTAAAGGTGACATTTTGTAATCTACAACTGCTATTAGTAGCCTGCTACTATGGAAAATAACAGAGGGAAATAAAATATGAAATTATCCTAATAAATCATACATAAATAATAAGTTTTTATGCTCTATTGTAAAAAAAACTCAATTTTTAAATAAAACCATTTGCACTAACAAAAGCGATCTGATTTTATACCGCTTTCAGGTTTTAATCCTAGGTTTCTAATCTATTCAACAGTACCTTGTATTACACTATTAAATAATACTGTAAGGCAAGATATTTAAGATTTCGACGCAGGCTATTTGAAATTTTCTACGATTTTAAGGTGCGTTTAAACATTTCACAAAATATGAGAAGCACCATTATCTAATTTAACTAATAGTGACATTAGCTCTGTGCCTAAATTTTTTTATATCTCTTGTTACTGACAGCATATGGAAAATATCATAACAAGAAACAAAACCACTAGCACAGGAAAAAAATCATTTGTATATTCGTTTTTCCATAGTTTATGAAATTTCTAACTGTACCTTTAAGTTCTTACATTTGATAAAATTACATAAAAAATGTATGTAAAATTTAATTAAATAATTTATTTATGCTGAAGTAACTGTGCCTATTATAGTTCTGACCTATTCCAAAAATAAAATCTATGTAGGTTTCTTTACAGAAATCTTTTAAGTGTTTCTTAGGTACGTAACCAGATACACTTATCATAAAATTTATGTTGATACATCGAATTTTTTTTTTTTATGATGAATAAAATAAAATAAAAATTAAATATATTGACTTATTACATGACTCGAGAGTATATATTTCTTGAAGAGTTGTGAATGAGGATCTTCTTAGTTCCTGCGTAATAGAAGATCCAGAAAGAATCATTCATAGTCCGTAGACCACCGCCAAAGGAATACCAAGGAGTCTTCAACAGGTGTTTATAATAAAAAAAACCAAAGGAACCCTTGCATTGTCAACCCGTGGCGGGTACTTCAAGAACTAGAATTGAGTTTCAAGGCGATACATCGATCACACCTTATGTTTTATAATCGACTCTTGGCTAAGAAATGTTAAACACTACCTAGAATTTTACTATAAGATATGGCATACACGCCACGCGGCCGTAGTTTCATAATAAAGCGATTAATACTGCTGACTAGCGATAATTCAACAAGTTAGAAAGTGGGTTTAAACATAGTTTAAGCAAACCATTGTTAGTATAACAAATGCATTTTAATACAATTTATTTATTTGGAAACCAGTCGGAAGGCTCGTTTGTTAATACCAAAACAGCTCGAGGTTAAACTTGTATCAATTCATTCCTACACCATCCAGATCCGATAGCATTAAATAGTTTTGATAGTAAAAGTAGTCTCCATTAATTCTTTAAGTTTTGAAAAATATATAGTTTTGCTGTGCTCATTCTGATAAAAAATAAAAGCTAAACCCAACTTACATTCAGCAGAAACAATTTTTTTAATACTTATAAACTTTATAGATAATTAATTGAAGCAGTGAACTTAAATTTTAATGCTTTGAAGTACTAAATATTTTTAGTTCACCAAGCTAAAATATAATTAGTTTTTCATTTATTTTCTACGAAAATTCTGCCTAATATTTCTAGAAACGATTATATCCCATTCAATAATATAAAAGTAGACTTTCCATTTTTCGATTTTGACCTTTATTTTTTTAATTTCTATTCACACTTAAGTGGTATGTTTTAAGGTAAATTTAACAACAATAAAAAATGTTGATAGTTATTTATTGTACGTTTCGGGGAATCTCTGTCCTCCTCTTCAGCATTACTTTATTCCCCTAAAAAATATTATATTTTTGTGATACCGGATTTTTTTTCAGGGGGGAGGGGTATAAAATTTTGCTGGAAGAATGGGACAGAGGTACACCCATACGTACAATGAATAACCATCAAACCATTATTTTGATTAATATTAAACTGACCTTAAGGCATACACTAAAGTGTAAATAGAAATTAAAGTAGACATTATTTACTATATAAATTTAAATATATAAGCTTTTCATTACTCTCCATTAACTTCTACAACCTTATATGGTAGATACTAATTTTTCTAAAATCTTTAGCATTCCATTTTCGGAACTTTCGGAAAATAATACTACCAACCTTTAATTATTTATTTATTTTAATTTTAATATTTATTTATTTTTAATAAATAAAATTGAAGGTACTACCGAGCAAGAGATTTTGAAAATTCGCTATTGTATGCTGCCACACTGTCAGATTATTTCAATATATCAATTTATTAAAATTTATGGTTTTATGATACTAATGAAATAATTTTTCTATAAAGAGGCAATGTCCATTTCCACCAATACAATGATATATTTATTATATAATAAGTGCACACTGTTTTTTCCCCAGGATGATTATCGGAGTTCACAATTGAGGAATTATTGTACCTAGGTAGTAACACCAAGTTTATCATTAGGAAATTTACTTAGCTTCCCGAGGATAACTTGATCACGAATTCCTTCTTAAATATTTTTTTTTTTTACTATTTACAGTCGTCCATAAAATAAAATTACTCCTTGAGAAATTTATTATAAATCCTCAGGGACATAATCCTTCCATTATCCTTTAATAGCGAAGCGTTCTAGAGGAACTCTTGGACACTTTCACTTTATACTGAGCTGTATTTAATATAAATACTTGCAGTATTATTGGGATATTACATTAAAATAATATAGAAGAAAAAATTAAGACTTACGTTACCTTTTTTAAGTGTGATTTTGAAAAAAGGTGAAACCAAACGAAAGAAAGATTTCTAGCAATCTTCAGTGTTCGGTTGATTGATGATGTCATAGTCACATATTGTGTAATAAAGATAGAAAAAACGAATTTTAAGAACTACAATCATCAAAACTAGGTCGAAAATAATATTGAGTGAAAGTGGAACAAGGCTGTCAAATTTACTCCTTTCTTGAAGAAAGGCTCATGATGAACTAGTATTTTAGCTGCAGAAGTTTTTTTTAGATATACTGAAAAAGGATAGGCTACAAGATTACTGAGGGATATGGAAGAAAAGCAATATATTATTAAGAGCAAGTTATCGTATGAACAGGAAACGACCGAGGGTAACAATTTAAAAATAAATTATGTAGAAAAATATTACAACTGAAATTATGTTTAAAATGGTCAACGGCAAAATTTAAAATGCACTGACTAAACCATTATCACACAAATATTAAGTTTGTACAGAAACATCGAAAATGTAACTAAAACTTAGTTGAGATTAGTGTTGCCCAAAATGGGTCTTGGTCTTGCAATTATCAAGACCAAGACCAAGGCTGGTAAAAAAAAAATAGATTTTTTGAATTGAGACAAAATAGTTAATAATACTTGACAATTTTAGTTACTATATGTAAAGAATTGGTATAACCAATATACTTTTGCATTTAAATATTCTAATTTTTCATTCAGACTTAGTTAGATTTCTCCTATCTAAAAAAATACAGTAATATCTCTCTAGTAATAAGCTAATAGGTAACTGCAAGATTGTTACGAGAGTCTTGCGCAAGACCAAAACAGAGTTGGCAAGACCAAGACTTGTCTCGGTCACACATTTTGGCAACACTAGTTGAGATCCAAAGTAAAGAATGATCATACGTTCAGCATGTCACCCCAAAATGCACAAATTCTATTTTTTCGGTGACTGTTTAATATCAATATCAAACTAAAGTTATGTTGTGTCCTCTATTCTCAAATAAATTTGTTTTGCTTAAAAAGTATTATTCTTCAGCTAGATTGGATTTCTGGTTCATAATGTGGTCCATTAAAAGTCAACATTTTATAGAATTATTTTAAGTAATATATTTCGAAGTAAATTTCATCATAATTCAATTTATCTTATTTTACTGACTGAATCGAGGTCAAAAATACCAAAAAGCAGAAACAAAACAAATATTTTTACCCATGCTTAAAAAAAAGAAGTAATCGTTCAAATTATACCTTGGGGAGGTATTCCCGTTCCCGCTAGTTTCGTTTCTGGTTCGTTTTTAATTTTTAAAATTTTTGCAACAGTTGTATTTCCAAAAATTTTTTAACAGTTGTATTTCCAAAAGTTTTTGAAACAGTTGTATTTCCAAAAGTTTTTGAAACGGTTGAAATTCCAAAAGTTTTTTACACAGTTTAAATTCCAAAAGTTTTTGAATCAGTTGTATTTTAAAAGTTTTTGAAATAGTCCTGAGCCAGCAGAAAATTGCTCCAACTGCTTCGTGGTAGATACGCCACTGAACGTTTGAGAATTTCAAAACATAAGAAATAATTTTACTTTTCCTATTGTTCAAAGATCATTTTATTGTCGCTTCATTTTTATTAAAATCTATGCATAATAAACTATAAAATTAAATAAATATAGGTGGATGATTTATTTTTTTTAAAAATATTTCTTTGAATGATGTTGGTGGTTTAATCATAAGCCTTTCGCACTTTTTCATTCACTTTTTTAAATAATTTAATAATCCTTAACAGTGCGGTTAAGGGTTATTTCAATAGATTTATAAAGCTTAAGTAAAATATTTCCACTGAATTTCCAGATCAATTTTGTTGTCAGGCAGACATCGTTTGTGTCAGACTGGGTAAAGGATATGTTTCGAAGGCTATGTTTTATTTTTCGGACTTCTACCAGTGTATTTTTTTTTTCTCATTATTCTCAAAAAAATGGGTTTGCGTGTCTTGGAGACACTAGAGTCATCGCCATAGGACCACCAAGGTATAACTGCCAGATATATCGCATTCCGGGAGTCAAAGTATCCAAAATTGACCAAAAAGTAGTCCTGTTGATCCGGTTCTGGGAGGAAGTTTAATACAGTCCATTAGCGAGTTAGAACCCGGCTCTTGATGGCGTCTTCATGCTTTAGGGTCGGATCTTCCAATTCCAGAGATAAAGAAATAAATTGAAAAGCGATTTTTTTTATGAAAATAATCGGATATGTCGAATAAAAAAAATAATGAAATATTACTATCCACGAAATAAGAAATAAGATAATTTATTCCTTCATGTCTTCTTTGATGCTATCACCAATTAAAAAAAAAAAGAACTTTGCATCTTCTATTTGAAAATTAATGATAAAGAAATCAGGATATTTCTTAAATTAAGAATGAAGGTTCTAATCGGGCATCACCGCTAACCTTTCAAATTCCTTTTATTATAAACCCGAAATTTTGTTATTGGTTGGAAAAAAAAATGTGATAAATAATAATAAACTCTGAAAATTTTTTATTTACTTATTTATTTATTATGTTCTTTATTGACTTGTTGATTTACACATTGTATATTCTATGGATAATTTGAATTTTAAGGATTGGTTATGTGAAGAATTCCATGATTTTGTGAAGCCCCACAATTCCTTTCATGTTCAAATGAAATGGATTGATAATGGCAGAGTATGTGAGCTTAGATAAAAAAAAAAATAAAATATATGTATTTTGTTCTGTAACTTTCTGTTATTCTCAGGGAACCCCATCCCAGAATTAAGTTATTTTTCTACTCTCTCTCTCTCTCTCTCTCTCTCTCTCTATATATATATATATATATATATATATATATATATGTGTGTGTGTGTGTGTGTGTGTGTGTGTGTGTGTGTGTGTGTACACATTAATTTTCACGTACTCCAAATTACTTCAGGTTTATGTTCGCCGATTTTTTATTTAGATAAATCTAATTTTCTTTTTCGAGTTTTCGTGCTTGGGTTATATTATTTATAATCAAATGATTTTAATGAATTATTGTTCCAATGTATTCAGCTGAATTCTTAGAAACTAGTCCAAGGTTATGGCATAAAAAAAAAAATATTTCAGCGTCATTTACTCTCTTTCATTTTTTTTTCTACCAGATTGCAACACGTGCAGGAAATGCCCAGCAGATGGAATAATTTTTCTAACGGACAGTGATATTCCGCATTCTTGGAAGACAAGACTACCCGTAATTAATTCAACTCCTTCCGAATAGATACCATCTCCGATGAGACCCGACTATAGCCGAAGACATGCGAACAAGAGCACACGCCTCTGTACCGCGGCACCCTGACTGACATCCACGTTCCCCGGTCGTTATTCCATTTAGTCAATTGTGCTCTGACATTCTGCATCAATCGTTGTGCAGTTGCCAGACATTGACCTGGCTGGTCTTCCTTGGCCTTGCCTTACATAATGGATCATGGCTCTCAATTCGAATAAGACTTTTATAAAAGACGAAAAAATAAAAAAATAAAAATCTATTCAACTTCTCTTTATCATCATTATTATATCAGTCAATTATTACGACGTCGAAAATGTTCGTTGAAATTAATACGAATGTTCATAAAAAAGCAGATGATGAGTTCATTAATGCAGTATTGAATCATTTTAGGAATAAAGTCAAAGCAGTAAAAAAAAAAATAAATTAATTTGTGTACTTTAGCCCACAGGGTAAATTATAAACAGGATGAAACGTTGAACAATTACCTCGCTTGCTGTATGCAGGTCAGATTTTTAGTTTTGAGATATTTTAATCCATATATTCCATAAAACTGGTTATCATTTTGTTTTCGACACTATTTTCTCCCTTTTCGCCTCTCTAACACGGTGTCGCGTTAAGATACAATATTGAATAATAGTCCGTTACAGAGAAGATGAAATGCTGAACAATTCTCTTTCTTGCAGTATGCAGGTCAGATTTTTAGTTTTTGAGATATTATAATCCATATACGAAAAAACTTCAATTAGCCGACTTTATACGAGCGTTACGCATCCGATATCTGACGACTCGTGAACGGCTGATGAAGTGGTTGTTTTGAGCAGACATCTGAACAACAAACCAACATCTTTTTAACAAACATTTTTTTTTTTAAATAAAAAATAAAAATTACACAAAATTTTCCGTAGTGTATTTTCTGTCGTCAGGACCAGTGTTCTCTCCCCTCTCCCCAATTTCTAGTCCAGTAAATTATTATTGAATAAACAGCTTCATTGTGTATTTTTGATATAGATTAACTTTCAATTAATTAATAGATTAAAAAAATTGTATGAATTCCGTCTTTATTTATCGATATAAAAACAATGTAATGGCAACACTGAAAAAAACCTATTATAATGTAGTTACAACAAGCGCACAATTTCCTGATTTAATAAAATAAAAAATGTTCAAAGTTGTTAATTAGTTAATGTTATGAAAGTCACTTAATGACTTATTGAAATAAATAATTATTTTATGGACCACTTATGGTTTTTATTTATTAATTATCTATATGTTGATGGAATTATGATTTATAGTGATAATCTCATATGTAATTCTTCTTTCTCTTTTCCTCCTTGCATTATTTATTATACTTCGTATATTTTGTTATTTTTTATTTAATTTTTTAACAATGATCAGTTTAGATCTCCATGGTCACTAATGTTTTATTGTTTTGTGTATATACAGAATAATATATCGGTAAATTAAGCATTCTTTATTCTAAAATTGTTAAATAGTGTTTTAAATGAATCGTCTTCAGCGCTAAGACATTCATTCGGTAATTTATTTATTTTTTTACGATGCTGAATATAATTACAAGAAGTTAAGTAGAGCATAAATCGGTATTAACTATATTCTAGTTTATATTTAGTACGTGATGTGAATACTTTACAGTTTTGTAATAAGCGTTAAGTGCCCTTCGGTGCATTCAGTGTCAACGACTGGTTTTAGAAAACCAACAAGAACGTGAACAATTTTCATTATTTAAACCATAAAATAATTGCATATCCTAGCGTAGCTAATGAAACTGAACCAGTAGAATATATATTTTAATTACCAATAAAATATGATTCGCTGCAATCCTATTTATAGTTATTGATGTAACATGTATTAGTAAGACTTATAGCTTGGTATCACAGTTTTTATTATATAGTATTTCTTAAAGATTATTTTTTTTTTAGGTCTCCAAAATCACTTTACAATTTTATTTCGAGTAAAAATCTGGTTGTACAATCGTGGTCATAGACATTGCATCACCTTTTTAGTTTGATTCTTATGTTAATATCGTTGATTCCATTGAATGTTTTTCCTTACTTTATTTAGGTTTCAAGAAAACTTAGAAAACAATGTTTCTCAGTTCAGTTTTAACTAATGGCAGTATAAAAGCTGTAATTACGACCAGTTTAAAAAAATTGAATGAATTTTCACGGGAAATTAGTAACGAGGTTAGGGTACCGCCAATTAATCGTAGTCATAATTTAAAGAAAAATAATTCTTTCTCATGGCACCATGGAGCAAAAGAAATGAACTGGGATGAGAAAAAAAAGCAAAGGAACTATTTTACCACTTAATAGTACGATTACTTTTAGAATATTACTTCAAAACTGGCAAATAAATATCCAGAAGATCTAACAGATCTAAGCGATCTGGTAAATAAAATAAATTTTAATACAATTTACTGGGTGTTGCAATCTCTATGATCATGGCCGTAACTAATTCTTCATCTCAGGAAATATTTCTTGATCTTGATAAAATATTTTCGTAAGATTCTCTAAAAAGATCTCGTTATAAATTATCCATAAATATTTTGTGAAAACTCATGGTATTATGCATTACATTATCAATCTTAGATGAGGAATTATCATGTAAATACAAATAAATTGAAACTCGTTTGCCAATTAAGAATTTCAGATACTGAAAAGTTGAAACTTTTTCATAAGAATGCTACTCGTATTAAAAAAACAGGGAGAAAATGTAGATGGTGTCAAGAATATATCTCCCAAAACTTAGAACACTTGTTATTACAGTGTTTATTTAAATTATATTAAGATTTGTGTAGGGAATTTTTAACAATATAAATTATCGGTAAATGGGAATTTAAGCAATGGGAATTTACCTATGTATGCGTTAATATATCTGCTTGTCTCATAGATGTGTTTTCATTGTTATAATTACACCAAATGGGCCAAATTTCATGGCTAAAACATGTATATACTAGCCAATAAGCTATCTATCTATCTATCTATCTTAGATGAGGAAGAAGACACGCCTAATATTATTCCTGGACTTTGCGTAACTCAAAAGACTAAGGATCCAACCAGGTCTCGCTTACCACTCCTTTTCATTTTCCCCTCTGTGATCTTCGGTATGAGTTACCTTTTCATTGAATCGTTCATAGCAATAAGGTGTCTGATGCATTGGCTGGTGGCATATGCAAGACCATCTGCGTTATTTAAGTATTTGTCAAAATGCTTTGGATTTCACTGTTTTCCAAATTTCCACTGTATTCCACTTCTCATAAATATCTCGTAGATATCTAGAAGTATTGAAAATCTGACTATAACACGGTTTAACGGGTTTAAATAATGAATTTTTGTTATATTTGGAATGCCCTCAAACTAATGTGTATATTAGTTTGTCTCATAGTCAGGTTGTTGATTTTAGAATTAGTTTGGCTACGAGGTTGTTTGCTTTGTCTGTGGTATGTGATGTGTTATCAAGGCATTCATTCCAGAGAGCATGATTCACTTAATGAAAGAATAAAATCTTGGGAATTGTCTTCTTTTAATCTTATTTTGTTGTTTGAACCAATAATTAGGCTAACATTTATTTATAGCCAGTATTGAACCCATAAGATTTCAGTACTGTTGGTTTTGTATTCTGTATGTACTTACTCGCGCTACGGGTTGGTGTGATCCATGGCCTGCTTTGCTTGAGTTGCTCAGTCTGTTTTCGGCAGTCTGTCTCCAATTCATGACTCCGAGTACTATCGCATCCTTCCTAACTTCATCCTCTCAACGGCTACGTGGTCTTCTTCTTCATCTCTTGGCATCAATAAGTATTAACAGTATCCTCCGCTGCCCTCTATCTTCATACGTATGATGTGTCAGCCATTCTTAATTTAGACGTTTTATGCAGTTCACGATATCGTCGTTCTTTAAAATTTTTCGTCTTTATTTTCCCGACTCCATCTGTAATCTATTACTATCTACAGTTTCTGCGCATAGATAACTACGCGCCTAACAAGAGACAACAGTTGGGAGGAGAATACCTATAGGTTTGCAAAATATGCACGATTCCCTAGCATAATTCTTTTTTCAATTTATGGATTTATTTTGTACTCATTATTTTAATGTGAGTCTATTTACGTGAAGTTTTTGACGCCTTTATAATTTAAATTTATATGGAATCGCAAGAAGCTCTCCTGTTCGGGTCCGCCGACATTCTCATACACTTGGTTTTTCCCTCGTTAATTACGTTACTAATCTTGCTTCATTGCTCTACTATAATTTGCAACGCCTCTTTTAAGGAAGTATTATTTCTGAAAATAATCTCCACATCATCAGTATACGCATATATTTGCCACTTTTTATTAATTATGGTACCAGTTTTGACTGTCTCTATTACAGCTCCGTGAAGAAAAATATTAAACAACGTAGCCGACATCGTTTCGTCGTACGCCGGAGCGATTACTAAAGTCAACCGAATCATTTTCATCATCTTACATGGAACTTTTATGTAATATATTAATTAAAAATTGTCCACGCTATCAAAGGTTTGTTTGTAATCGACGAGGAGAAGGTGTGAATCTATCTTACACTCATAACATTTCTCCTCAGATTGTAGAGTTATAAAAATTTAAACCTCGGTGCTCTTTTCGTTTCTGAAAACACATAGGTAATCTTGAGTGAACTCTGATTCTTTTTAATATAAGGCATGATGATATCTTCTAAAGGGTTTCAAGCAAGGTTATCCCCCTATACTTCGTGCATTGCTCTTTATCGCCTTTCTTGAATATAGGGCATATTATGCCGACCCCCCAATCATCAGGTATCTGCTCGCTATTCCACACAATACTGATAAGATCATACATGCGATCAATCATTTGTGCTGAACAACTCTGTGGATATTCAAATCGACATATAAAGTCCAATAGTATTTTTCAATTAGGTAGCAATGATTGTATTTCAATATACGTTATAAAAGCTGAAACGCTAAATAAATTCCCATTCTTCCCAGTTATCTACCATAATCAAAACCATTAACATTCGATGATAAAGAGTACGGCAATTATACGGTCGCTTGAAAATATCCAAAAATACTGAAACCCAAGATAACCCCTAGATAAAGGAAGACAAACTATTCAGCAGCAAGATAATTTCTCTCTTCAATAACAAGAAATAGACAATGACGTTTATTCTTGTACTATACTAATTAAATTTATGATTAAAAGTAGTTATTAAAAATAATCCGTTGATTCAGAGGATTTAATTAAATATTAAAGGAACATCTCAAGTAAAAGAAAATACATGTGTACCAGAGAGTAATTTCAGGGAGATGTTGAAATAAATTTCAGAAAGATTTCAGACAAACAACAGAAGAGTTCTACCTTATTCATACCATTGCTGTGTTGATAGTCATGTTTCGTAATCCTTTAATTATTTATGAATATCGTGGAAAGTGTTACCCAAATGCGAGACCAAGACGAGTCTTGGTCTTGGTCGTCCTCTTTCGCAATAGTCTTGCTGTTACCTGTTAGCTTATTTCTATAGAGATATTACTGTAATTTTTCAGATAAGGGAAATCTAAATAAGCCCGAATGAAAAATTTGAAGAGTTAAATGCAAAAGTAAATTGGTTATACCAACTAATAGTGTATTAGTAACTATTTTTAACTTTTATTCACAAAAATAATTCTTTTTTACCAGCCTTCGTCTTCCACTTTGCACCGATTTTGACAAAAAATTTGACCGATTTTGGATTACACTAATCGTGGATACATGAATATAAAATAAAATAAAAAATATTAAAGTACATTGCATAAGATTTTTAAGTGTCTTAAAAATTCATACAATCAGGAAATTCATTTTTATGATTTATTATTCTTTAAATTGGCCCAGAAAAAAACATTGCTTAACTGCCCTCGTTTCCAGGCAAAGTAAATGTTAAACTTATCTTAAACCGCTGGAAAGATAAGATTGTTTTGTTTATAAACCACAATCACTTGAAGATAATATGGAACAAACGGATTCACCATAACTCTTGTCACTTATGCGGAAAATGTTAGATATTTTTGTACAGATAATTATTTATCATATACATATTGGATTTTTCACTATTTTATCATGGATAAGAAATTAGCTGAAAAATAACTCGAAGTAAATCTGAAAGTGTGTGTGTATATATATATATATATATATATATATATATATATATATATATATATTAGATACATTCTTTAAAATAAATAAAATAACTCTAACAATAGACATAACCTAGAACATAAAATTTGTTGAGGAAAACATACAGACTTCAAACATCATCATTAAATACATGGATACGTATATAATATAACCAAAATTAAACGTAGAAAACAAAATATATGGTAGAAATTAAAAATATTACTTATTTTGATCAAAATTAGGCCACATGTAAAATTATGAAGAGGAGCTGGATGATATATCATGAGACTAAAGATGTTATGTAAAATATATATTTTTTTGAAAATAACAAAAAAATCACTAACGTTATTGTTAATATTCATGTGTTTATTTTATAAATATGCCTATTTTAAAGATGTTCATTTTACTTCAAGTTTAGATTTTTATTGTATTCATACATTTTTTTTCTGTGTTTTTACTTTGTTGATTTTGTACTTGTTTCTGACTATTACTATAGGCAGTATGTAATGTTGAATTGAAACAGTAGGTAATGTTAAATTATACAAAGACAAACACTTCCTTTTTATAATTAATCGTATTTTTATTCAATTCATATTTTTTTAAAATATTTAAATATTTTTATTCGTGATAAATTATTAGTCCTATTTTGAATTCAAAGAACTTTTTCCGACAGTTTGTATTTATTGACCTACATTTTGCTACATACGTAGCAAATTAAATACGTATTTATGTGTGTGCATAAACTATGTATCTTGATTGTAATACGTAAGAAAATTATTTTTTAATCTTTGTTTCAAAACGTGGTTACTCATTTTTACTTTATACATTAAATTCCTCACATAAAATAAAAAAATAAATATATAAAACAAATTATAATAAATAAAAATTGGCACACATTTCAAAGTATATATAGGTACGTAATATATATATATATATATATATATATATATATATATATATATTACTTTTATATATATTATATATAATAATATATATATATATATATATATATATATATATATATATATATATATAATATTATATATAATATATATAAAAGTAATATATATATATATATTTTTTTTTTTTTTTCTCTGCTGTAGTAACCCTACAGAAGAGGCGTATATTTAAGTGTGCATACACCATGCAAAAGCATATTATATGCATTACAGTGTTATTTAGTATATAACTATAAATGTAACGTATTACAAATATGTGTTGGCTAAAGATATTTAAAAAGAATGGTACTTAATTTGTATTACAAGGAGAATATTTATAGATGTTTAAATAAAATAAATAACAATAAACGATTAAATAAAGTAAATAACAGTATCAGATGAATGAACAGTACCAGAATATACTAAGACAAAATACTCTAAAACAGAGGCAGAATCAAATACAAAAATTATGCGGAGAATAAACAAATGTTACAAATTTACAATTGAGTATCAACAAAATAAAGAATAAAAGACATAAGTCTAACTTTAGAAGTATATTAAATAAAAGAGCTATGCTGGAATGTCTTATAATTTTATGCTATTAATGAATTCCTTCAACTCCTTCTTGTATTTTTTGTATAGTATGGGTTCGGGAAGAGGCCATGTGTCTCCTTGCGTCAAAGAAGATTTCAGGAAGTTGGCTCTTTTGTGTTCGAATAACTGGCAGTCGTTTAAAATGTGTATGAAAGTTTGTGGAGTCAGTCCGTCACAATTGCATGCGTCTGTCGCTTTTAAGTGGAATCTGTTTAGATATTGGATAGTCGGGCCGTGTTCAGTAAGGAATTGGGTTAGTTTATAATGGGTGCTTTTTGTTGTGTTGCAGTTTTGTAGGGTGATGTTTGGAATGTATTTATGTAATGGTCGTCCTTTGGTAGATTGTTGCCAATGTCTGTTCCACTCTTCGGTTAAATCAGTCCATAAGAGTTTTTTAACGTAAGTGAAGGGGGCTAAATTATATTCATAAGGCAGTTGAATATCACAAGCAGCTACTTTTGCCATTGCGTCAGCTTTTTCGTTTCCGCGGACGCCGCTGTGTCCCTTTACCCAAATCAGTTGTGTTTTTATATCCAAGTTCATCAGTTCGATAAAATTGTTTCTAAGTTGAGCTGTTAGTGGGTCTTGTATTTTATTGTTTCTTATTGAGTAAATGGCTATTTTATTGTCAGTATAGATGTTGTAAATAGATTCAGTTTTGTCTTTTTGTCGTAAAATGTAGTCCGTAGCCTTTAGAACTGCCAGTTTTTCTGCCTGATTATTGGAGCAATTCTGTCCGAGTCTGTGTAGTTCTTCATAATGGTCGCCGTCTCCTTCTGTAATAAATGCGCAGCCTGTTTTGTGTTCTTGTTTACTTCCGTCCGTGTAAATGTCCACAATGTTTGTTTGTAGTTCTATTGTTTGTTCCAAGTACTGTACTAGTTTGGCTTGTATTGCTGAGTGTAACCGTTGTTCTAAGGGTTGCTCTTGTTCGATGTTGTCGCGTACTATGTCTTTGTATCCCATTGTGTGTTTTTTAATTTTGTATATTGTAGACAGTTCTGTGATTTTGTAACGTATTGGAAGTATACCAGCTAAGACACAAGCTGCATCATATGATATGGTGTTAAATGCTTTGCTTATCCTGATAGCCATAAGCCGCTGTACCCGTTGCAGTTTGGTGAGGTTATTCTGCTTCTTGGCACCTGATTCCCACACTGGTATAGCGTACAAGATTTTTGGTACTATAGCACCTTCGTAGATAAGCTTTAATACCTGGGTCCCTAGTCCCCAAGTTAATCTTGCTGCAATAGTGAGGGCATTTATCGTCTTCAGAGATCTATTAACTACCATATCTGTGTGGGTTTTCCAATTCAGTCTCCGGTCGAATATCAATCCTAGATAATTCATTGTGTCCGTCTGTTCTAGTGTCTTGGAGTAGAGTCTTATGTCCAACTTTGGAAGTTTCTGCTTTCGTGTAAAGAGCATGTATTTTGTCTTGTCTGTATTAAATTCTAGTTTGTTAGCTGTAGCCCATTTTTCTAAGATGATAAGAGATTGGTTGGTCAGCACTTGTAATTTTGGTAATAGCTTGTCTTTTACTAGTAGAAGGATATCGTCGGCATAAGCTAAGATGTGTGCTCCGTCAGGCAATTGTAAATCGAAAATTGTATTGAGAAGGACGTTCCAGAGTGTAGGAGAAAGACATGAGCCTTGTGGTATACCAGTTGTTAGGTGTTTTTTAAATATGTAGTTATTTGTCCTGATTTCAATCGTCCTGTCATCGAAAAAACTGGAAATCAATAAAAAGATATTTTTTGGGCAATTGTATTTTCTCAGGTTTTCTAATATAATTGGTGTCCATGCATTATCGAAAGCTCCAACAATGTCTAATTTGAGCATAATGCAATTAGATTTTGTTTCCAGGGCACTTTCGATGTAAGTTTTTGCATTGTACAGAGCATCTATTGTACTTTTTTGTGGTCTAAATCCATACTGATTAGTATGCAATATTTGGTTAACTGTTAAGTAGTGTGTCAGTCTATTATTGATTAATTTGTCTAGGACTTTGCTCATGATTGGTAGGATCGTTATAGGTCGTAATTTGTCAGAATCTCGTTTGGGTATTATGTGTAGTAACCCTTTTTTCCAGGTTGCCGGTATGATTGACTGTTGCCATATAAGTTGGTAAATATATGTGATTAAGTTAGGATATGATTCTGTCATGTGCTGTAAGATTTCAGTATTTATTTTGTCGTGTCCTGGTGTTTTATTCTTGTTTAAATCATTTATGATGTGTAGAACCTCAGCCTTTTCCAAAGAGCTGTCATTATCAGTATTTGGGGGTATTTTGAGTCTCCTTCTTAAGTTTGTTTGTTCTAGTGTATCGTTTGTGGATGTATCTTGTTTAACAAGGGTGTTAAGCACATGTTCTAGTGTTTGCTTCATGTTTAAAGTATGGTTGTTTTCATCATTTAATATAGTTCTGAGGACTTCTTGACTTTTAATAGTGTTAGATGCGGACTTGTAAGCCCAATTCCATGGATTTGTTTCTTCGGTGCAATATTTTTCCCAAGATGTGATTTTCGATTGTTTGATCAGTGCTTGGTATTTGTGACGGCAGGTGAGATATTCTTGTTTACGTTGTTCTCTTATGAGGATATCTGTTTTGGTCTTCTGGTATGATTTTCTAAGTTTGTTAGTCGTTTTTCTAAGACTTGTTAATTCGTGATTCCACCAAGGTACCGTCCGATGTTGTTTGTTTTTATTATAGCTGTTCGTATTGGATATTTTAAACGTCGCGTTGCACGCTTTTTTTTATTGCGGAGTTTAATAGGTCGACAGCATCCTTCACGTTGTAATTTAAAATGTTTTCCATAATTTTGTGTTCAATCTGAGAAATCGGGTATGTTTGGTCGATTTTAAAGTGTTTTTGTAGTTGAAAGGTTAAATTGTTTTCAAATTTTTTCCAGTCACCAGATTTAGTCAAGTAGCAACTTTTATTGTGTGTGTACTTTCCGTGGTTCCGTTTTGTCGTTATTTCAAAATAAATTGAGTTATGGTCAGAAAATTTACAGTCGTCAAGTATTTTCCATTGCTGTATGCATTTGGTTGCGTTGGGTGTGCATATAGTTATGTCTATATTGCTTCTCCCCCTTGATCCTTCAAAAGTAGTCATCGTAGAAGGTCTATTAATTAATATTAGGTGATTAGACATAATGTATGATTCTAAAGCTCGGCCTCTTGGGGTAACCTTAGAGTCGTGCCAAAAAGGTGATCGGCAGTTCGAATCGATACATAAAATTATTTGGTAATTTTTGTATTGTTTTATGATTGCATCAATCTTCGCGAAGTCTTTGTTAATGTCTTTCTGTTCGTCAAAATATGAGCTTATAAAAATGAGTTTTAATTTTATGATAGTAATTTCTATGGCGCAAAAGTCGGAGTCACTATGTTGGGATAGTAATATTGCATCAGCAAGTTTGTTGTTGAGTATGATAGCAGTTCTGGGTTTGGTGTCATATGTTTGGTAAATTTGATATCTTTGTGAATATCCTGTTACTTTGTTATTTCGTGTGTATGGTTCTTGAATAAGAGTAATGTCTATGTGTTCGCTTTGTATAAAATGGTTCAAGTAGTCTGTCGCTGATTTCGAATGATGTGTATTTAACTGTATTATCTTTAGAAGTCTGTCCATACTGAAGTAAAGTTAGTAGTCTGTGTTTTGTGATAGTTTGTTAATTTCTCTTATGAATGAGGGACAGTTTCGGTCTAGTGCAGAATGGTTATGGTCTATTTTGTTTTTGTCTTGTCGGACATGTCGGTTAAAGTTAGAGCAGTTGGGACACTTACGAGTTGGTTCGCAGCAGTCCTTCAGCCGATGGCTGCCGCAGCAGTTGGGGCAGGTGGTCGTTCCTTGGCACTGATCCTCGGAGTGGTGGAATTTGCAGCACTTGGTGCACCGGCGAATCCTCCAATAGTCTTCTGCCCAGTGCTTCTTATGTCCCAATCCTATCTTGTTGTATATTAATTTGGTTCTTGTGGCAGCATCGGTTTCGATTACCGCGTGGATCCTATTGTTCCGTCGATTCTTCAGAAAGATGACAGGCCTTATCGAGCTCGGATCAATTTCCAGCGCCGCGTTCTGTTTCACGAGATGTTCCGTGAAATTCTCTATGGTCACTTCTTCGTCAATGTCTTTGAAGATTAATTTTGGTTTTCTTCAGTTGGCTTGCCGGACAACCAGATCTTGCGCGTTTTGTAGTTTTTGTTGAATTATTTCTCTTTCATGTGGTGTATTGGTTTCAACTATAATGGAGTCTTTTTTAGCAGAGATTTTATATATATATATATATATATATATATGTAATATAATATAATATATAATATATATAATATAATATAATATAATATATATATATGTAATGTAATGTAATATAATATAATATATATATATATGTAATATATAATATAATAATATATTATATAATATATAATATAATATATAATATAATATAATATATATATATATATATATATTATATATATATATATATATATATATATATATATATATATATATATATATATATATATATATATATATATATGAAATGAAAGTTTATAACCAATTATTTTTTTTAATGAAGTTATTTGATACAATCATCAATCCATGTCTATTATAAAAATTAAAAGAGGCCAGGAAAAAAAAGAAACTTTGATAGGTCACTTGTAGTGATGCGAACATAAATGGTGATTCTTTTGCCCGAATGACCTGGCACTTTCATTCTATAATGACCAAGTCTCACGTTTATATTTGTTTATAAATAAAGTTAGATTAGAAATTCAAGAAAAATTCAGCGGTTTAAGAAGGTTGAGTGGTTTGAATCGTATTAAAACCTGTTTATATATATATATTTTTTATTTTTTATTTTTTTGGACTTCTCATTTTATGTAAATATATAGTTTAGCCGGCGGAAGAATGAAATATAATCAATTCCTCTTAATCCGTAAAGAACTGTAATGAAATGATCCTACCTTAATTTTTTTTTTCATCAACAGTTCATTAACAATTTTTTTTTATCCCAAAAAACATAATACATAAAACTTTATTTTATCGATATTAAAAAACTTGTACATGTATGTTTATGACGTTGAAAATTGGCCATTTTCTTACACATTCTATTTTTGTTTGAAAACAGTCGAAACGTTACAAAAAAATATATTTAAATATAACGAAACAAATATTTTTTAATATTGATAAAAGAATTAATATGTGTTATTTCATAATTCTCTATGTATAAAATAGAATTAATATAAAAGAACTTTCAACACAATTTATTCTGATATTAATGTCTTCTGACAAATAAATGTGGCATTTCTCAACCTTCGATTCTTTTGATATATGAAATAAATTTATTAAAAATATTTTTTTATGTAGTAGATGCATCACTTTCGCAATAACCGCTTTGATTGCTGACTTACAAGTTCCATTTTATAACTGCATAGAGCATTCATTATCTCAGCAAATTTACTTCCCTCTCAGATCAAAAGATCTCGCATACTTCATCCATTTCTGGTGCTCATTAGTTAGTGTAATTCTCTTCCCCGTTTCCTGCATCCCAATCTGTTATTCTTTAGATTCTATGTATAGTTATCTTCAGGGAATATAAATCTTAATTATAGTCTGATAATTGTCTTAAGGAGAATTATTTTATTAATTCTAGAATTAATCTGAACGAATATATATGTAAGAAATATATTTGTACAAAAAATAAATTAGTAAAATTCAGGCATTTGTTTAAAAAATAATAAACCAAAAAAATATTAACAAGTTTAATTCTTAAAAAAGCGTATTCTGTATTTTTTTTTTAATTTGTAATATACTGCAATTTTTTTTATAGTTTTTAAATAAAGAACATTCAAACGAATATCTGTAAAAAAATATTTTTACAGAAAATAAATTAACTTAAACCAGGCATTAGTTTAGCTTTAATAAATATAATAACTTAGCAATAATATTAACAGTATATGAAAAGTACTTATTCGAACTTTGAACGAGAGAACATTCGAACATGGATGATTCAAAAGAAAGGAAATTTTATATATCAAAACAATATTTTAAATAAATATATATTATTTTATATTAATTAAATTTTATTTTATTATTTGTTTATATTATTATTTTATAATGATTAAATTCTACTAACTTTTTGACGAGTTTTCCATAATAGTGTCACTGACATCAATGATGTAAAATAAAAGTGAAATTTGAAGGATATATGTGATTAATAATTGAATAAAGTACTGTGGAAAAAATGGCATTATTAGTCATTAAAACTTAAACAGACAACGTGAACAAGTTGTCTTGAAAAATATCGGAGTGCTGTTAGTTCAGGTGCATACAAAAAAAAAAAAAAGCTTTAATTTATACTCATTATTTATAGATTTTTTCATAAACATAATAATTAACTACCTAAACGAAAATCTGTTTAAAAATATTTTGTAGAAAACGTAAACTATTAAAATATGGCATCATTTTAAGTTTAAAAAATATGATAACCTAGGATTAACAATAATAATTTTTATACCTACTTTTTTATAATAATATGTTATTTTACATTTTTTATTTTATTTTTTTAAGTGCGGATTTGATTTCATTTCATCATAATTGGTCTTTCGTTAAAGCTAAATAGTCAAACAATTATAAACATGAAACAATATCAGAAAATGATTGGTTTAGGCATCAAAAACCCCCATAAGTTCATTTTTTCAAAACAAAAATTTTCAAGTTGAAAATCAAGCGTCTTTTGTAATTAAACGGACAGCAATAACGGAAAACGTTTTAAGATAAAACATCTGAAGAATATATTTCTCTTACAACACTGGTAAATTATTAAAATATTTGAAGTGGTTTCGTGGAAAATGCACTTAATCGGCGAAAAAGTGGTACTGGAGTATGTGCCTACACTGTGCCCTACAGGTAGTATTGCCCAAAGGCGAGACCGAGAAGAGTCTTGGTCTTGCGAACTCAGTCTTGGTCATGGTATTGGTCTTGCGCAAGAGTCTCGTAACAGTCTTGCAATTACTTGTTAGCTTATTACTGTAGTCATATTACTTTAATTTTTTAGGTAGGAGAAACCTGACTAAGCGCTAATGAAAAATTCGAGGAGTTAAATGCAAAAGTATATGGTTATACCAATCATTAGCATATAATAACTAACATTGTCAAGTATTAGGAACTATTTTGTCTTAATTTTTATTTTAAAAAACGATTTTTTTTTACCAGTTCTGTTCTTGGTCTTGCAACAGTTAGGCGGCCTCGGTCTTGGTCTTGCACTTAGCAAGATCAAGACGGATTCTGGGCAACACTACCTACAGGCTTCTGCCATTTTATACGTACTTATTTATTATGTCATATGTACTTATTTTAACATTGAACGAAAGAACATGTATGACTCAAAAGAAAAGAATTGTTACATATCAAAGCAATATTAGAAAAAATATCATTTTATAATTATTCTACTATCCTTTAGGTGAGTTGTCCATAATAGTGTAATTAATAAGATGTCACTGACATCAATAGTGCAAAATAAAATCGATATTTAAAAGACATGAATGTTTAAAAATTAAATAGAAATATTATGAAAAAAAAACAATTGTATTATTCATTAAAATATATTTAAGAACAAGGCAACACAAACTAGGAAAATAGAGAAACTTCTGCAAGTTTAGCCCCATAAAAAAAAAATTGTTTATGAAAAATAAATCAATTTAAACTCAAAATCTGGATTTGAATTTTTTTTTTTATTCTGGTCATGTATTACATTTATTCGCCCCACTTTATTCCAAATTAGCTATCTACATGTATTGTGAAGCATACACAACCCTCTTAGGAACTTGAGCAAGCGATACTTTATTGGGTCAATTGGTTTCCCGGACGACCCCTTGGGCCGTTGAACCAGTCCTAAGAATTGAGACTTCATCTCGGGCGAATAGGGTGGCGTTTTTAATTACGCTTTTACGACCTGCTTACTTAACAACTCGCTGAAATTAATTAGCAATTGCAACCGCCAATTTTAGGAATGTCGTAAAATCCACATCGTTCAGACGATGTCGTTCCTTAGCAATTGAATAATTATTTTGGCTGTAAAACAGTTCATCATCTTTGAAGACTGTGAGAAAAAAAAATTATGATTCAAGAAGAAGTTAGTGGGGGATGCGGTCAATAAATACTATATTATAAAATAGTGTATTTATTGTATTGTCCAACCTACGTTGTAGATCTTCTGCATCCACTTTGATACCTACCTGTAAAAGAGGACCTTTTCCATTTTTTAGCTAAATAGTCGACTTCCCAGTGAAATGTTTATGAAGTTTCTAGGCGCAAATAGTGTTCAAATTCTTCATGATTGTCACAGCATTGTGAACATCCAACTCAAAAGACATTTATATTTATGTTGTTCTCTTCGGTTTGTTTCATCTATCTTTTATTTTTTATGATCTCTTATCTACTTCATTTTATTTAAGTTTTTTTTGTAGTTTTTTATCTACATTGTTTATGTTTCTAATACCAATTGTAATCTGGTTCTTTTCTCATCCCTGATGAAGGACTGAACTTTGGGTTGAAACGTAGGCAAATGTTAGAAGAAATATTATTATTGATTTTTGCCAGTTTTACTTTGACTGATAACCCCAACTATCCTTCTCTCCATATCTTTTATTTTCTTTTTTAAATATATATCGATTATTATTCTATATTTATTTTATTTATTATATTTTACGAGATCCCCAGCTACCTTGTTTTGGAATTCCTTATCCACCTTCATACCCAAATTTTCTTCCTTTACTTTATTTAAATACCATTTATTCTTCTACCTCCTCAGCGACAAATCTACCGAACATATGTAAGAATACAATTTTCGTATTTAAGTGCTGTCACCCACATTCTACTATTATCCTACAGATACATGAATACCAGTAGCGGATCCAGGATTTAATTTTGGAGGGCTTCGGCCAAGAAACTTTTTTTCCATATATATAACGATAATTACTTTGGAAAAACAGAAAGATACTAACTACCTATATGAAATGGTGTTTAAGTTATACTTGAAGTCTTGTTAAATGTAATTAAACGAGCAATAATACTTTAAGACATAATTTTTTACCATAAAACATGGTTATATTTTACCATTTTAGGGAGGAGAGCATCAGCCCGTAAGCCCTCCTCCCCCTCTCCCCCTCCCCGTAGAACCGCCTTTGATATATACTACAGATGTTATCCTATAGATATTACCCAAATCGCCTATTTGTACAAATATTTAAACAAACTCCTGTATATTTCTCAACAATTCAATAAGTTTAATTGCGTTCTGTTATTTTTAATTTTAGTTTATTATCATAGTAATATAACCAATTACGTTAATTAATTATTTCTCTATTGTCTTCTGAGACCAGACAAATTAACTTTTCTGTTCTTAATACTTATTGATAGGTGACTAAATATCCCGGAATAAAATTTACTTTTATTTCTTATTACAATATTAGTTTTACTTGTTTATTTATTTATTTTTGATAGATTTTTTAAATTAATTTTTAAAGTAATTATTCCATAATTATTTTCTGTGTTTAATATACTATTATTGTAAGTTATCTATTGCACCACAATTGTATAGTATAAAATTCCCGGCCGACGGACTTCCATGACGCGAAATATTTCGTATTTTTTTCCTAGTTTAATTTTGTTTATATATTCAAAAACCGCATTATTATTGTTATTATATATTTTCTACAAATTTTAGTAAGAGCTTTTGACAGTTTTTTTTAAATAATCGAGTCACAAAGAACGAAGAAAAGGATTACGTGTCCATGACCTAGACCTCTCAATTCGAACATTAATGAAACGTGACAAACTGTTGCATGCTGATTTCATTTATCACGCATGTATCGCTTGAATAATAGTGTTACAAGGCGGCATCCGTGATCTTACACTGCTCCTGAGAGCTCTCTAAAGTTCAATGTGAACTTTTACTTGTACAGAACACCTCTCCCCTCCCACAATTTGATTAAAATGAAGATATTTTTAAAGATAAATTGAGATTTATTATCAATTTGGAAACAGAATTTCAGATTATCAACGCGTTGTTGGCTTAGAATCACGATGACGTATGACTACAAAAACTGTCTTCGGATTCTTTCTAATGTTTTCGGGAGAAAAAAAATAAAATTATTGAAAATATATTTATTATATTTAAAATGTCCTACGAATTATTATATTATTTACCACATGACAGCCTCCTTTTAATTTGGTTTATATTATATTTTATATATTGAGAAGATTTCGTTGTCCAACGCAAACTAAATTTTACTGTTATTGACACCCGAAGATTCTCAATGTATAAGGTGTATTACAAAAGTCTAATACTGCCCTATACAAAACAATACTTATAAAATACATTTTTTTTTATATTTCGAATCTGACCATAAATTAATGAACTTATACATCTGGGATTTATCAGACATTCTGATAAAAAACAAACAAAAACTTTAGACACTTCTTTTTTTTTTTTTAGTAGCGACACCACAGGCGTGAATGAGAAGACAGCTTCAACAGCTATCTGATAAAAATTCTGTCACTGTCGATTGCGAATGGGACCACTAAATTTATATTTCTTCTGTTAATGCGTTACGATAAAATATCTTCTGAAATTCCATCAGACTGACGGAGACGAAGAGTGAGAACAAAGCGAGAACTCGAAGATATTTTCCATCGATTATCATACTTCCCACACCTTTGTATTTTTTATTAAAAGCGATATTGTTAATTACGATAAACGACTAATTTATTATTTATATCTGTTAAAAAAAATTTAGACAAAAAAATTATTATTCTTTGCTCTGCCTTGGAACTCGTATGTAAATATCTGGATGCCATATCCGGTTTGGTATTGGATACAATATAGAAAAATAACTTTACAATTTATTCAGCTATTGAGTCTTTTAAACAAAACTGTTGAATTCCAGATACATTACACATACTGAGAACTTTATTTCATTAGCCATGAGAAAAATATATGAGGTACACATTCATGCAGTACAAGTTCATGCATAGTTTTTCTAGGTCGCCCAGTTCAACCTATATATTGTTTACTGAACTAATGAAGTAAAAATTCAGTATATCATATTCCTTCTAGAATGCTAACCTTGGTCTTGTTATTGCTATGTGAATTTATTAATATGGGATACGTAAATTCTGATCGTACTTCTATTGTTTCCACACAACCGAGGGTAAGGAAGATTTTTATTCTGCAGTTGATTAAAAAAAACATTTTTTGCACAGAATCGAAAATTTTCGCTCGTGTAATATGTTTTGGGCATCAATGAACAAATTTAGTTTCGTGTTAGTGTTCAACCAAATCTATGTGAAGGCGTATCCGATTTTTATAAAAATTTTGGTTATTCTGCGGGTTGGTACTTAGATGACCTTGTGACAATAATGGCTGTATATATATACATATATATATATATATATATATATACATATATATATATATATATATATATATATATATATATATATATATATTATAAAATAAAATAATTCATTCGAATAGCTCCAAAGTAAGAGAAACGTTAAGGATAAATCTATATTTTAAAAAATGGTTCATACTATTTGACCTAAAGTAATAAGAAATTTGAGGGAAAGTGTACCGATTATTCAATATAAATTTTCATTTCGCAATTAAAATGCATGTAATTGTTAAACATGTAATGACCTTGGATTTTGGTAAGAAGTAAATATATTACGATGGGAGGTCGTATTTTTAAACCTCATGTGATTTATATATGCGTATTTTCTTATATACTCAATGAAAATGGCATGGCATCTAAATACATTGCGGTACGGAGCCATTTTTTATTAAATTATTAACCCTAGTCTAAAATTTCGTGAATGGCATTTTATCGTAAACTACAATTTTTTTACTAACGAAAATTCTCTCATTGGGGGTGAATTCAATCTGGAGAATGGCAAACTTAGTCAATTTAATGAGGAACTAAAAGTCCCAAACATCCATTTTCCTTTCCGCTTGAATCGTTAGAGATCAAAAATAAAAGAGATTAAATTGAGAAAAAGGTGGCACACAAAAATATTGGGCCATTTAGCGTGACCTCCGCTTCCCAACATGTCAAAATAATAATGTTATACACACAGACGGCTTTTATCAAGAGGAAAGCAAATGGGTATTCGTGAGTTTTTAGTACATCATTAAATAAACAAAGTTTAACCATATCCAGATTGAAAACACTTCATGTTCGAGATTAGGTACATTCATGAAGCTTTAGAATAGCCTTAGAGCTTTAGACGAAGTTTTAGACGAGTACTAATAATTTGTTAAAAAATGGACTGTAACGCCGGCTAACAATGATTTAATTGGCAGATGTTTTCTATATTTAATTAATTTTGTTAATTTAATACTTGCGATGAAAAATAGATAACTTGCTGGTTCTACATTCCCTCCCCACTTTTTTTTTTTTTTACTAAATTATTCGATCCTGTTTTGGATTCTCTATTCATCGAAATACATTCCCTTTCCGAAGTTCTTCTTGGTCTTCGGCGGCGGCCCGAAATAACCGGAAGAGTCGCAACTGGTTTACGCGGACGGTGGATCGATAAACATAAGCAAGGGCTAAAGTGTTTTGGCAGCTACTGGCAATAAATCTAACCTAGTTGAAGGGGGGCACACGCCATTAAATTTAGACTGTCTGCTTCAAACACGTCCATGGCTTTATTACTGTTCCGTCTTCCCTGAGCACTTTGTCAACTTGACGTATCGTTGAAGGGGGGCAGACCGTTTTCTTTCTCACTTCTTTAAGGCTACATAATGGAGGGTTATTTAAAAAGGGGTAAAATAAAACAGCACTTAAACAAACCATTAACTAAGAAATCAAAATACGATATTTCATTATTAAAAATAGACTGGTTATATTTCCGCACTCATCCATTCATAAAACCCGCATTTTATAGAAGGCATGGGCAAGTTACCTAATAGTGGATTCAGGATTCCACTTAGGCAGCAAAACGTTTGTGTTATTATTATTATTTTTTTTTTTCAATAACGGATATTTCAGGAAAAATTATAATTTTAGAGATAACTTTTTTATATGTTTAAGCGATTCGTGCTTTCTTTCTTTCACTTTTGGTGGCTTGATTACATACGTTATGATGTAAAAAAAGTACATTATTTTTTTTCTCGGTTACCCACTCGGCTTTCAAAAACTGTAAAATATAACCATGTTTTATAGAAAAAAACATCAAAAACTACCTCTTAAAGTATTATTGTTCGTGTAATTACTTTTAGTAGGACTTCAAGAATCACTTAAACACCATTTCATATAAGTAGTTCATTTCATTCTTTTTTTTTTTTTCAAATTAATTATCGTTATATATGTGAAAAAAAAATTTTGGGCTGAAGCTCCCCCAAAATTAAATCCTGGATCCGGTAATGTTCCTTACCTCCCCAATACTGATATCCGGTGAAATTATTATTTAACTAAATACTAATATTGAGTTGTTTGAAAATGAGCAACCTATGTTTGTTTAAAGTATGGATAGTTTTGGTGGCTGAAGTACATGCGTTATAATTTAAAAAACGAACATTTTTTTTTTTGTCTCTGTTACCTCTTACATCGCTAGTTCTGGTATTCCGGGGAATTTTCGGTTAGTTAAATACTGATTCAGGTACTTAAAAATGAACATCCTCTGATTGTTAAAATATTTTGCTTTCAGATATAAATAAATATGGACCAATGAAAAAACATTATCCGGAAGCCACCCCTATTAAGAAGATAAAAAATTATAAAATTTTGGTTATGATAATACAATCAGATGGTACCTAAATTAGAAAATAAAAATTAAATACGAATTGGTTTATACCTATAAAAATGTTTTTTTGCTTAAGAAATTACAAAAATACCTTTACCAGCTGTAATGGACATTGAGTATTCTTTATGGAATAATACAAAATATATTATATTCTTGTCGTACTAATAATTAAATGATGATTGGGAAATCGAATGGCTAGAAATAATTATATATTTCTTAAAATGATCTGTATTGCGTAGAATGATTTTGACGATTATCGATTTTAGCGACTCCTATGAAACATTTAATATTTATAGTTAGATGGATAGAAGCGTTTATTTGTTTATAAAGTTCATAATATATTTTTTTTTTATTTTGTTTAAATATAATTAAACGGTTTGTCCACAATGAACTTATGTTTGTCTGTCGGGGTGTTGGTCTAGTTTATTCATGGAAATATCTTATCATTTAGAATTCACGGCTTCAATATAACAAGATTCCAATTGCAATAATATCTACTTGATTAAAAAAAAAAAAAAACAAGAGAAAATTAATGATTACATCAAGAGGGCAAGATCAGCAGATTATCATAAAATTTATGCCAAATTAGAATATGATTGTGGGTATTTTCGGCAGAATGATTACAATTCGACTAATTTTTAAAGCGAGAGGGGAACTCTTCAATCTATATTACCAGCCGTGGCAGGATAAAAGTTGAAATTGTTCTTTTTGCAATATGAATGCATCGGAAGATTTAATATTTATATTAACGAGGAGATTTAATCTTAAACAAAATATTTACTGATTGAAATTGGAACGTTCCAAAAATTTTAAAGGTATTCTTTATTTATTATTATTAATTCAATAGAGCTTAGTTAAAAAATATAATTATTTAAATATATACCAAACTGTTAGATTGGAAGAATATTTTGTAAGTTATTTATGTTGATTGAATAATGATTGTGAAGTACCTTGCCTCTCCTGACCAAGATGAATTTAAAGTACTTTACTCAAAAATACTGCTATTAGCTCATACATATATTTAGTTAGTTGCTAAACGAAATTGAATTGAAAAATAACAGATACTCTATCAGTATAGCATCCAGTAAAACCTGTTAAGTTAGTTATCAAGGTTATCAGACATATACGATATCTGAATAATAATTAGAATTTCAACCAGCATATAGTTCAAGTCCAGGCTAAATTTATAACTCTCCTTTTTCTCCTTTTCCTTTTTCTCTTTCTCTCAAGTAATATTAATAAAAACTAAGATATATATATATATATATATATATATATATATATATATATATATATATATATATATATATATAATTAAAAAAAAACTAGAAAAAAGACAAATTAAAAAATGCTACAAGTTATTCTATAACCGTTCATTATTTTCAAACAGTTATATACTAAAAGTAACTGATCTTTCCCCTCACTAAATTTCTTATTTTACTTATCTTTAGGTTATTTTATTTTTTTATAGAATATAGTTTATTATTATTTAGTTATTATTTTACTTTTGTTAATTTTATATTTTCTGTATATATGGTGTGCATGTTTTCATATATCCCTATAATTATTGTCCACGAGAACGATTATTATATGTCTAAATAAATAAATTAATAAAAAAAAAAAATGTTCTTACTACTTCGGATTTATCGTAAACAAAAACTTAGTTTTCTCATAACTTTTCCTCTGTTTTTACTCGAGAACGTATGTTACATAGACGAGCTGTGGCTGATAAATTAAGAGCATTTACAGTAAAAAATTGTATTTATATTTCATAAATATTTACTTATTATCCCCCTTCTACGTATATATTTATATACCCCTCCTCTATTCCTCCAACGCTGCATGCGAATCTTCCATTGTTTGAAACAATAGTCGAAATCTTCTGTCAGCTCTTTCATGACGCGTGCCGCTTGCTCTTTATAAAAATACTAATACAATACTAAAAAATCATGTTTTTTTATTGATTATAGTTCCGAAAATTCTGTGACTATGTTGATGAAACTTATATGAAGTTCTTAAATACCCTTAAAATAGAGCCTTTTTGAGCCATAGCATTGAAAAAAAATAATGTTTTAGGAATATTTTGCTTCTGGTGGCCAAATTTTTATAAATTCGTCAAGAACCGAAACCATAAAAAATTTAAAAAAAGTATCAAAATTGGTCTAGAGATAATCAGGTGTCCTAACCAAGTTTGTTTATTTTTTAATGTCTATGGTATAAAAAATATCTAAGAAATGGGCGTGAAAAATTTTTTACCACCCACCATTTTGAAACGAAGTGGCAGATGTCAATGCCAGGTTTTAAAGATCAACTAGGTCTCGAAAAAAATGCGGTTATTCGATGGACCGATTTTTTTTAAATTTTCATATTCGATTTCATGTTCGCTCGCCGCATCTTGGAACGTAAAACCTCAATTGTCGAGGATGTTTAAAATTTTTCCTTGGTCGATTATAACAATATCTTATTGAAAGAAAGAATTATATATAGTACAGTCGACTCTTGATAATTCGAAATCCAAGGGACTACAAGATTCAAATTCAAATCATCGAAACTTCGAATTATTAATAAGTATGAATTAACAAGAAAAAAATCGATTTATTAAGAGAGCCACTTGATTAACGAATCCTTAAGAATACGCAATTCACTGCCTGTTAAATTCTGGTCCCCGTGCGATTTCCGTGCAAATGACTGTAAATTTTGTAGTTTATTCTTCAGAATTGTAGAAAGCGCTTTTTGTTACGCTTTACTTCCGTTATCTGTGTGAAATACACCTAAATGATTCCCCGATGCGATGATACCCTCTAGAACGGACCTGGCCTGGAACCAGAGCAATCCCTTGGGCATCGGCCAACAATAAAAATCACACCTTTATAAATCCTTATTTTTACCGGCCACTAATTTATGGTGCCTTTTGTAAGCGCCGGCTAAAATTTATGTATTGTTAGCCGAGTCGACTCGGGAGCGATATCCACAGGTGAGTGCTAACAATAGATAGAGCACCCATCAGCCCCTTCAACATATTACTCGAGCGTCAAAGGCGGTCATTTGTTTGTTGTTCCCTTCCTCAGTAATTTATTTATCCTTCTGTGGGGATTATCCTTATCCTTTATATCTTTCTAACTCTCCCTTCGTCGTAAATTGAAGAATATAAATACCCCAACGCTCATGAAGAGTCTTAAGCCAAAGGAATTCATCCTTGTGATCAATGCATAAAAAAACAGATGCATCTACAAAACCAACCTTGTGAAGCCATGACAGGAACTGGACTGATATATATCAAGGAGAGAAAAAAATGTGTGTGTATATATGTATATAATTACAATGTCGATATTTTTACATATAGTTAATTTTTTCAACACCCTTAATCGCACTGTGGTATGTTTAAAACAGTGCTAACATTGTAGAAAAATGAAGTATAGAATGTTGAAATATTACGGTGATTCTTATTTTTGGATAACTATAACCATTGTTCTAAGAGAATCATTTTTTCATACTGATTCATGAGACTAAATGTGAAAAGCAGCTCTTTTTTAAAAAAAAAAGTTCAGAGAGCAAACCATTATTTTTTTCTGAATTTCCATAGACTAACTTTGTATATATGGTAGCGGTGTGAGCACTGTCTTCCAGAGCTCAAGGTACCAGGTTCGAATCCGGTTGATGACAAGTAATTTTTCATCAGTCGTGGATCGACTCTTGGGTCGGGAGACCCTTCTGTGGCACACCCAACCTCTATAAAGTGGGTAGTCTTTATTAAAATAATTAATTAAAGAGGAACCGTTGTCCTAGTAACAGTGCTTTCCTCACATTGTATTGAACCCAAGACCCTTCATATGTTGTAAGTGGTACAGGTTATAGTAGTATATGTATATGTCACAAAATATTGTGAAACAGATTTTGATTGAGGTGAATGGTTGATAAAATTTATTGAGTCTTAATTTTTAAAATCAACCCATGCTTATTTTATTTTATTTTTATTTTCATTTAAATAATGTTGTTTTTTTTATTTCGTTTTTTCTCAAAATTTTATTTTATTTTTACTTGTTTTAATTTAATTTCACTGAAGATACTGTATATATTCTTTAATATTGATTAATGTAATTTTTGGCCAGATGTAGTTTTAATTTTTTTGTTCATATCTGTTATTCATAAGGGACCTTGTCCCAGAATAAAGTTTACTTTCTATCTATCTATCTATCTATCTATATACCATAAATATATACCTCGGTCATTTATAAAGAGTGTTTGATTTGGATTCATTATACCTAGGCTAGCTGGAAAAATCTATGTAAATAACAAATGCTTTTATTTTGTTTACTATTTGAAAATAATAAACCATAGTATAATAATTTTCAGTCTGTTTTAACTGACTGGACACTTTTTGGCCACATAAACACTTTCTGTATTCATGTTTTTTTCATTACTCACTAACTTTTAAATTTGTTTTTGATAACTCTAATGTTACTGCTTTTGATTCTAAAATACATTCCTTATTTAGTTGCTCAAAAGAGATTCGCATGACATTTACTTGTGCCTGAGGGAATAGTATAATCAGGTGTCTGCTGACCAAATCACCTGACTAAAACAGGATAATGATTGACTGACTGACTAAGGAACAGTTGGGTTCTTGAACTCCTGACCCTTCCTTAGAAGGAAGTATTCGTTGGCTGTAATTTAGATGATTGTAAGATAGATGTGTTTGATTCACAACTGAAAATGTACCGTTCCTAACAGCTTTAGCAAATCAATTTTGTTTTCTTAGCAACTGTCTGATCCATCAAATCGTCTTAAAGTTAGTCTTTACAAAATGAGTCCTGATGTTTTTTACATCGATTTACTTTTCTTTACATCGATTCTCGCATTTGGGATATAAACCACAAAATCACATATATGCAGATTCTATACTTCGAATTTTCCAAGAGAGGTGAACTTTAGATATTTGGTTGGTCTGCATTAACCTGTTTACGTCAGAAATTGTATTTATAATTTGTAAATAAAAATAACATCCTTCTTAATTTTTTTATTTTAATGACCTTGTAGTCCCTGAAACAAGTTTCTCCACCCCTGACTATCTTGGACTATTGCTTTCCAATTTCTTGGTTGCATCTTTGTTTATTTTATCTATTGATCTAATTTTTGGTTTACGTAATCTCTTTCCGACTAGTGAGGCATTCATTTTTGTTTAGAGGCTTTTTGGCGGATTGTTTCGAGCTAACTCATCTATCATAAGCTATTTACCTTCATGAGATGGAGAAAATGTATCCGAAAGGTTAAAATTATGATATCGTCCGATAACATATAGGGAGCAAAGTAGCTCAGTGAGTAATATACAGTATACCGGTTCTATTTAAGCAGGCTACAGCAGGTAATTATTTTTTCTGTTACTCAGCTCTGAATCGACCCTGGGATTTGCAGACCCTATGGGACACCCAGCTTCTATAATTAATGTACTCTTAATAAAATAATAAATTCATGGGGAGAAACTGTCGTCGAGATTGATCTCGGTCAAATCGCAAGCGTTGCTCAAGGAACATTACTTCCTTTCAAAATATTGTACCCAAGACACTTTTTTTTTTTTATTTGTTTTCCACCCTCCCATGCCACCAGGGCAACACGGGTGTATGCAGCAGTGTGATGTTAAGCATTAATGCATAATAACACACTACTGCCATAATATCAGTTTACAAAGTTCTAAGCTGTGCACACAGCTAGCTCTTCTACTTTTTCCTGGCTCCTTTAGGCCTGGCTTCCCGAATCCGGAGGTCTTCCTGGGACTGGTCCTCTTCTCCTTCTGTGTGCACCTAGGTTGAAGTGAACTGGGCCCACCGCTGTCTTCCAGCCATTTATAAAGTCTTTGAACCGCGGAAAGTTTTCTTCACTCACCAACTGAGGAAACTCCTCCTCAGTGAGGACGTAAATTCCCGTCGTTCTCATTAACCTCGCTCTTAATTCGTCGAAAGCAGTGCAGGCCGTGACCACATGCTCAACAGTCTCCGGAACACCACAAGCGGGACAGTGGGGATCTATATCATGTCCGAAGCCATGAAGTTTAGCTCTGAAACCCCCATGTCCCGTGAGAAATTGTGAAACCCAATAGTCCGGGAGGACCCATTTCGCCTGTAACCGAGATTCAACGGTGGGAAAGTATACCCAAGACACTGTATGGATTTTTTTTTCTAACCCCCCAAAAAGTTTATTTAATTAAATTACATATATAAGTATAACAATTGAAATAAAAAAAGTCCTTCCACTGCCTGAGGGTATTTTAAGGACTGTATGGGTTATAAAAATACTGGTTTTTATCGAGTATAAACATGTTCAGTTAACAAATATAAATGTTCAAAATAAGTAATTCAAAATATATTATCGAATTAGTATAAATTATTAATACATTATTAATACTTAATTTATACAAACAAATAAATTATAATACAGATGATACAAACTTATATGGCTTTATATCCGAAAACGTTCCATGTAAAACTTTGAAGCACTATAATTCAAATTTTATTATATTATTCGGCCTCGATATCACTGCTATTATTCAATTATTCTTCCCCTCCGGGGCTACCTCGATGAAGATAAATGAAGATGGTCTAGTTCGCAGTGAGGCACGACCAGCGGCGTCCTCAAAGAACAGCAAGTAGCTACTAGCGATGATAAATGGGCTAGATATCTGGAGAGCTGCTAAGAGGGCAAGCATATGTCTCTCTCGGTCCATTAGGGCATTTCTTAAATCTGTGTATCTAGACCCCTCCTCTTGAATAAGTTTTTTAACAGTCGGAAAAAAATTAAAATGATTAATTAAGTGTTTGGGTTTAATTTGGCTGTTAATTATATCACGTGCTGGATGCTCTGCCTCATGTAGATATCATGTCAAGAATCCTTCATACAATACAAAGGAACGATGTCCTATTCTTAAATCAGTATATATAATATGGCATATATAGTCATTTGTTTTTTCTATTTTAATTTACCAACACCCCCATACCAGACTGAAACGACTAGAAACCGCCCGACGTTTTCGACTACTGCAGCACTTACTAGACAAACGCTCTAAGCTCACAATCAATAACAAACGACTCATATATATGACAATAATAATACCTATTTGAACTTACGGAATTAAGCTTTGGAGCTCCACTAAACCATTGAATTCCTCTCGTATCCAATCCTTACAATCCAAAATCCTTCGTAAAATCCTCAACGCTCCTTACTTTGTCACAAATAAAATCATCCATAAAGATCTTAATGTTCCATATGTTTCCGATTTGGCCCAATCCAGATATCTATCCTTCCATAACAAACTGCAGAAGCATCCGAATCCTCTCGTTTCAAACCTTGCTTCCTCCTCGATCCCTGATAATCCTCCGAGGCGTCTGAAAAGAAGATGGCCTCGGGACCTTCTAATATAGAACTTTAAGTTGAGTTCTACCAATAGGTAGTTTCTCTTCATGCACATGTCATGTTACCAACGACATTTACTTATTGTATTTTCCATGTAATACAGTTGTAAATCTCAATAAAATAAAATTAAAAAAAAAAAAAATTACCAACAGTATGATGACTGATATGAGTATGGGTGGTAAACAATTATACATACAGGTAAACTCATCCCCCACCAAAAAAAAAAAAAATCAAAAGCTTACTAATTTTATTCCAAACCTTATACATCCACTCATATATAATACAATATGATAACAACCCACTATGAGAAGTGTCGAATCTCAATTTCGGTATCTAAATCCATAATACAGTTTCAATAAAAGTCGTTGGATGATTTCTTGACAAGTATATTTATCTCATTTTCCTTGTAATGTTCACACATTTTTTAAAACTGTTGTTTATTTAAAAAAACAAACATTTAAATAAATAATTTCCCCTCTATTCCCAAATTTATTTAAGATTCCATATACTTAATAAAAAATCTTTATAACGAAAAATTCCTACTATTTTGACTATCTAACGACTTTTACGTAAATAACCAAAAATGAAGATATTCTTCAACTATTCCCTCTTAGTCGGAGACTGAGTTCGAGTATTCACTTTCTACCTTGCCCCCTCCTTGAGGAACGTTAAGTAGCCTCATGAATACAGAAGTAGCGGTGATGTTTAAAAACCTAAATAATGGCTTGAAATAATTACCTATAGCCTACTCTCTTACACTTCATTATCGTCTGAAACAGAATGGATTGTTGACAGTAATTGGTGGGTATTCAAAATTGTTTCCAGTATTTATCTCTCAGTACGCGGTCGGATTTTACTTAATCTGTAAACTGAGAATACTTAAACTTATTAATTTTTAACAAATCCCTCCACTTTATTAAACAATATTATAATGTTACATTTCTGACTTTTGTCGCTAAGTTTATTAATTTTGCCCGAAATTTAGCAAGACATGACTATCTGTTTACACAGGCTTATCTCTCAGAGGTTGCTGTCCACAAGAGAGAAAGGGATCCGCTCGCTATAAATAAATGCAATAAAGATAATGACAAACGACAACTAGTTCGCGGAACGATGCTTCTCCTGCGTCCTGGAGCTGGAGTTGAAGGGTCGTTATGGATCCAAAGAAGACAGAAGACTACGGAGAACCGAGGACTGACATATGGAAATAGGTGGAGATCGTTGACCTGCATAAACAGTCCGTCACTATCTTCTGTCTTACTCGTCTTTGTAGACTACAGTATAAAGGATTCTAATTTTACATGTCACGAAATTGACCACCGAAAAGGAATACAACTAAACCTATACGCTAACAGAGACTAATTAACTGGCGTCTATAAAGACAAATCTATCAAATAACTCTATTAAAGATCTACTCAAGTTGATGGTTTCAGAAAAATAAAAACCTTATTACAGTAAAGTATAGTGAAAGAGATTGTTTGTTTATAGCGTGCTCATGGAGAGCACACACTGTCCTGATATAACTTACTAATTAAAAATATAATTCCTATAACGCTAACATTATATCCAAAATAGTAGGTTAATATAGATTAATATACAAAAATGACATAATTATACAGGTTAATTCAATTACTAATAGCGAAACTCTGGAAGGTGATTCTAGACAAAAGTTTCATCAAAAAAGTTCATTCGATTTATGGGCCAGAGATGGCGATCGATATTCGATATTTTTTCCCGATATTCGATATTTTACCTTCGATATCATCCCTATGATATTTTAATTTTTTTCTTTTTAAACTTTTATTATGATATTTACAACTGTATTAGTATGAATACATCAAGTAAATGTGTACAGAGGAATATAATCGCATGAAACACGCTTGCTGAGAATGGCTCAACGAGCCGAAACGTCGTAATTAGATGTGTAGTAATTAAGCTGACAACATTTTTAAAAATTGGTTTAAAATTGGCTGATAATAAATAAACTTGAAAATAGAAATATTTTGTATTAAATGAATTTATAGTTAAAAAATATCGAAGGAAATCTGTAGCTCTTCTTATGCCTGAATTGGATACTACCTAACACTTACACGGCGTATTGTATTACACGGCGTCGCGTTAAGATACAATTTTGAATTATAGCCTATTACAGAGAGGATGAAATGCTGAACAATTTTCTCGCTTACAGTATGCAGGCCCGATTTTTAGTTTCTGAGATATTTTAATCCATATGTAAAAATATTTCAATTAGTCGACTCTACCCGACTTTACCCGAGCGTTAATACTTCGGAAATCTGACGGATCAATCTAATTCACTCTCCATTGAAAAATGCAAAACGCGCCTAAAGAAGTCTTCACTTAAAAACATACGTTATAACCTTGTTTATGTTTAACATATGTTTCGGTACTTAATAGTAACGTGTCGAGATAAGTAGCTAATATAAGAAATATCACGCTCGTGCTTTAGATTTTATTCAAAGTCTATCCAAGGAACAGATATCCATTTTGTTGAACCAGCTTATACTACAATAGGGGGGGGGGGGGAGGTAGGTGTCTTCCGACCCCAGATTTGTCCCGTGACTGACAAAAAAATATAGATAAACTTTCAACCACATCCGGGCTGGAACGTTGGAGCCCAGGAATCAGGAATTTTTCCAGAAGAGCTACAAAGTTCCTCAAGCAAAAGAAATATAATTACAAATGGTGTCTCCAAGGGGATATATAAGCCCTTATAGTTTAACTATGTATTTAATTTTTAACGACGTTTCGAGCAGTTTGCTCATTTTCAAGACGTCTACAAATAGTCACAAAAAACATTGTTAATATTATTCAATAATTATCTAATGACAATTAAATAAATAATTCCAATACTACTGTGAGAACTTAACAGAAGTCAATAACTTCAAAATCATTCTATTATATTTTTCTGTTATGTATTATTTCTAATCTACAACAATATAAATTACTCTGTTTCATTTTATTCACATATTGTATAAAGTATGTCAATTCTAAAATAATTAAAATCATTCAAACATGATATTTCAAAATTAAAATATTTACAATTCTTGATTCTTATGTTAATTTTATTTGATAAATATACTTAACGGAACTTGGCACTACCTTCTCTTAATATTGTTTAATATGGACTGCAACATTTGAACTCTTAAGGGATGTATGTCCCTGTAAGAATTAGCTAATATAAATGAAATATACCGTTGTTGATGTTTTTATTCTAATTAGAAACTAATTTCATATAATATCTCTTCATCTTGACATCACACTCGCTGATTGTCGGAACTTCTGACAGGTGTGAGTTGAAGAATCAAGTTAAAAAAAAAAAAAAAAAAAAAAAAAAAATTCATATAATATATGAACTTAATGTTGCCCAATATTTTAACATATGTTTTAAAATTTACTGTATTATTTCATATTTTTAATTATGTATATAGATTCGAGTGTTTTTCTGGTTTTAGTATTATCCGCTCAGATTTATCTTTTTCCGCTCTTTAAAATTTTTATATTATTAAAATAAAAAAAAGTATAATTTTTTTTATTCAACAAAAGTAATTATTGCTTATTATACCAATATCTGTTATCCGTATACTGACACATCCCGACTATTTTTAGCTATTTATATTTCAAAAAATTTTCCTCCTTCATTTGGCCAACCGATATTCTGGAGATGTTCCAAAAGCCATTTCGTAATGATACTTATTTAGATGTAAAAATCGACCTACCTTAGCTGACAACATCGACATACATACATTATTCATTTTGTTTTCTGTGCCGTTTCGAACATTTTTAATTTGTTTTTCACGTATCATTGCTTCATGTAGAAGTAGTGGCCGTGAAGTGGTTTCGAAAACTTCTGTTCAGTCTAAACTTTTTCCGAACAATTATATTATTGAATAATTATATTTGTTTTATTTAATATATAATTTATTCAATTAGTTACTGTATAAACCATAAAATATTTAAATCTAAATATTTACAAACTTGAAAGAATTAGTTATACTGAATTACTTTATAATTCTAATAATTATAATCGATTGAAAAACGTTTAAGTTTATGCTGTCAGTTAAATTGAACAGTGCTTTCGGCGTAACTCGATCCAGGAATATTTTCATGCAATATGTTCTGTAACGAGTCTGCCGCTGTAAATATTGTTTTTAGATACATAAAGTATTTTATTATTTGATTTTTTTTTCATTTAAACAAAATTAAATTATTGGCTCATTCTGGAGACCATAATGTGAGTTAAATATATTTATTTCTTAAAAAGAAACTAAATACTCAACATTTAATTATCGAATATTCCAATCAACACAGAAAGGTATTGTCTGTATTTAATTTTTAGTGCAAGTTAAGTTTTTTTTTTCTACCTTCTCTAGAATACACTGCCAACTCTGACATTGAATATAGTTTTCTAGTTTTCTTCAACTA